>LPNX010539183.1:126893-318079 GCA_001517045.1 Pseudotsuga menziesii | reverse complement strand
ATGACCGATAATCAGACGATGGACTACTATGTTCGACCTCGACACCTCTATTCACATAGTAGGACATGTACTCGTAGCAGTTTGTGTAGAAGACCTTCCATATTGGTGGCATATCTTATATGCTACCTCCTTGATCGTGCCAGTGTTCATGAGATTTCAGCTCTCGTGACTTGATTCCAGTATATGCCAGATATTTCTAGCTATTATGGAGATCTTGATCCATTGTATATCTTCAGCCATTATGGAGATCATGATCCTTTGTATATGTTCATCATGGAGATTCTGATCTATGTATATTGTACGTGGTGATGACCACTTATGTGATATTTTGTATCATGCCTATTCATGGCCATTGTACTCTTATGTATCTGGGACTGCTATATGTATTTGCAGTTATGTGCATAGTTGTATCATTGTACTATGCTGATTGGGTGGCTGGTATTCCATTTGGGATTCCTCATCACTCCACTTCTGGGATGGACTTGTAATGTATTTCGACCATTGTATGACCCCTTTGACCTCACACCTTAGGGGGCATCTGTTATAGTTGATTTTACCACACTAGGTGAATCACACTTGTATGGCCTTTCGCTGTCCCTCTGCAGACTCCTTAGACCCCTTGGACCATTTTTTGTCCTTTGATGTTTCCTATACCATCCCTACAAATATGTGAAAATCCATATATGCGACTTTTAAAACCCTAATAGCGTATATATGCGGGTTTGACCCCTAAAACTGCATACATCAGGATGTGTGCAAAATACAAATCCTTTTGGAGTTTTCCTTGACATGGATCCAACTCACTTGACTCCTAGCCTTCCATATGCCTTAAGATCGCTCAGATTCGACCTTTCATTACCCCTTTGAAAAGCTATATAAGGAACTCTTTGGTACATTGAAGGCATAGAAGAGATTTGAGAGCAAAGAAACTATAGTCCATTGTTGCTGGAACTTGTGCTTGAGTCTGCATCCCTTTGTCCCTTGGAGCACTTTTGTGTTCTTCCCAAGCTTTACTTTTGCTTGTGAGCTTGCTATCGAGATATGGAGGATTGAGGTGGTGGAGGCCCAAGTGGGGGATTCAGTTTCTCTGATTTGCAGACGTGCCGGTAGAAGTTGTATCCATTGTAATCTCTGATTTTATATTAATAGAAATATATTTTCCTATCCAATAATGTATGTTTGAATGAATATTTTATCCATGGATGATTTCAAATGCTTATACATTGTTGATTATATATGCTAGAATAGATCTAACACCAATATATACAGTATGCTTGTCTTGTTTACTTGTTGTTGAGGAAGTGATTCATCAATTCAAGCTGAAGTTGGAAAGCTCAACGGGGATCTACTTCAACCGTCCGGAATAAGGTACGAGGTCTAATCGTTTAGTGTTAAATATTTGATTTCTATTGCATATTGGAAATGATTGATTTCTGGAGTCAAGTTGTCTGTTGTGGTACCCCAAGCCATAGGAATTTCTCTCCGTAACAGTGACCACCCCAAGAAGCAATTTTTGCTTTCATCATAGCTAGCACTTCGAGCCAGAGAAAAGGAAGAGATAATCCAAGAGTTAAAGGCATCCCCAAATACTTTATCTTCTCCCACTTGTGAATGCCAGGGAAGCCCAAGAAGTTTGCTATTCAAAGAATAACAAAATGATCTACATTCCAACCATAGACAACACTTTTTTTGATTATTGATCAAGGCTCTTGAAATTAGGCAGAACTTTTGAAGAATTTCATCGAAGGCTTGGGCAATATTTAATGAGGCCCCTCCTAGAAGAAGAGAATCATTCGCGAAGAGGGCATGGTTGATTGGGTTCACTCCCCTAGCAATCTTAATTCCCAGGATGTAACCCACTTCCTTTTCGACTAAAAGTTTTTTGCTAAGAGTTTCTGCCATCAAGATGTATAGAAAAGGTGACATCAGATATCTAATGGCGAAGACCTCTTGTAGCTCGAATTTTTTTTGTAGGTCTACCATTGAGAAGAGGCGCAATCCAAGGCCTATATATACAAGATTTGATCAAATTCACAAAACCAGAGCTAAACCCAAAATAAAGAAGGACTTTATAGAGGAAGGGGAGCTTTACTCGGTCAAAGGCATTTTTCATATTCAACTTAATTAAAATTCCTTTCTCTTTCCTTTGTAAACTTGAATGGAGAGCTTCTTGGATTTGGATTACATTATTGACTAAGTGCCTACCTTTAAAAAAGCCCCCCTAAAGTGGAGAGATCAACTTACCTAACAAGAGCTTGAATCTATTGGCTAGAATTTTGGCTAGGATCTTGTAAGAGGAATTATGCAACGAAATAGGACAAAACCTATCAAAAGAAGAAGGATTAACTTCCATTGGAATTAGAGCAAGAAATGTAGAATTTGTACACCCTCCCACTTTAGCTTTTTTTTGGAACACTGTCACCATGCGGATCAGCTCTAATTTAGTTATGTTCCAACATTCTCTATAAAAATGGAAAGAGAATCCATCTGGCCTAGGATCTTTATCCGTTTGCATTGCCTGGATGACATCCAAAATTTCCTTTTCAGTGAAGGGTTTCATTAAATCGTAGTTATCCTCTGTGCTAACAAGAGAAGGTACATTGTCCAATAATTCAGCAGACACTTCACCATCAGAGATTCCATCTTCCTGAAACAAGAGCTGAAAGTGCCTATTTACAACCTGTTTTAGAAGATCTTGACCTTTAATGATGTTCGCCTCACCAATATATATTTTCAAAATATGGTTCCGACACATTCTAGCCCTACATTTGTGATGGAAGAAGGAAGTGTTTTTATCAGTTGCCTACAACCAGAGGCCACGAGACTTCAGCCAAAGATATTCCTCTTCCTGATGGAAGGATTGAGAGGTTTTAAGTTGGGAAAACTGTTCCAGAGCTAACTGAGATTTTGTGATTTCACTATCTTACATTCCTAATTGAATCGCTGGTAACTTGAACACTCTCTCTTGCTTGTTGATGGTTGTAGTATTTAGAGGTGTTTTAAACCAATTTTCAAAGCAAATTTAGTTCTTTTAAGTTTTTGTTCCCAGACGAAACTGGGGGATCCATCAACGTACTGAGACCATGCTTGAGACAATTTCAAAAAACCATCTCTCTTAATCCAGAGTGGACTGAAACAGAATGGAATTGGCCCAAGGTAATCTTGTTTTCAAAAAACAGAGAAATGGGGTGATGGTCTGATGTGAGTTTGGGAAATTTTTTTGAATAGATAATGAATTTCCCATCCATCAATGTGCTATGAACCGGAAACGTGTTGAGACAGGAAGCAATGTTGGCTGCACCAAATCTGTTGTTGGACCACGTGAAGCGTCCTGCCTTGGGTTTTAAATCATACAGATCACAGACTTGGATCAAATCCTCCACAGTGTCTTGAAATTGATCCTTAATGCAGAGTCCACCTTTTTTCTCATTTAGGGCTAAAGAAATGTTAAGATCTCCTGCTACTACTGTATTTATAGGAGAATTAGACTCAAAGAAATTTGATATCGATTTCCAGCAATCTTTTTTTCTTTCAAATTGATTGGAAAATATAGGTTAAATAGGTCCAAATAGATCTTACTAGAGATATGATAAAGGTCTGTAAAGACCCAATGATGGGTGACAAACCATCTTTTTAACTGAAATTTTTCATCACACCACAGAGTATCTAAGCCCCCAGAGGTGCCTCTCACACTGACATCTTTGCCAGCATTCAATTTCCATTTTGTTTTGCTAAGGAGAAGAAATGATTAATCCTCTATCTTAGTCTCTTGAAGCAAGAGAATTTCAAAAGAAATAATCCCCATCAAATATTTGACTGCTTCAGCTTTGATTGGGTTCTCCAATCCCCTGTAATTCCAAGAGACGATCTGCATTATTTACCCAAGTGGGAGGGAGTGATTACTCCCTTTGGGGGCCTATTCCTCTTGCTCCCACCAAGCGACATTTCAATGGTGGACTGGCTGCCTTGCATCTTTAGCCTCTTAGCCTCTTGTTCTCGAGCATCCTTTCGAGACTTCTTGCTAGCCTTTTTAGAAATTTTCTCAATTGAATCTTCACTAGAAGAGCCTGAGCTATCAACTAGCTTCTTCCTAGTTATATCAACATAAGAAGGAGAAGCTTTGGCTCCATTTGGAGAAATATGGTTTTCTTGTAAGGGTTCACCTACCATAGGAAGTTCCGAGATAGATGCTCTGGCTTGTTCCATTGGTACAATATTTAATTCAGGTTCATCATCTCATCCTTCTAATTGTTGCAGTTCACCCTCTTCAAGAATAGGAGCTTCAAGAGTGCTAAGAAAAACAAAATGATTGGAAGATGCATTGGGCTTTTCAATAGCCTAAGGATTAAGAATATTCTTCCCAATAACAATGACTCCTTTCATAGTCTTTCCATATTTACCTTTCTTTATAGGATCCTGATTGGAAGTTCCTGCTTTCTGAACTTGGGTCCACTAATCATCCTTCTCTTTTTCAAGTTCCTCTTCTGATTTTTTCTTACAATTTCGGGAAAAATGGCCATAACCATGGAAGAATCGACACTTGAAAGGAATTTGCTCTTAATCCAACTCTTGAATGTGATACCAATCAGCTACTGTGAGCTTGATCGCTGCTAGAAGCCCAGTCTCCAAGTCAAATTCAACGCATATACTTGCACATGAATATTGGTCTTTCCTTTATGCCCTATATACGTATTTTCCAAGCTTAGTCCCAATGGATTCCACAGAATCTGAGTTCCAGCAGTGTAAAGGTAAGTGAGGGAGCCATACCTAGACAGGAACTGTGGATGTAACATCTTGGGTCGGGTCAAAATAAGGAGTCCACTTGTTCAGAGAAAGTCCTCGAGGGCCCATGAAGTATGGTCTATTTGAAAAAATGAGATCACGATCTTCGACTGAATCAAACACAAAGACGAAGTATCCTCTACCAACGAAATGATTTCAGATGCCTTTTGTTACTAAGGACCTCGAATTTCTCTGAACCCAACCATCAATAGCCTTAGGAGAAGGCCAGAGACCTGTAAATTTCCCGATGAGCCCGTGCTCAAAAAGATTTAGAGCTGTTCGACAGATCCTTTCAGCAGGTAGTTAAACCGAGGGAATATCAACCTTCTTCATAAATCTCTGCATATATGGACCCCCTTTCCTCTTGCCACATGATGCAAATAGTCGTTTGAATGCATGCAACTCAAGAGGAAGAGGAGGAGGAGGACCCCCTCTGGAATCCATGAGAGAGAGCTAGCCACAGAGAGAACCTATAAAAGCAAACCAACAGTTCAAGGCAGAAAAACCAAGGAACTCACACTTGACTTGAAAGATCAGGGCAACCAGCACATAGCACACCAAAAGAAATACCACCACACAGAAAGAGCTGCTACAAAGGAAAATATTCTTGAAGCAAGAAGCCTCGCATAAGCACACAATGACCTGCAGACAGAGCCAGACAATGCCAGAGAGCAAGGGGAATGTTTCAGAACCAGAACAAAGCTCTAGATCGATCTCCACTAGCAAACCATACGACGAGGGAGAGCCAGAACAAGGATGAAGAAAAAGTATTTGAGTAATATTCTAAGAGCGAAAGTCAGATGATCGAAATCCATGGATCTTGATCAAGCCTGTAGAGAAGAAACCATCCACAACAACAAACATGGCACCCAAAAATAGATACAAATAGCAATCCAAATATATCTACGAACATGCAGCTAAGGAAACAGTGAACCAGTCTGAGAACACTGATTCAAATCCTCACAGAGCCTGCAGCAGGAAGAAAAAGAGAAACTAGTTTGAGCTAGAAAATATCACAATCGCCCACATCCTCAAACAAAGCACCAGCATATGAGCCAAATGGAAATCCTGGTAGAGCCATGAACTTTCCAAAGGCACCTGTGAACTAGGTCAAGAGCGGATTCAAATTTTCTTGAAGCTTTCATGGAGGCTATGCCTTCTCAAATTGTAGCCACTTGTGCTTTTTTTCAAAGCCATTTTGGAAACTATGAGTGGGTGAGATAAGATTTGTGAAGATCTTCATCATAAATCCTACATTCTTCCAGAACTGAGTAGAATTGAAAACTAAGAGTTCCATGTGAGATTGGCGGAAGATGTTGATTTACCGATTAATCCTTTTCCAAAGGAGGGAATATTTGCTGAGGGGAACATGGAAAATATCTTTGTTACCATTCCTATCAACATCTCTACAAACCCTGATGTCGTAAAAAATCTGCATATCGATTCAAACTACTCTCTGGAGGAGATTGCCATATATAATGCCTTATTTAAGGAATTTCATGATGTGTTTTCCTGGTCATATGAGGAGATGCTAGGCATTGATCCATCAATTGTAGAACATGAAATTCGAACCTAGCCTGATGCTAAACCGGTTCGACAAAATATTCGACCTGTTAATTCACGTAAAGCGGTATCCATTAAGGCTAAAGTGGAAAAATTGCTGAAATCTGGTGTTATCTACCAGATTGCTTTGACAAAATGGGTATCCAATCCCGTTCCTATTGATAAGAAACAAGGGATAATACACGTATGCACTGATTTTTGTGACCTAAATAAAGCGTGTCCCAAGGACCACTACCCAACACCCTTTATAGATCAAACCATTGATGCTTGTGTAGGTAGCGGAGTTTTTCATTTATGGATGGCTTTTTTGGATATAGTCAAGTCCAAATTAAGCCAAAAGACCAACACAAAACGACTTTTATTTGTCCATGGGATAGCTTCGCGTATAAGAAAATTCCCTATGGTTTGAAAAATGCCGGGGCTACCTTTCATTGGGTAATGAACTTTGCCTTCCACGACAATAATAATATTGTTGAGGCATATTTAGATGATCTTCCTGCCCATTCTCGTAAGAGGATGGACCATCCGGATCACCGTCGCTTAATTTTTGAATGATGTAGACATTACAAAATACGCTTGAATCCCCGCAAGTGTGTTTTCTACGTTGAGTCAGGGAGACTACTCGGGTTTATCATGTCAAACAAAGGAATTCAGATGGATCCTTTGAAAGTTGAGGCCATTGTAAATCTTCCTCCTCATTATATCAGGAAACTTTAGAGCCTGCAAGGGAAATCTAATTTCCTTTGATTTTTTATAGTTAACTATGCCAAGATAACTAAGGGTTTCATGTACTTGCTTAAGCAGGACACTCCATTCGTATGGGATGAAACCCCACAACTTGCATTCGAGGCATTGAAAAAGGCTTTGCTATTGGCTCCTTTGTTACATCCATAAGATTACTCTAAAGAATTTATATTGTATATGGCTGCGTCAAAGTTGACCATTGGGGTAGTATTAGTTCAGGAGGACGACAAGCTCCAAGAGCATGTTGTCTATTATCTCAGTCGTGCATTAGCGGGTCTCAAACTCAGATACTTCCACGTTGAGAAGTTAACATTAGTAGCTGTAATAGCTGTTCAAAGGCTACGTCACTACATTTTATTGAGGACAACCACAATGGTGGAAGATGTAAATCCTTTTCAATATGTTTTGTCCCGACGCATAATCGGGGAAAAATTCAACAAATGGATAGTCATTCTCCACGAGTTTGACTTGGATTTTCAGTTTGCTAAATCCAAAAAGTCCTTAGTTTTTGTAGAGCTTATCTCAGAATATTCTACGGAAGAAAGTGTAGTGGTGGAAGATGACTCATTCCCAGATGAGTATATCTTTCTAATTTACACCTCTGATCCTTGGTACGGAGATATCCTTATATATCTCCAGAATTTGAAGTGTCCTATGTCCTTCTCTAGGGAATAGCGACATAAATTATGTGTGAATGCGAAAAACTACTTGATCATTAGTGATACGTTATATCATAGAGGGGTATATGCTATTTTGCGTCGGTTCCTCATCCATGAGGAGGTTGAGCATGTCCTAAATGATTCCCATAGCGGAGCGTGTGGGGATCATTTATCTGGGTTAGCAACGACCCAGAAGATTTTACATGTCGGTTATTTCAGGCCCACGATCTTTAAAGATTGTGTGGAGGCTGTCAAGCATTGTCATCCGTGTCAGATTTATACCAGGAAAATGCGATCGCATTTTGCTCCATTGTTTGCCGTCATTGTTATGGGCACCTTCACTAAGTGGGGGGAGGATTACGTGACATGCAACCTAGTTTCGGCCGGGGGGGCACAAATATATCATTGTTGCTGTTGATTACTTCACCAAGTGGGAAAAGGAAATGCCTACCTTCAAAGCAGATGGTGAAATGACAACTTACTTTGTGTTTAACCAGATCATTACTTGTTTCGGTATTCTAAAGGATATTTTCACTGACCATGGCTATCATTTTCTGAATAGTATGATGACCGATCTAACTACTATGCTAGGGATCAAGAAATATCACTCATCTTCCTTATACCCACAAGTGAATGGCCAAGTAGAGGCAGCAAATAAGACCTTAAAGACCATTCTAAAGCGCACCATTAGCAAAAGCTAGTCAAATTGTCACATCATGCTATATCTTTCACTTTGGGTGTACCAGACTAATGTCAAGACTGTGACAGGTTTTTCACCTTTCCAACTTGTTCACAGGGTGGAAGCAGTCACTCCGGTCGAATGCGAAATTCCATCGCTTAAGATAGCCATTCATGTACTCTGTGACATTACGGAAATAGAAGAACGTTTGATGCACTTAGAAAATTTGGATGAACGACACAGAGATGCGTTGACAATGAACGAGGCTCATAAGAATAGGGTAAAAAACCAGTTTGAGATAGCGGTTAAGCCAAGAGTTTTCTTTGAAGGGGAACTTGTCTTGCTCTGGGATCAAGACAAAGAACCCCTAGGGGCAAGAAAATTCAAGTCCATGTGGTTAGGTCCCTACGTTGTGTCAAAGGTCTTGAAAAAAGGAGCGTATGAATTAACTAATTTTGATGGAAATAAGTTGCCTGAGTCTAGAAATGGGCTCTACTTGAAGAAGTACTACGCCTATGCATGGTGCTTGTTCTTGTATTTTTATTGTATATATTTTTATGTACAAAAGTTATTTGGTTGGTGTTTCTTATACAATCTGTTGGTTGTTACAGATTTCAGCTGAGTGGTTCGTAGGTTTTGCGGATGGCACGAATCGCCATACTTGTAACCTAGCTTCAGCCGCATGGGTCATCTATTCACCCTCAGGACAACTAGTTGCCTCTAGAGGCACTTGCTTAGGTCCTGCTACTAATAATGTGGCCAAGTACAGGGATGTTGTTGAGTTGTTATGGGATGCTGCTTCACGTGGTATTACCCGTTTAGAGGTCAAGATTGACTCTCAACTTGTGGTTTCCCAACTCAATGGAGATTATCAGGTGCAAAACCCTACTTTGTTACGTCAATTTGTAGGTTAGATTACTTGAAATAAATTTCAAATATATTTCATATAATCACATTCCAAGAAATGAAAATACAATCACTGATGCTTATGTGAAATACATTCTAGTGGCACTTAACACATATTTTGTAAAATAAACATAACAAATACATTTGAGACACATGCAAATAACGAGGCAATATATATATATATATGTGTGTGTGTGTGTGTAAAAATTTGTCCATAGATAGATCGAGTCTTGATTCGAAGATCCTGTCATAACTATATAAATATACAAAAAATAGGGCCGTAATCCATAAATATGACTATAGATCTAAGCTTGCTCCTCAGCCTCCTCGGTTGCGGCTGCCTCCTCTGCCTCCCTGTAATGTATCACGGCCTTGGATACCCTCCTCAGGAGGCGTATCCAGGTAGTCAAAATCTTTACTACAAACTCTTGCATCACAATGGGAATCCACCCTATGTGCATGGTAGGGACCCCTTGGGTTAGCTTGGCCAGCTTCCCCTCAAGAACTCGAAGTATATTCTGGTCCCCACCCTGTGTAGGCAACACAAAAGTTTTAGAGTGCCCATCAAGGCATATAGGTCCAACATCTGCATTTTAAAAACATTTAAAAATGGATTAAAACTCTTATACATATGTATATAACTTTATGATTAAATTCATAAACATAAAAAAACATAAAACAAAAAATAGCTAGCTCTCCCATTGCCTCCCCCGGCGGGAGGACAAGATCATTATCTCCTCAGAAATCCAGTCCAAAATACGTGAACTGATGGAGAGATGGTACTTGCTAATCCCACCACAGATAGAAGTCATCATCATAGACACTTTGGATCGATCCTCTGCCACCCTGACGAAGAAACACTTCCCCCCATTTGGTAGGCCCAGGTTATCAAGGGGAACATGGTGGTAGTGCTACTGCGGGGCTAATAGTAGGCAATCTATCAAAGAATAATGCCACTAAAATACTTGAGTATCCAAATTTCTTCTTGCACCCTCTTTTGCATTCAGAGAGCTGTTTCGTCATAATCGGGATCATACCTGAGCCCTAGTCAAATACTATACCCTGCATGCACTCTACCACAATCCGCATTTGTGTTTGAGTAGCTAGATGCAATGCAGATGATCCAACAATTCTTAACATAGTGCTTACCACTAAGTGTAATGGAAAGCTCGTAATGTGAACAATAGGGATATATGTTCCCTTATTCTATGTTCCTGGTGGGCAGGAAGTGTTGATATAGTTCTAGATACTCATAGGGTCACCACCCCTACCTATGCCCTCGAGGTTCACAAGCATACCTCTACTAGACAACCATGTAATAAAATACATATCCTCTACTATGACCTCCAAAATCTCTCCTTGAAGATCAAAGGCACCAAGGTCATGATCCCACTAGCTTATCAATTTCTCTAGTAAGCAGACATTGGCCTTCATGTTGGAAGTACAATAGAACTTCAACAAACCACATTGTTGTAAAGCTTGTAACGTTGGGACATCCCGTAGTGCTTCTCGATCCATGTCTTTGTGCTCTCTTTCCCTGCATTCTAGAACCATTGTGTACCTGTCCATTGACCATTATTGACCATTAGATTCCATAAGTTTCTTTCAATTTTGGCCATTTTGCAAGCTTTTCTAGATTGCGCAGTATACGCGACCGAGCTTTAAGCACGCCACGTATCATACGCGGGTTTCTTTAGGGAAAGTCATGTATGAAATGTGTGTACATGGCTGTTATAGTAGCATACCCGCGTATGTCGCGTGATCCTTTTAGGGTTGGCAGAAAACCATAAATTTTTTCATAAAAATAAAAATTAGAACGAATGAAAAGAAGGAGAAGGGAGAGTCTACCAACCTGCAATTGACGGATGTCGATTTGGTCCACAGGTTTATCCTCAGTCAGCAGTTGAAGTCATAGGTAAAAACTTGCCAAATTGGGTAAATTATCAAATGGTATGTTTTATTTTTATTTTAAAACTATTTATAGAAAAATTTCAATTTTTTGAACCCATGTTCTATAGTTTAAAAATATTTTTTTATAAATGAACTAACATTATGACTTTTTCCTCCTTGCAATAGGTTCGAGATCTTTAAAAAGTTGTTATCCGCTCATATAGGGTAGGATTTGGTCCTCAACATGTATTTTTGTATCTATACCTTATCCGTTATTTAACCCTAGGATTACCTCTTTGAGCACGGACTATGGTGTTAAACCATTTTTACCTCGTCTGCATCATTGTTTCTCCATGGATAGGGACTCCTTTTCATGGGTATCCTAGTTTAGAACACTTTATCATATTTTAGTACCCATGCTGCAGTTGTGGTAGGTTTGTGAGAGCCTTCTATTAGTTTTTCATGACGAAATGACCCTTCATTTTGCATCTTTTTGCGAGCTATCCTTGCTTATAAGGCTCCCCGCACTTATGAAGTTTCTTTAGACCTAGGTATGAATCCTCAAAATAGACTTAACCACCAAGTAAACTTGTTCGTTCATACTCGTTAAGAATAAGTGAACGGGAATCCATATTGGTGGTAGTTTATCGCTTTTTCGGGCGATGTGGAAAATTTACGAAAAATGAGCACTCTCTTTTATTCAGAATTGAGAGGAGTATTCTCAGGTATAGGTTTATCACTTTTCTGGACATGAGGGACCAAAATTACGGAAAAGGAACACCTGGTATGAGCTTAGTTTTTTTTTTTCGTGCTTTGGACCCAAACATGAAAACGATTCCGAGCGTACTTTATGTCTTTGTCATGCTCGCAAAACCTAAAGAACAAAGCATCGAGTTTACTGTTGTAAGCCCCATTTCTCATAATCAAATGGATATTTTCGAGTGATCTTTCCTTCCTTCACACTCGTTAAAATCAGGCTACCTACCACTTCTGAAGGTGCGTTGGTCAGGTATTAGTTTACCCCTTTTTCGGACCTTGCCGACTAAGTACGAAAAATGTACACCTTAGTCCTATGGGAGCTAAGAGAGTACTTCTGTGGATTTTTTTATACTTTTTCAGCCTCAGGAGACTAAATTGTATGAAAAATCATCCCCTTAGAGTCTTCTTCGGAGTTTTCAGACTCTCAAAATGCGAAAACACCAATGAGCATATACTAGTCAGGGCTCATAAAATCCATGAATCAGTGACATTATCAAGCATTATTCTATCCCCTCTTCAAGCTTGTAAAAAATGAAGAGAGACCTGAGTTGACTTTCCTGGACTCGTTAAAATTTAATAGGATAGATAAGGAAGAATTACTCTCTTTGGGTTATAAACAGTGGCAGCATGTCCTCCTTGAACAAAGCAATCTCTGAACTTTCCGATACTCATGTCTCAGTTTACACTTTTAGCTCAACTATTACTTCAATTTTTTACTCCTTCACTTGTCCCTTATACATGGGGAATCTGATCATGTCTCCTACATGACAGATAAGTCTAGTTGTCCTATCTACAAGTCAAAAGCTTCCTTGGGTCATCTTTGTGTCATGCTCACTATTAAACGATATGTACCTTCATCTGATTATTATCTTGATCCCCATCATTATCTAATATGAGTATTACTTCTGTCTACCTTCCCGTATCTATTTCCTAGTCACTCTTGCAATCCATTGGAGGATTGATTTCCTTACTCATCACAATACGGTTTCTCATCAACACCTCCTGAAGATGAAGACATAGAGTTTTGACGATGGTACCTTAGGATTCACTACCATTATTGATGAACTCCTTTGCTTCAATTGTCAGCATCACTCATTTACTGACATTCTGTTGAATTCTTTCCATGTTTGACTTAAATACATCTATTCACATGGTAGGGATTGTACCGATTCCTTTGTATTTCAATGAAGACCCTAGGTTCACATATATAACCTAAGTTGCGCAAGATCGTGTTATGCTCAACTACACAACTTACAGATTTTGAAGACACATCATTATATACTATGGATTTGATCCACCTTTGTAATATATGTGGTCTTGTTATCTGTATCATATGATGTAATCAAATATTGTAAAAGAGATAGTGTTCCACTATATTGAACATGGCATCCTCAGATATGATTTTGTATATGACTTTGATATGTATTTGTTTCAGGTACCTCCTCTGCTGCCTTGGTAACTGAGTTCTCCAAGATTAAAAGATTGAAATGTATTTCGACCATCACTTCCCTCTAACCTCATACATTAGGGGGCATCTGTTATCGAGTAAAATGGAACTTCTTCATCCAAGTACTGACACCCAATGTGTCAAAACACAAAAGGACAAATTGGATTGAAGTAGCCAAAACACTATAGACAGGCATGACCTTTGATACATCATCACCTGACCAGTTGAATAGATTTTTGTTTGGAAATTAGGTTTGAATACACGACTATTTGCACAAAAACCCGCATATCATATGCGATTATGTGCATTGCAACTCACGTATACATTTTTAGGGCTTGCGTCCGCAGGTTTCCTTAAAGCAAGTCTCGTATCATACACGACTTTCCTATATCAATAGTCACATATGCCTTAAATAGAGTTAAAAAATATAAACACGATTAGTCGATGACAGTTGGGCCCTTAATCATAACTATCCCAACTTCCTCAACCTTTGAAACCTCTCTCTTTCCTCATGTATAAATAGAGGGTAGGGGTTGAGGCTAATGGAATCATACTTAGTAGAGCAAAGTTATGCTGGTGGTTTTCCTTCAGATATCTTGGAGCAGCAGAACTCAGTGTCCTTGGTTTGCAGATGAGCACTTGTCTCAGATGTTGGGTTGTAATCTCACCACACTTGTTTATCAATAAAGAAAGTTCTTCTTCCAATATTATGCACTCTTGTATATTGTGATTTATGAATTATCTTATAGTTTCATTATGAATATGTTATTTCATTAACCATTGATATAATATATAAGATATTGCAGGAATATATTGTTCTTTGTAGGATATTAGAGATACCCTGGAAGCTGTGGAAGCAAGTTGAAGATAAGAATAAAAGATAGCATCGACCGTCATAAATAAGGTATGCCCAGTTTTCTTCCTATTTCTATTTCAATTTCTGAAATGGTTGATTGTCTACAAGTTAGTCTAGTAAGTTGGTAACGCTAGAGACCCTAGGTTATAAGGGTGTGTTTTCCTAAACAAATCTAAGATATCATGATATATATTATTTCGAACCCCATAGGTTAGAGCAGAATTTGATTCACCAAGTGGAACTTATGTTAAGTTTCCTAGGTTGACCTGTTTGAGGATTGGTTATGTATAACAAACTTGTATAGACTTCCACATGTCACTATTTCCACTTAAGGGTCTAAAAATCATAAAAAAAAATACAGTCCATGCCCCATCTGTAGCATCTTGTGAAATTTAATTTGGACTTTCCTATCTTGATATATAGCAATTCTCCCAAGGTCACCTATTTATGAGTGGAATCTGGAAGAGGCTGGAACCTTGATTTGGAGGAATCATATATCCTATATTATAAATATTCTTAGGATAAAAGTCAGACACAAGGTACATAAATATTTCATCTTCATCCTGTCCAAGTTTAGGCTCCTGAGACTTCGCCAAACTTGAGTTATAGCCAAAATGCCAAGATGACTAAATTTTTCCTTCTTGGGTTTTCAAGCATGAAACCGTAATCTTCAGTAGTTGTTGTTGTAGCAATGTTTCAGCTGCATAAAGACTTCTTCCAGGGTGGCTCTAATACTATTTTAGAATTTTAATGGTTATACAATATCTAAATTTTTTAGCTTCATAACATCATAACCATAAGCAAAGGATCACTGAAAGAAAGACAAGCAAAACCACACAAAAGAACACAGAGATTTATCCTAGGAAACCCTCACGGGGAAGAAAACCAAATAAAAATTCCTCTATATAGAATTCGACCAGGTACATTGTAAAACCCTAAGAACAAGAATAAAATCTCCTCTTCCGCAGTATACTCTCTCTCTCTCTCTCTCTCTCTCTCTCTCTCTCTCTCTCTTGCGCAATGCTTGAGTGGAAGTGTGTTTGAATGAGAGAGGCGGATCACCTATTTATATTCATAAGGTGAGTGACTAAAATAACTAACTAGGTTGACCAGGTTCTCTAGTTAGGATCAACCTACCTAGGAAGACTCAAAATATATTTTATATAATACTTTTGTGGGTACTATTTCCCCGACTTACAGCGAAGGTTTTACCTCATGACTTTTACATCACCAATTACTTCAAGGACATATCCAAACATAGGAATAATGTCTCCTAATGGAGGAATAACATCTTTGAGGGAGAAATACAATAAAAGTACAATATAATATCTTCCGAAGTTATAATATTTTAACAGTATTGTTATAACAAAATTATCTCATTATTTTTCGTAACAAGATTTGGAGGAGGAAGGTGTTCAATTCAGCTGATGCCTTATTTCATGAGTCGCTCCTTTTGGACAACTCTCCCAACATGTCACCCCCATGAATTCCAAGGAGGATGTTGTTCTTGACTTAGATCCGATTAAAGATATAATTCTCTTGAATGACATGTTTTTTACCTTGGACCCATTGCTTCTTGTTCCTAATCAAGACCTCTTTGAAGGAACTGACATTA
This sequence comes from Pseudotsuga menziesii, assembly GCA_001517045.1. NCBI lineage: Eukaryota > Viridiplantae > Streptophyta > Pinopsida > Pinales > Pinaceae > Pseudotsuga > Pseudotsuga menziesii. Next base: position 302,179 of record LPNX010539183.1, on the reverse strand, counting down.
CGCCTAGCCAATTCGATAGGTTGAAAGATACATGGAAAAATGTGGAGGTCACATTCCCACTTCTAAAGGATTCAAATTGTTCACCTTCTCTTGTTCTACATATGAGTGTGGAATCTTTGTCTATCTCTCTTGCCTTGAAAGAGGTTCATAATATTATCCCGAATAAGGGGGTGGCGAGCAACTTGGTCATAAATTTATCAGATGAGGGAAAGGTGGGAGGTTCGTCCCTTTCTAAACCCTCAGTTAGCTAGGTGTCAAAGAGCAGTTCACATGGCCCTTACCTTCTTTGTTCTTGTTGTAAGGAAGGTGGTGTATTGGATCTTGATGATCCACCCTTATATCAACATTTGAAAGAAGGAAGGAGATCATGCATGTCTCATGCCAAGGAGAAGGATAAAATGGAGATAAACCAAGGGAGACATCTTAGCATCATAGGGGTTCTTAGTGTAGTAGAATCCTAGGCAAGGGTTACTAAATGAATATTATCTCCATAGACTCTCGAGGTCTGAGAAGGAAATCCAAAATCACATGCCTCAACTACTTCTTCAAGAAACGATGAGTAAAGGTGAGATGGTTAAAGGTTGTATTTGACCCCAAAATCTGGCGACACCATCCGATGAAACCTAAAAAAATTGAATGTGTTGTCGGATTTTGGGTTCAAAATTATGGATTTAGTTTTTTTTTTTTTAAATTAGCCCGACTGTAGTTGGATATTCAATTGTAGTTGATTATTCGACTTTTTAACGTAGCATTTTCAATGGTTTTCCTTGGCATAGATAATCTAACATCCCCACTGTAGAAAATCTGATGTCACTGTCGTAGAAAATCCGATATCCATGGTGTAGAAAATTTGATGCTATCTCTTAGATGGAATTCGTTGGATATCCGATGTTTTTTTTCAATTTTTTTTCAAGGGTCAATAGTGAATGTCATAGGATATCCGACAATTTCGTTTTTTTTAAACTTGTGATTTTAGAAAAAATACGAGATAAATGCTATGCTAGCGACAACTTGCAGAGGTTATAACCTTTGCACATATTTCTTTTTGTTTGAAATGAAGAATTATTTGGTTAGTTGTTATTGTGATTACAAATATTGAAGTATCTTGGTTCTTAATATCACTAATCATTAGTCAAGCTTGATAAACTAAATGTCATTTAACAATATTCATGATCAAGAGGAACAAACTCGAGAAGTACTTGCTTGACTGTGGGCTGGAGTGAAAATAAATGGTGATGGGAAATGCTATTATCCATGTAGTGAATGCAAGGGCTTTAAAATGAGAAGAATATAGATCACACCAGCTAAACGACACTGTATGCAATATGGACACGTTGAGGGGGGACATGAATATCGTCCATTGGTAAGTTCTTCATTATATATTTCTTTTTATTGATAGTTTTTGTGAATGTTTGTATCATTTTAATATTTGTTATATTTACACTAATATCTCTAGTTGCTGGTTTGTAATTTTAAAGGAAAAGGCCTCCTACAGAATATCACCTAGAGGATGTGCTTGTAGAACAAGCACTAGAAGAACATGGATCTCCAAATATTGAAGATCAAGTTAATGATCATATTGAAGAAGATTATAATATTGATAACATAGTTGGAGATGATGGTACAAATACATAAATCCATGATGCATTTAATGTTAGAATGGATGATGATGATGATGGTCTTGAAAATGACAACTTTGTTGATGTTCATGATTTACCTCTACTTGATAAGGCATACGAACCCATTTATAAAGGATCCAACACAAATAATCTCTCTTCTATATTGCTGATACTCAAATTGAATGTTATGAATGGTATTTCAAACACAACAATCACACATATGTTAAGGTATGTAATATATTCCATCACATATATATGATCATGATAAAAGTTATCTTTGTTCCTATAATAATTTTATTGTTAGTGCATAAGTAAAATTAATAGGGATGGAATATGTTTCAATAATATTCTTTATATATTATATTAACTATTTTTTTTTGTTAATTTGTTGTAGCTTGATAGCTGAATTTTTGTTACCACTATCAAATATTTTACCTTGCACATATCGATATTTATATGCCATCATGAAAGATATTGGAACACAATATCAACCAATTGATGCATGCCCCAATGATCATATTATATAGTATAGGCAACATGAATTTTAAACGGAATGCCCAAAATGTCATAGTAGTAGATATTGAACATATCAAGTAACAAAAAAGGTGCCTTGCAAGGTTATTCGTAATATTCCCATTATTCCACATTTGCAACGAATGTTCATGTGCAAAAACATAGCACAATTTATGAATTACCTTGCATGGAACAAAAGTGAAGATGGCATTATTTGAATGGTTGTATATGGTTTTGCATTTATAGACACGAAGGAAACATGGCTACACTTTAAAGAAGAACCTCATAATGTTAGGCTTTCTTTGGTAGCAGATGGTGTCCATCCATTTGTAGAGATGGTATCTATCAACTTAGTGTGGCCTATTTTTGTTATCAACAATAACATTTCTCCATGGATGCCAATAGAAAGGGAGCACATAATGTCGGAAATGATTTTTCAGGTAGTTGTTTACACATTTTTTTAACGCAACAACATCTTATTTGTCATATTTGTTGCATAATGTCATCTTTTTTTTCATTTACTCATATATATATATATATATATAAAATAGTTGTAATATTATTATGTAATGTATATGTTCAAATCAATTAGGTAAGTACCAAGTTAAAGATATGAATATATATCAACACTCTTATTGACGAGATACTAAGTCTATGGAATGACATCACCATGTATGATGTTTCTAGACCAATATGGAATGGCAATTTCAATTCCATGCAATGTTTGTATGGACAATTCATGATGCCCTAGGTCTAACACATTTTTGTGGTATGTAATTATAACACCCACTTTAATTTTATGAAGTTGATATATTAATCATGCATGTTTTTTAAATAATCAATTCATTATATATAATTATAATAATTGAGAGAGTTAATCCATCTCTTGCAGGTCTTCAAACAAAGGGAAAATTTGTATGTCCAGTTTGTGGTCCTAAGATGAAATCTTGTCATTCAAAAATCTTAGGAAAGGAGGTGTTTGATTAGTATAGGAATTCCTCTCTAAGAATCATAGGTATTGAAGTACCGAAAAACAACTTTTCAATGGGAAAGAAGATAATGCTTTGAAACCATAGAGAATGACACCTCCTCTATGGAAGTTGCAATATAATAGAAATCGTCAAGGTATAGATCAAATTGTCTATCTATCATCATATATGAAAAGTTTTGGTTTTATTTTATTTTATATTGTGTGTTGTTTACTGTAATTGACATAGTAGAACCTGTTTTCTCCCAAAATTTATTCTATCTCATCTATTACATATTTCTCTCACATAAATGAAATGTGTCATGTTTTATTTATACACACCCACTCATGTTATTTTTACATTCTAGCCGACATTCACAATTGATGAATAATTATTTCTTTTTACAAAGTATACGGAGTCGGCTAACCATTATGTTTCATATTTTATAAAACATATTTAATTTTACTTCTTGCCAATTTGGTATGTCTTCCATTGTTATGTTTTAATGTTTGATCCTTCATACAGATTGTGTTGCATTGATATTTGGTTTACCTTTCCAACCATGTTCAGAGTTCTTTTAATTGATATCCTTTTAAGCTTATTCAAGAAATCCTTCAAATGATAACAAGATCAACATTTATGTTTACCTTTATCATTAATACCAACGAACATCATGCCTTACATCAATGATAACTTTTGGAAACAAAATGAAAATATATAAAATCTTTGGTAAACAAGATAAATAAATAAAAATTAATTAGAAGCAAAGAATAGTCTATTATCTTCTAATTGACTCGAGATCAATTTAGCTAGTTGTATTTTAAAATGATTCAAACATAAAAAATATCCAAAAATTGCAAACCTATATCTAAATTTATTATTGACTATTCAATCCAAACCATTTAAAAGAAATTTTAGAAAAGATGCTAACTAACTACCTTAGCCAATATTTAGTTAAGTCTAATTATTAATTTATCTTCACATTGAATATTAAACTCCAAATACCTTATGTTACTCATAATCATCCAAGGAACAGATGACCTGCAAACTTTATAAACTGAAACCTTTTGAAAATGAAATCAAGACACAGTCAAATTGCACCCCCATGTCTCATTTGATGTAAAGACAAACTAATTACTACATTAATTCTACTTTGCACTTCTAATTCTAATATAATTGTTTCAATATACTGATGAAATATGTTTCAGCATCTAAAACTCATATATATAAGAAGATTTATTAATAGCTTGATTAGCAACATAATATTGTTTTATACTGCAAAATAGAACTAATCAAATTTGTAATGGTGAATGAAATAAAGTAATTACTAATCTGTAAACGATGATTTAAAGACACAATACAAGTATAATATTCAATTTAAATATGAACATAGTCAATATTTCATATTAAAAGTCTTAGCAATACCACAATGAATAGGTAATGTAAAATATATCTATAAATCATATACTGAAGACGTTCAACTACAAAACTTACATCAGTTTAAACAAAACAAAACATGCCATTAATCACATTATTAATATGTTCACCATTAAAAAAAATCAACCCTAGATATAGTAGCATCATGCTCTATTTATAATATAGAACAAGGAAAATAATATTTATCATTGCCATCATACAAATTTAGAAACATGACGATAATATGTCTTAAGATTCTCAAGATCAATCCCAATTCTAGGAAAACAAGATTCTCCTTTCATAAAATGGAGTAAATAAAATGCAAAATCAAATTGCTTTCCACTATCCATTTCAGGATTCTTCTTGTAAGTGGGAACCTTTAACTTGGGGCATTCGAGATCAACAAGATCAATCACTAAGCCATGGGATTGAGTATGGAGTTTCTTGGCTCTAGTCCTTTCCATACATGATATCACTTGGGCTTGATGTTTATTGGAAAAGGTTTTCTGGAAGATGTTAATTAATAGTCTTATCATATAAATTTTGATTTTGATCAATAGTTTGAGCATTCTATTTTTTCAAAAAGCCACAAGTGACCTTGAAAATCACATCATCTCGAGCTTTTCTATGACTAGTTTGAAAATAAGTCTTAACATTACCCATCTCATGAAGTATTCAGGTTACACCTACATTCTCTAGCATGGAATCATGAGGGTGTTCTAAAACTCCTTGGTTGGTAAGAGAAAATCCACCTACAGGAGAATTGCCAGAACAAAAAAATTCAGAAACCCCGTTCACTTTATTTTTACATGCAAAGGCCTCATGGTAAAAGGTTTGACTATCAGCTTCTTAATGTGAAACATGATTACCTGGTTAAGTTTCCTTATTAGACTAACCAAATACCTTCTTTTCCATATTATTATTGGGTTTCAAAGGTTGAATTTCATAACTGGTTTTGTTTATCCCTTCATCAAATACCATAGAAACATATTGGGGAATAGGGACAGACTCACGAATATCACAAAATTCATTATCAACCATTTGGGAATTAGGATTATCGTCCTAAACAAGATCAGACTCAAGAGGAATCTCTTAACTATCACTGACAAGAACATCATTTGCCTAAACCAAGGGTTCTAAAATTATTTCTAAGAAGGAAACTCTACCGCAAGTTCTCTGACCCAGAACTCTGATGTTTAACTAAGATACAAATTAAACAATGATGAAACATGCTACGGTCTTAATTATTATGAGCCTTTTGAAAATGAGATGCCATGGATTTGAGACTTATCAACAAAAACTAAGGTAATTTGAGGTCATGCCCCATAAAATCCATAAACAAAAAAACATGGTATCTAAAAACCAGGATAAATCTCCCTTCGTAGGTGATGTACTTGCAAATAACAAGTAACATTTCTTTCCATTCATCCTTGAATAGTTTAAATCACATACCTTTCTTGTAATCTACAACTTGACTAGGAGCATATTCCATGGAACACCTTAAGCTGTGAATGTTTGAACCACATCTCACCATCAACAGGAAACTCAGTGGCTCATGTGATAAATCCCTCATCCAACAAAAGTTATGAATTTTCTATTTGATCCCTTTTACCATCGAACGATTTGGAAAAGGCAAGGGTACTTGATTGTGATGGCCATGATTTTTTTTGAGAAATTCCAACTATCAAATACAATAGAAATGCCTATAAACTTGTTCATAAGATTCAATTACCTACATGACATCCAATTCTGCCCTATTTATCAATCCAATGGAAAAATCGAAGGGTATAACAACAATGACCAACACCAAGGATTGAAACCAGTGCAGCAAACAACAAGCAACAATCCAACATCAGTGGGGGTGATACAATAGCAACAACATTAACCAAACTCTCTCATGGTGAAAAAAAGGGTTACCACAATTTCAACTAGCATGGATATAAATGCAAATATTTTCCAGTAGATTCGAATGAACTTAGCATACCAAGGAATGAGTGCACTCATTGCATGTACAGGAGTGGAGTAATTATGCAGTATGATGGTGGCTAGAGTATGGTCATCAAACTCACAACTATGTTCATTAAACCCCAAATCGCATATACTTCCATGATTTGGTGTCAAGTCTTTCCACACCAGCTCGTAATCACTAAGGAGTTAAGTGGTAGATTATGGTTCAGATTAGTGTGACATGCTATGATTTAAAGATGACGATATGAAATTATAACTTGGTGAGTATAAAACTTATGAGATACAAAATCCCTTAGCCAAACACTTTAATGATGGCATCGAAACCTAAGAAAACTGGGTTGAAATTCAGTGTCAAATTAAAGGTCATGTAAATAAAATCAAACAATCACCACTTACATAAGATTTAGTGTGATATTGGATCAAAATTTAAATTTAATCAAACAACAAGGTTTAATTCATAGTTAAAATTATAGCAACCATGGTATAATGAGATTTCCATTAAAACAATTAAGAAAATAGGAATGAGCTAAGATAATAAAAATGCTCATTCATATATTCAAAGAAAATAATAGCAAGGCAAAGTTGAAAAATGACTCTTAGGAACCTTGGTAATGAAAATTAGTCATTATGACTATATACATAAGCAATTAAAACTTTGTTATAGATCAATGATTAACAATGGTGAATGTGTAGAGTGTCGCAATGTCATAGCCAATCCTGAAAGAAGAACAATATTTGTGAAGATCACCTTGAATTTCATGCTTTCGGTCATGAAATTTAAAGTTGATCAAAATAACAGTTTTGATCAGAATAACCAATGACTAGTGGATGAAAGAGATCATTGATAGAAATTTCAGTTTACGAAATGTATGAAAATAATGAGAAGAGAAGCCCAAAGAAATGTCTTGGTTTATGATTTGTAAATAAAACTAAATAAGACACAAACCAAATTCAATAATGATAAATCCAGGATTCAACCTTTGTTGGATCTAAATACCAACCTTACAATAAGACCCAATTAGATATTAGCAAATAAGAATAATAATTAAAGCTTGATTGAAAATACATTGTAGACTCCCCTCCCATTTTCTCAAAAAGGAAGGGGATTTGTTGCAATTCCAACAGTCCCTTTCTTTCGGAACCCATAACTTGTTTGAAGTAGGGGGGTCACGTCAAGAACATAAAGGAGGAACTGACCCTAATTTCTCCCCTTTTTGAAATAGATCGCAACCCATCATCTTGATTGGGTTCAAGATCTGAGGGTATGGATTTAGGGAAATTTTAGGCAATATTTTCATATTCATGGAATATCTTTCACTTAAAAGGTAGTTAGTCATAGTCAACCTTCTGAAGGTGAGTCCATGTATCCATTGAAATATTTATTGCTTCTAGAATACATGTCTCCATATACACATGAAGGCATATCTATGAATAAGAAAATATGGGAGGCTTTGGATAAGATTTATTTATATACCTTCCTAGGGAATTTCCAGTGGATGCCAAATCTTCATCACTCCAATAGTGAAGCATGAAATGTAGAGGCTTTACCCAAATAGAAACATCAGAAGGGATGTGTTTTCCTGGGTTGAAGGATACACTCTAGTGATTTAAATACATCCCTTGTAGTTCCATTAAATATGTCCCATTTTGAAAAAAGAGATCCCAAACTTCTTTCTTTTCAAAGAGAAAAACAAAGAAACCCTTCCCACATAACTTTTGATGCATGTTACTTGTAGTGAGAGGTCACTAATTCTTATTTAACCAAATATCCATGGAACAAGGGGAGTGCCAAAGGCCCATGAACTTCCCCACCAAAACCATCTATTATAGAGTGTCTGCTTTGAGGTTGGAGGCAGTGAAGTTGATTCTTATGTCTAGAACCGCAAACAACTTGACAAATCATGTGTTAGTTCCCAAAGGTGGACTAGGTTGAAAATAGAACATGCCCAAGAATGATAGGGCTCAAATTTTAGTGATATTAGAGCTATATTGTTATTGAAATTGGAAATTGACTCATCATGGGAGTAATTTAGATACTTTAACATGTTTATGAACAAATTTATAGGTGCAAAGTTAAATGATAGAGGAAATTTGCAGAATCTGATACAACAATAAGGAAATGGAGATGATGAACACAATCTTAGGATTTAGGAAGCACCAACTGGTGTATTACGTCAATGAAGATAAATTTTGAACGTACTGAGTTGTGACCTACATAATTTAGCAATTCTTCACTAGTTGAAAGGATTAGCATGAGGTTATTATGATTATTTGAGAAACAATACATGGATGTATACAAAATAGATAGAATAATTCCATACAACATTCTGCATTTACTTAAATGCTTTAAAGATCATGACAAAAACAGAAGAACTTTGAAAATTTGGCACTATATTCAACATCAAATCACAAAAGAGTATATATGATGCTCAATTAGATCCAATATGTTGCAACATGCTTTATTATCCTTTTCATAAAAACCCTCTCATATAGTCGACAATATAACAAAATACAGACATAGAGGAAGAACTATCTGTAAGACTTTGCATCATTAACCTCTGACAAATCTTACATGCAAAAATATCCATATGACTCAACAAATTAGAAAGAAAAATTACAATTCTAAAAATGTCATCCTTGATCTCATGGATCGAATTACATTATATACACCTTAGGTGTAACTGAAAGCAGTTTACCCTTGATTGTGACTCATAATAGAATAGTAATAGTCTTTTGAATAATTACTTTTTACATTCAATTTTAAAACAAAATTGGGGCCTCAAATTTTCTTTCAGACCCACCCTTTTTCTTCCCTTGATCATGCATTTGTTGTCCATGCATGTACTGTTGAATTGGAATAGGGGAGTAACATGGATTTATGCCAACTTGAATCATTTTTTACAACAACTTTGAATAATCATGACTTTGAACTAGCACTTATCCTCTAGGAGGGAGAAGTAACAATGATGTTTCTTGCCTTGTGAATTGTTGAGGCATCAGAGGTATCTTTTTTTACCACTGGGTTGTCGAGATACTGATACTTGGCCTAAAGTATACCTTATTGATTGATACTAAGTGGGAAAGGCTATTTTATGGTATCTTGTTACCGACAACTTCCAATCCTTCCCCATTGGAGTCATGTGATCCTTTACAGTTTCCAATGCTAGATCAGTTTCTGAGTGCTTCTCATATGTTAGAGGTTCCAATACTTTGAATATAGTTTTGAGTATTATCCATATTTGGAAAGTGGGTCTCAACCTATCAATAGCCCAATTTCCACTTATTATTCCTTCTAACACTCCTTGTTGTGGATCTTCATTTCTTTTCTGCATTAGAATATTATTATACTCTTATTTTGAATAGAACTCAGCATTACCATCCTAGAGTGATGGTAGTCTAAAATTTATTGCTCCATTGAAAAATATTTTAAAATAATAAATATCATATGTTAAATCGCCAGTATTGTTCTGCATTACTCTATAAAGAGTCTACTTAATTATCATCTACTTAGCCACTTTGATCACTTGAGTTCTACTTATCAGTTGTAGCTCTTCTAATTGTTTATTGCTTCGGGTATTCAAGTAGTCAATAGTTTGTTGGGATTCCCTTGGCTTGTCTCCTAGTGTAATTTATACTTGTCTCAAATCCCTTTTTATTGTTTTATATGTTTCCATTTCTTCACTCATCAATTCACAGAAGTCCCACTTGGTTATGAACAATTGTGCAACTATGTCTCATAAATCTTCAATTATTTTTCTCAATAGATCTTCTCCTTGGGAATATAGTTGTAAGGATGTGATCTGAATCTTTAAATTATCCATATCTCTCTTCAATTCAGAGATATCATCTTCCTTTTTACTGAAATCACCCTCCATCTCTACTATTTTATCATTTTTTTGGTTTATATCCTATTCCATACTTTTTATCTTGTTGTATTTGTCTTCTTCTATTCTATTTGGTTCTATAGTGGTATCATCTTCTTCCATTATGTCAACATCCACCACCTATTTTTTAGGTGGCATACTCATAGGTTCTTGTACATTTTTTTTTCCTTTGTAGGAACTTGCACTTGCTCTGACATGTCTAGTGGAACTGTATGTAATGGTACAATCTATGAGCTAGTAGCACCTTGTGTTTTTAGAGTTGTTATATGTACTAGGTCAATGATATTCTTTTATTTCTCTTCTACCAAGCCTTTTAATTTTACCACAGTTTCCATCAACTCTTATTTTTCTGGTTCAACCTTTTTTATTTCAATTGTTTGCACTAGATGTACGTTTGGAATATTCAACTACTTCTCGAGATTGGAAATATCACTGTATTAAGTTGTTATCATAGATTTTATTTGGGATCTATCATCAGGTTCATACCCCAAATAAATTATATTTTCTTCCAACTCCTTTATTGTGACCTTCTTTGCTCTGGTTTCCCATTTTTCAGCCTTCAGTAGATCTCCAACTTTATTTAGGGATTCTCTCAATCTTCTTTCAATATTAGTAGATTTAACTACTTTTGCACATATCATATCACTGGCTTGCTTAAAGAAATCCACCTTATCCAAGCTCCCAAACATACTCCAATTTATTACATGCTCCTATGCTCTGTAGTCACTCAACTTGGTAGGTACAGGTACTTTTGGCTCGACCACTACATATATGAATATGTTGTGTATGTGGTATTCTATTGACAATAGTATTTTCTGAGGAGGGATGATTTGTTGTCTATCATCGTTTATAGATTGAACACTTTCTTTTCTTGGTATCCTTATATATTGATTGCAGATTTGTTTGGACTAGGATAGGACCTGTCTAAGTAAGGGCCTTTTCCTTTTAGGGTATTGTGAACTAAAATGAAGGATATGGCATGAATCTAGTTGGTAATTTTCCTAGAGTTATTAACTATTTACTCAACTTGACAATCTCTTTGGGAACTTCTGCATCTATTTATTTCTCCATTAGGGATTGTGATTCTTCATGTGCTTCTATTTTAGCTTTCTTTGGCTAAGGATATTTTTCATCCTTATCAATATCCATATATGCATATAGCTCCTTAGCCCCTATATTTTGGCTTGATATCTCTTCTATTCACCTTGCTCTGCTGAGGGTAATTAGGGTGTTTGGACATCTAAAAAATAGAGGGTTCCATTCATATACTAGGATCACGTATCCACATTCATCAGTCATTTTTAGACCTAAATATTCAAACTATTTGAAATTATGGAGAAAGAACAGGAGAAAGAGACAAGATGGGTATCTAAACACTTCTAGAGGGGACTCTGTCAACTGTGCATTCATTCCTTGGGATATGAAACCACAAGTATCCCATCTAGGCCATTCTTTGTATGTAGGGTTTAGGTGTGTCAAAATACTATAAATGTTACATCAACTTCATCATAATTCTTGTAATCTAGCAGGTTGCACAAGAGGGATATAGATTTTATGGAGTCTTGTTTAAAAATCATAGTCTTGAAAGGGGGAGTGGATTGTTGGGATATCATTCTAGGATTTTTTTCTTGGGATAAGAATAGGGTTTTTTTTCTACAGGGCTCAGGGTCTGATATAGAAGTGCCATCCTCTTTTCTTCTAAATATTGCAGGCCATCCTGATCTATAATGCATAATATCTTTCTTATACTATCTGGTTCTACATGGTACATAACCCAAAAATTATCTGAGGACATGATTAAATTCTTTCTCGGGGAGAAAAATGATGAATGCAAACTAGTAAACTCAAAAAAATATACGGCTTGGGGACATACAAACCGTGTCAACTCTGAGTCCCACAATTTTCAAGGATCCTGGTATTCAAACGAAGAATTTGGGCTTCCCTAATGGTCAAGTTTAGGTTGAAATGGGCTATATCGACATCAAGGATATCAACTTGATGGTCATATATGGATTCATTTCTTATGGATTTGGGTTTAGGGTCTGGTTCCTCGATTGACTAAGACGTTTTACTAGTGAAAATGAGTGGTTCGGGGTAAAATAGGCTTAATTGACTAGGTTAGGGTACCTTTTAGGTTTTACACTAGTAAAATGGTGAAAAGATGGGAGATTGGACAAATTACATAGACTGTTGAATGTGGAAGATAACTGGACTTCTGATCTAGGACTGGATGAGTAGAGGTGTTTGTGTGCAAGACGGTTGATCGACTAAAACTTTGGAGACTGGATGAAAACAACTCAATAACTAACCGCTAGTCACCTTTCAAATGGTTGGGAATTTTTTATTTTTGTACAAATGGAGGGATTTGATTTGATGAGGGAGGATGATGTAGAAACTGACACTTGGGGACCACTTGAAAACTAGATGCGATGGGGATAGGATTACGTGGATGTTGACACCTGAGGACCATTTTAATTTTTTTAAGCAAAAAACACCCTTGTTTCCCAGGACGGTAATGCTCACTCACCTTGGCGGTTTCCAAAAAGGCCTCGAGGAGGCATAGATAATAAAATTTGGCCACATGTCTCGAGTGGTGTAAGGAACAACGTGCCCTCGGTCTCATTTTTTTCCCTACATGTTATCGACGTGTGATGAATATCAGCCGTCAAATTTGATCTTACTTTTTACGATGATCACTATTTGATCCCGCTAATGGCCTCATGTTTCATCAAGGGTATTTTAATAACCACCGTAGATCTTATAAATATGCCTTTTCAATTTTCTCAGCACCACTCCTTTGTATCCCAAGTGTATTTTCCCTACATGCTATTCATCTTAACCATTGATCTATCGAAGATCCACGGTGTCTGCTCCATCAAAGATAACACTCAATTTCCCCTTCATGGTCACATGTCATGACTTGCTTTTGATGCTCTTCGTCTATTTAGATATTTTGTACTAGTCCTCGACTCTTATAGTATGCATTTTTTGGATTTAAATATCACATAAAATTCTTGCACTAACATCAACTCCAAGGGGACAACAACTTGTTTCACAGGGTGCTAAGAATTGCAAACTTGTTCCTTTGTCTATTGGGCTTATGGAGTCATATATCATGAGACTTTTTAGAGATTACAAATTTCTTATTTCTCATAAATATTTACAAATAGTGAATTATAACAATTGTGACTGTAATATTGTAAAATTTAAAAGTAAAGGATGCAATTGAAATTGCTTCTACTCTACTATGTACAAGAATTTGGAACCTCGCTTTAGTACAGGAAGAAGCGCTTCAGAATCCTGCCATTGACAACATATTCTATCTTTTCACCATCCAATTCAGTAAGAATGAATGTGTTGTTTCCTTGTACGGATGAAATAAGAAATGTGCCTATCCATAGGTTGTCAAATTTTCCATGTTTCCCCTTGTGTGCTTTTCTTACATCCCATTTCAAGACTAGATTCCATAGATAAAAATATCTTGCAAGGGGTATCCTATTAAAAGTCTTATTTATATTCCTTTGAAGCTCATGTAACTTCATGCTAACATGTTCTCTCTCTTATTGAAGTTCAATTATCTCATAGACCCTTCTTACCATGTTATTTTGTTATTCAATCTCATGTTGGATGAACTTTAGTAATGGTAGTCCTAGTTGTGTAGGTAAAATTGTTTCCTTTCCATATACTAGATGGAATGGATAGGTGCTAATTGATCTCTTGGAATTGATCATGTCTTCCTATAGAGCATGCCTGAGATTCACATCCCAAATTTTTTGATAGCATTTTCTTTATAGTTCTCAATAGAATTTTGTTTGATGATTCTTCTAGTCCATTTCCTTGTGGGTAAGATATTGTAGAATGATCGAGTTCAATATTGTAATTTTGATAAAGCTCTACCATTTTGACAAACATAAATGTTGGTGTGTTGTTTGTTATTATATTTTTAGGATACCCAAACCTTAATAAGATATTTTCCTCCAGGAATATCATAATCACATATTCATTCGATAACCTGGTAGGAATTGCCTCCATCCACTTAGTGAAATAATCAGTGGCAGTTAGAATCTAATTGTGTTGGGCATTGGAGTTTGGATTTATTTCTTTGATAAAATCCAAATCCCAGTACTGAAAAGATTATGATGTTATGATGGGATATAAAGGAAAGTGCCTCAACTTCTACTTCCCTGCAAACATATGGCATTCAATACATGCTTTGACAATTTGATTTGTGTATGCAAACAATTTTGGCCAATAGTACCCTTCTCTCAAGACTTTATAAGCAGTAGCTCTCCATGCACAGTCACCCCCACAAATTCCTTCGTGTATCTCTGTGATTATCCCTTTAGTTTCATCTTCTACTACAAAGTTTAGTAAGATGCCCTAAGGATATTTCTAATTAATATATTCATCTAAGATACAATATTTCATTGCCTGTAACTTTAGGGACCTTGCTTGTGCTTTAGATAAATTCTTTGGACATTCAAGATTTACCAAATAGCAGACAATGTATTTGTACCATTCAAATTATTCAAATTTGGTATTTACTTTTATTGTATTTGTTAACCCAAAAAATCCCTCACTAAGCTCTACATGACCTACACCACCCAAGGACATCCATGCACGACCCTCATTTGACCCCATTTGACCCCCACACCCTCAAGAAGGCTTAAAAAAATGAAAAGGGCTTAAAAACCCCTAAAAAGAGCCAAAATAGCTCTCATAGGGGCTAAAACCTCCAAAAAGGGGCAAAAACCCCTCAAAGGAGCCTAAAACCCCAAAAGAACTAAAGATTGAGCGAAAGGGGATAAAATCCCAAAAAAGGGGCTAAATCCCTGACCAGGGGCTTAGAACCCTAAAAAAGCTATAAATAGAGGGGTGGGGGTCACTCTCAAGACATTCCTTCTTTCGATATTGTTATGCTGCCTGTGTGAGTGCCTTGAGACCATTTGCCTCTCAAGCCATTCACCCTCCCTCTCATCCATCTTTCATTGAGCCATGGCTCTCCATTCCTAAGAGAGGTGCTCCTCAAGCTAGGGCATGGTGGCCCATTTCCACCCATAGAAGGTATAATTTATGTAGCAGGGATTTCTCCCTTACTACAGAGCAGGAATGGCTACCTTTCATCTATAGGACGGAAGGGTAGGGTTCTTGGTGGTTGTGCAAGAAAAACATAAATGAAATGAAATAGAATAGAAATAAAAACCCCTCTGCACACAAGGTTATGGGTTAAGCTCCAAGACCCAGCATACAACTTGTTAGATAAACCCAAAGACCTGCAAGCAAACAATGAAAACTTGATAGTACATGTTAAGAAATAAATCTGCAAGTAAATATGTTAGAAAACAATAAGATAAACAAGATAAAACATAAATTATACCTTCTTTAGGTGGAAATGGGCCACCATGCCCTAGCTTGGGAGAGCACCTCTCTTGGGAATGTGGGAGCTATGGCTCAATGGGAGAATGGATGAGAGGGAGGGTGAATGGCTTAAAAGGAAAATGGTCTCAAGGCACTCACTTGGGTAGCATAACAATATGCAAAGAAGGAATGTTTTGAGAGTGACCCCACCCCTCTATTTATAGCTTTTTTAGGGTTCTAAGCTCCTGGTTAGGGCTTTAGCCCCTTTTTTGGGCTTTTAGCCCCTTTCGCTCAATCTTTAGCTCTTTTGGGGGTTTTAGGCTCATTTGAGGTGTTTTAGCCCCCCTTTGGAGGCTTTAGCCCCTATGAGAGCTATTTTGGCTCTTTTTAGGGCATTTTAAGCCCCTTTGCATATTTTTGAGCCTTTTTGAGGGTGTGGGGGTCAAATGAGGGTTGTGTATGGGTGTCCTTGGGTGGTGTAGGCCATGTAGAACTGAGCGAGAGATTTTTTTGGTTAACATATTGCCCCCTAATGTGTGAGGGCAAGAGCTCATTGTATGGCTGACGGAAATCATAGGATTTATTGCGAAGAGGTGGTGCTTCCTGGGATGNCAAAAGAATAATGTGATCTATGCTCTATAATACAAGAGCCGATCATGTACAACTGATGATACATAGTGGTTGCCTCAATGAGAGGCTGAATACAATACTGATATGAAGAACTGCTACATTGGACGCATGGAATTCTCATGGAATGCTATATCTTCATGACTGATGTCCTGCTGGATCTGGAACGGTACATAGCTGTATGGACTCACTGATGGAGAGTCAGAGTCTCTGTGGTACAAATATGCTGCATCAATCATAAATCTATATAGAAGCATGGATGGGGCTTCTGACACTGTCTCCAATGCAACCTGAAAATCATAAGGGACATAAACCTGTTTAGGTCCCTCAAATAGAGTCATAAATGTGCTAGATTCAGGTAACATCCAGGGTCTTCGACCAAATACTGCACGAACCAATACCCTATATGAATCTCAACGATGCGATGATGTAGTTGGAGTCGAGCACATGAGAAACAATCATCCTGAGAGGCATTAAGGACTCCTCTCAAGTGGTCCAAGGAACTCATCAACGAGGTTAATGACACCAAGATACAGGGACCTCTGGGTCTATCCTCTGGAATATGTGTGTTGTCGTCGACAGAGGGAGACCTGCCCCTAGTTAAGGCAATGATGTTTCCTTGACTAGAAGCGCGAGAGAGATAACCAAAAGATGTGAGACAATCTGAGGACTGACCCACTGAATGGGGGGGGGGAAGGGAAAGAGTTGAACAGAGGCAGAGGGAGTGTAGTAGACTCAAACTTCCTTTGTTCAGAGTATGACGACAGGGCAGACCAGGAAACAAATAAAACTGACTCATGGGAATGGGATCATAGCTATAATACTGAGAATGTCACTGCAGATGGGAAATACTTGGGGGAGGTAGATACATTTGGTACTGATGGGATCCAAGGAAGACACATTGCCGAGTACTTTGAACAAAGGCGACCCAAAGTGGGAATGCTGCCAAACTATTATCTATGGGGTGGTGTCTAGGGACACTGTTGTGGTATGATCTCGTGGATTTTTGGCGAGCCCAAGAAAGTAAATGCTCGATGGTGCTTTAAATTTTAGAGAGTCTGAAAGCACGAAGAAGACTCTAGTGGGGAATCTTTTTCTTTGATAGTCTCCTGTGCCCAAAAAAGGTTAAAAGTGTACATAGGAGATCTCGCCCATCCTTTAGGGGATGGGAGACTTCTTTACCATTGGTAGTCCAGTCAGGTTGGAAAAGGTTAAACCTATGATGACTAGATGCTCATTCAGATACTTTTACGAGCATGAATGAAACCAAGTATACTCGACGATCTTTTCTTGATGAGAAGGATGGAAAAGAGCTTAACGACAACCCATGGTGAGATTTTTCTTAAAGTTCGGCCCCTCTTCCTGAGAAACCATAAAAGTATGCGAAGGGGAATGGTCTTGGCTTGAATATGCCAAGGTGGTCCTTTTCATTTGATGGTCTACATGGTCCACAAAAGGAGATAAACGAGACAATGTAGATGCCCTTTCCTATAATTTAACGAGCGGGAAAGGAAGCAGCTGCGCTCGACCATCTTTTCATTCTTTTAGGAGTCAGAAAAGAGCTTAAAAGAATCTCTAGTATGGTCAATTGATTGCAGTGGCACAGGTGGTGCCCCATGTCAGGACAGTGGACAGTGGTCAAAAGGTCATCCATGCAGTATGGATGGAGCAGGTGGCTCTTAGACATACCAATACCTACATGGGATAGATCGCAGCAGAGGCACGTGAGTCGGTGCGGTAGAGGCATGCAAACCAAGGTGGCTCTCGAAAAAAGGTCAAGAGAGCTGTGTGTGAGTTGTGGTGGATGGACTTGACTACATGTGATGTGAGTGCAAGTTCGGAGGTAGTTATATGCTGAATTCCTACAAAGGAAATGATCTGTCCTTCAGATGATGGTTCAGAGATCTTCATAAGGTGTGGTGGACAGATTAGACAACTATGTGTTAAAAATCAAAATGACGTGCCTTACGGGTGGTGGCTCAAGAACCCGCGTGAGTGGCGGTAAGAAAGTGTGACGCAAGTACAGGTCTGAAGACACTTGTATCACCATGATGTGGATTGTAAGTCGAGGTAACTTTTGGGAAGAGGTCCTAAAAATTACTTATTAAACATGAGACGATGGTCTCATAAGGAGATAGAAGGTGGAATTATGAAACCAGTAGCGCAAACGACGTCTCAAAAGGATTCTGTATGGTCGTGTTGTGTCGAACGGGAGAAAATAGGTCAAATGGGGCCTATATAAGGGTGGGGACCACTGTGTGAAGTGTCATTGTCACTGTTCACTGTAGAGTTGGAGAGGTGGGCCCTAGATTTTCTTTTGTAGATTTCTCCTGTTTCGACCGGCGGTTTCGAGTTCTGCGACTTGTAGGTAAGAGATCTTGCAGAATATATCCTTTTTGGTGGTTTAAATTTTGAGTTTGGTCACATAGAGGTCTTGTATGAGCCTATTGGGGTTTCAAGGAGCCAAGTCGCACCTTTTGAGGGAAAAATAGCGACCTGGTTGCTCCTGTGAGGCATTTTTGAGCGACCTGGTTGCTCTTTTTGGTCAAACAGGTGCGACTTGGCCCCCTAGGTGACATTTTTTAATGAGAGAAGTGGCTGACATCTATGTTTTGCTTGTGCAGGATGGCTGAGATTAAGTGATGGGAGAGAGACTATAAAGACCTCTGGGAGGTGGCATTACATGACAGGAATGTGCATGGTACACTAGCCCATTGTGGTTTATTGAATTTCATGTGGATACCCCTCATGAAGAGCTTGCATTTGTTGCTGCAAATGTTGGTGAGCTTTTGGGATATTGGGGACGAGGCCTTCCTCTTCTAGGGCCAGCATATTGAGATCATGTTGGTGGATGTATACTTCTTGACTGGGCTCCCTATGTTGGGATTTGTTGGTGACTTGGCATCGATGCTGTCTCGGGGGGAGACATTATAGGAGCTATGTGACAGGCACTGTTACGCTACTGTGTATGTGTGTGGATCGCAAATCTTGATGTGTGACATTGAGGAACTATCAACACGGGCAATGGCGACATTACTACTGCGTATCTTGGGTTCCACGGGGAGCCACAAGATATTTGGAGGGTAGCTACAGTTGGTAGAGCATGCTATGAGGGGCACCTACTATGGGTGGGCCCAGATGTATCTTCAAGCTATTCGGTGTCAGCTGAACAATGCGAAGGCATCTGGGGTAGGATTTTTCTTTGGCTCCTTTTTATGTGTTTTTTTTTGAGAAAGTACCTACTTTGCATCCGCACCGGGCCGTTCGAGATAGCGGTCCACAGGAGCCGCGAATGTGCAGTTGGTGCCAGATGATGGTACGAGAGGGTGGTGGCAGAGTGGGCCACTTCTTCACTGAGGATCTATTAGAGTAGTGGTGTCAGCTTCCAGTGGTCATTGGGGAGTACCCGTATGCGGGTATGAACTATCATGGGGACCCTGAGATGCCCCGACCTCCAGGCCAGGCATGGGGACCGGCTGGTATGTATGTGTGATGTCTTTATATTCATCTTTATACATAGTGTAGTTGAGCTTCATACTCATCCTGGTTGCTGGTCACACTGCCCATGCATATCCTGTCGATATGGATCAACTCGTGCGACGGGGAGTAGATGACCCACACAGCCGAGGCAAGGTTTGGAGACCATCTACTCACTCCATCAGCAAATCCAATGTACCGGTACGAGGTAGGATTCATTTGGAGCAATGATGGGAAACGATACATAAGACTCACTTTTTTTAAAATGTGTAAAACAAAAAAAAGGAAAAGACTATATTACAAGCTAAATTGTCGTCACTTAAAGAGGTGACGTTAGAGGGAAAGTGGTTTGGACTTTCAGGGGATCAACGGTCATTCCTTTGTGTGACACAATGAACCCTAGGAGATGGCCCATTGGGACATAGAAAACACACTTGAAAGGGTTCAAGCGGATTTTGTACTTGGGACATCGTAGGAAGTCTTGCCACAAGTCGTCTATGTGTTGTGCTTTCTTCTGTGACCACGAAATGAGGTTGTCAAGATAGACCAACATGATGTGGATGAGGTCACATAAACAGTATGTCATGGCCCACTCGAAGGTGGCTCCAGTGTTCTTTAGACCAAAGGGAATTACTTGATAAGCGAATGTGCCCCACGGGGTTGTGAATGCAATCTTGTAACGATCTTATTTCCGGATCTGAATTTGGCTATATCCAGAAAATCCGTCCATGAAGGAAAATTCCTAATGTCTGGCGCATGCATCGATAATCTGATCGATGAAGGGTGTTGGGAACTTGTCTTTGGGATAGGCCCCATTTAGATCATGGAAGTATGTGTAAACGTGGATGGTACCCTATTTTTATTCACGGGAACATGATTAGAAACTGAAGTGGTGTACGCAATGGGGTAAATGAAGCCGGTTGTGCACAGCTTCTCTATTTCGGCTTTGACCACGACTGCTTTGGAAGGATGGATGGGCCGTTGATTTTGGCATACGAGGGCCACATCGGGCCATGTGTCAATGTGGTGTTCCATTATGGATGGATCCAACCCGGGCATTTTAGTGTAAGACCAGGCAAAGATGTCACAGAATTCTTGGAATAGAGATTTGTAGGCAGCGACTTCCTCCAGGGAGCAGGATGCCCCCAGCATGATTTCTTCAACACCCTTAGGATTGGTTGAGATGTTGATTTTGATGGTTGGTGAGATGTTAGCCATGTTCCCTTCTTCAAAGGAATTTGGTGTTGAAATGGGGTTTTTGGACCAGTTGACTTTCCCATGAATGAAATCTTTGGTTTCCACAGAAAACTGGTCCGACTCGGACACAAGTTCTTCAGGGAGGAAGAAAAAGCGATGGTGCATGTCATCCCATGGGTATTCCAGGGTAGTTAAGGCTTTAAGTATCTCCTCATCATTGCGGAAGCAACAAAGAGACAGGTCTGATGGACCGTCATTGGTGGTGGAGACAAGAGGGTCAGTAGAACTAGACATCATGTAAATGGACATGGTGTCCGAAGAAGGAGGTGGGGGGTGAACTTCTTAGATTAGGGTGATCTCAGATTCAAGGGAATGTTGTCAAAGGTTGGCTAGAGCCATTCGAAACTCAGACAAGTCTTGGCAGTGGTGAGAATAGATTCCATACAAATCATAGAGGGTGCAAGCATGGCTTGTTCTCAATGAATTGTTTCTCACTATTGGCCCGCTTGGAAGTTCAACCATGAGGAGGTTTTTTGTTGTATCCATGGCATCCAAATCCATGTGGATTATGGGAATATCAGGCTAGTTTTGAGTTGGATGGCCCTGTTCTTCACAAACGGCGCAAGGTAGGATCTATCAAGGTTCAACAGTAGCTTTTACATTTTTTCCCTTGGCCCTTTTTTGGTGGGGCGGTGTGGGTGCGGGTGTGGTGGTTGGTTTTTGTAGGCCGAGTGGAGGATGAGATTCGACCACAATGGGTAGCACAGGGGTTAAGACTACCTGGGGCATTGGTGGTTGAGCCGGTGGATCCAGGTACCACATGGGAATTCCCAATGTAAAATTGGGTAAGTTTAAGGTAACCATTACTGGCTTGCTCATGACACCAGGTTAGGGAAAGAGGAAGGGAATTTTGTGGACTGGGGAGGAGCCCAGATAACTCCCTGATGGTTGTATGTGGGGATGAGGTTGTGGTTGTGTCTATGTGTAATGATGTAGCTCCGGATGGTGCTCAGCTCTACATGGCCTACACCACACAAGGACACCCATACATGACCCTTAGTTGACTGCACTTGACCCCCACACCCTCAAAAAGGCTCAAAAATATGTAAAAGGCCTTAAAATCCCCTAAAAAGAACCAAAATAGCTCTCATAGGGGCTATATCCTCCAAAAAGGGGATAAAACCCCTCAAAGGAGCCTAAAACCCCCAAAATAGCTAAATATTGAGCAAAAGGGGGTAAAGCCCCAACCAAGGGCTTAAAACCCTAAAAGTCTTGAGAAAAAGTATAAATAGAGGGGTGGGGGTCACTCTCAAAACATTCCTTATTTCCATATTGTTATGCTACCTGAGTGAGTGCCTTGAGACCATTTTCCTCTCAAGCCATTCGCCCTCCCTCTCATCCATCCTCCCATTGAGCCATAGCTCCCTATTCCTAAGAGAGGTGCTCTCCCAAGCTAGGGCATGGTGGTCCATTTCGGCTAGAAGGTATATTTGTTTTTCTTTTGCATGTTTTCTTTGGTAGATTGTTATTTTCTAACAGTATTTGGTTGCAGGTCTATTTTTTTACATGTTCTTGTAGGTCTTTTGGTCTCTTAATAGTTGTATTCAGGGTCTTCGAGTTTAAACCCTAACCTTGTGTGCAGAGGGTTTTTTATTTTATTTCTGTTCTATTTCATTTCCTTTTTGTTTTTATTTGCATTCTCATAGGAACCCTACCCTTCTATCCTATAGATGAAAGGGATCCGTTCCTACCTGTAGCAAGGGTGAAAGCCCTACTAGAAAGGGATAAATCCCTATTGGAGACACCTCTCACACCTCTGGGCTCAAATTTCCATCTTCTATCTTTTAATGAGACCATCATCTCATGTTTAACAAGTAATTTTCGGGACCACTTCTCAAAAGTTACCCCGATTTATGAGCCACATCATTGTGATGTAGGTTTCTCCGAACTTGTACTTGCATTACACTTCCCTACTGCCATTCATGAGGGTTCTTGGGCCACCGCCTATAAGGCACATCATTTTTATTCATAGCATATAGCTGTCTAATCTGTCCACCGCACCTTATGCGGATCTCCGGACCATCATCCAGAGGATGGGTCATTTCCTTTGCATGCATTTGGTGTATAATTGCCTCCGGACTTGCAATCACATCACATGTAGTCATGTTCGTCCATCACAACTCCCACATAGCTCTCCTGACCTCTGTCCAAGAGCCACTTCGGTTTGCATGCCTCTGCCGCACCGACTCACGTGCCTCTGCCATGATCTATCTTGTGCATGTATTGGTATGATTAAAAGCCACCTGATCCATCCATACTACATGGACGACCTTTGGACCACTGTCCGTCGTACCGACATAGGGGCGCCACCTGTACCACCGCGATTGGTTGACCATACTAGAGTTTCTTTTAGGCTCTTTTATGACTCCTAAAAGAATGAAAAGATGGCCAAGCATAGCTGCTTCCTTTCCCGATCGTTAAAGTATAGGAAGGGGCATCTACATCATCTCGTTTATCTCCTTTTGCGGACTATGTAGACCATCAAATGAAAAGGACCACCTTAGCACATTCAATCCAAGACCGTTCCCCTCTGCATACTTTTATGCTTTCTTAGGTAGAGGGGCTGAACTTTACAAAAAATCTCACCATGGGTTATCGTTAAGCTCTTTTCCAGCCTTCTCATCAAGAAAATATTGTCGAGCAAACTTGGTTTTGTTCATGCTCGTAAAAGTATATGAATGACCGTCCAATCAGTATAGGTTTAACCTTTTCCGGCCTGATTGGACTATCAATGGTAAAGAAGTCTCTCATCCCCTATAGGATGGGTGAGCTCTCCTATGTATACTTTTATCCTTTTTCTAGAACAGGAGCCTACAAACAAAAAAGAGCCCCCACTGGAGTCTTTTTCGTGCTTTCAAATTCTCTAAAATTAAAATCACCATCGAGCATTTACTTTCTCGGGCTCGCCAAAAATCCACGAGATCATACCACAACAGTGTCTCTAGATACCACCCCACAGATAACAGTTTGGCATTATTCCCACTTTGGGTCGCCTTTATTTATAGTACTCTGTAACGTGTCTTCCTTGGATCCCATCATTACCAAAAGTATATACCTTCCCCAAGTATTTCCCATCTATAGTGACATTCCCGGTATTACAGCTATGATCCCATTCCCATGAGTTAGTTTCATTTGCTGCTTGGTCCGCCCTGCCATCATACTCTGAACAATTTTTTTTTGAGTCTACTACACTTGCTCTATCCCTGTTCAACTCTTTGCCTCCCCCCCCACCCCCATTCAGTGGGTCAGTCCTCATATTTCCTCACATCTTTGAGTTATCTCCCTCACGCTTTTGGTCAAGGAAACACCATTGCCTTAACCAGGGGTAGGTCTCTCTTTGTTGATGACAACACACATATTCCAGAGGATAGACCTAGAGGTCCCTATATCTTGGTTTCATTAACCTCATTGATGAGTTCCTTGGACCACTTAAGAGGAGTCCTTAATTCCTCTCGGGATGGTTGTTTCTCACGTGCTCGACTCCAAATACATCATCGCACCATTGAGATTCATACATGGTATTGGTCCGTGCAGTATTTGGTAGAAGACCCTGGAGGTCACCTGAATCTAGCACATTGATGAGTCTATTCGAGGGACCTAAACAGGTTTATGTCCCTTATGATTTCTGGGTTGCGTTGGAGACAGTGTTCAAAAGCCCCAGCAGTGCTTCTATATAGATTTATGATTGATGCAACATATTTGTACCACAGAGACTTTGAATCTCCATCAGTGAGTCCATACAGCTATGTACCATTCCATATCTAGCAGGCCATCAGTCATGAAGATATAGCATTCCATGAGAATTCCATTGGTCCAATGTAGCAGTTCTTTAGATCAGTATTGTATTCGTCCTCTCATTGAGGCAACCACTATGTATCATCAATTGAACACGATCGACTCTTGTATTATAGAGCATAGATCACATTATTATTTTGACATTGTTACGAGCATGGGGATTCCCACCTCGTCCATATACATGTCACACATTATTTGTATCTCACCCATTGATGGGAACCATATTAATACAAAAATAAAAAGCCACCATGCCCCAGCTCAGGAAGCACCACCTCTCCGCAAGAAAATCCTATGATGTCCGTTGGCCATATGATGAGCTCCTACCCTCACACATGAGGGGGCAATCTGTTAACCCAAAAAATCCCTCACTAAGCTCTACATGACCTACACCACCCAAGTACATCCATGCACGACCCTCATTTGACCCCATTTGACCCCCACATCCTCAAGAAGGCTTAAAAACATGAAAAAGGGCTTAAAAACCCCTAAAAAGAGCCAAAATAGCTCTCATAGGGGCTAAAGCCTCCAAAACAGGGATAAAACCCCTCAAAGGAACTTAATACCCCCAAAAGAGCTAAATATTGAGCAAAAGGGGATAAAAGCCCAAAAAAGGGGCTAAAGCCCCAACCAGGGGCTTAAAACCCTAAAAGTCTTGAGAAAAAGTATAAATAGAGGGGTGGGGGTCACTCTCGAAACATTCCTTCTTTCCATATTGTTATGATACCCGAGTGAGTTCCTTGAGACCATTTTCCTCTCATTCCATTCACCCTCCCTCTCATCTATCCTCCCATTGAGCCATAGCTCCCCATTCCTAAGAGAGGTGCTCTCCCAAGCTAGGACATGGTGGCCCATTTCAGCTAGAAGGTATATTTGTTTTTCTTTTGCATGTTTGCTTTGGTAGATTGTTGTTTTCTAATAGTATTTGGTCGTAGGTCTATTGTTTAACATGTTCTTGCAGGTTTCCCTTGTTTACTTGTAGGTCTTTTGGTCTCTTAACAATTGTCTGCAGGGTCTTGGAGTTTAAACCCTAACCTTGTGTACAGAGGGGTTTTTTATTTATGTTCTATTTCATTTCCTTTCTATTTTTATTTGCATTCTCATAGGAACCCTACCCTTCCGTCCTATAGACAGAAGGGATCCGTTCCTACCTGTAGCAAGGGAGAAAGCCCTACTACAGTATTGTTCTAAACATCATGTAGACTCCTCAATTTCTCTTCTTCTGTCAATTTTGCAATCAAATTTAGATCTAGTGCTTAATAGTTTGACTCAGCCACTAGCTTAGCTAATCCTTGGCCCTTCACCAGCTTGGTGGGGTTGATTTCCAAGTCATATTCCTGAATTTTGGAAATCCACTTTCCCCTTCTACCTTCACAGTTAGTTTGGCACAAAATATCCTTTCTTGTATTGTGTGGGGCATAAGAAATAATCTGTGAATGCAACACATAACACCTGGAGTATTTTAATGCCTTTACCATTACAAAGGTTTGTTTCTCCATCAAATTATAATTTAAGTCAACATTTCTAAGGGATTTTCTAAAAAAGGCTATTGGCTTCTCATGGCCATCTTTATTCTTCTATAAAAGCACGATTGCAATAGTATGTGTGGATGCAATTGAAAATATGAGGAAAGTCTTAGAATAACTAGACTTGATTAGCATTGGTACTTCTCCAATAGACATTTTTAATGTTTCAAATTCTTCTTTGGCCTCTTTAGTCCATTTCACCTCATTACCTGTGTTTATCATGTTGGTAATGGTCTTAATTAACTTATCCAGGTTAGCACTAAACCTTTCGAGGAAGTTTATTCTACACATGAATGGTTGCACCTCTTTTTTATTTTTTGGGTCTTTCAGTGCTTGTATTGTTTCCACTCTTTCGGGGTCTATTCTTACCCCATCTTTTGACACAATGTGTCCTATCAGCTTACCTTCCTGCAAGGAAAATATATACTTCTTTGGATTCAATAAAAGGCCATACTTCCTACACTTGTTGAAATTATATATTAAATGAGATATATTTTCATCATTTGTTTTGGAAAATACAGTCACATCATCAAGTTAAATCACAATAATTTTATATATATCTCCCACAATGGCTATGCCCATTGCACATTCAAATAGGACTCCTTCATTCATGATTCCAAAATTCATCTTTTCATACATAAATGTTCCCCAAGGAGTGGTGAATGTTGTATTCTCTCTATCCTCCTTACTCATTTCTACTTGATTGTAACCTAGAAAAACCATCCATCATGTCAATCCTATTTTCTCCTACCACTTTCTACAAAATTTGATCCACTTGGGGAAATGGGTAGTTGTCCTTAAGGGAGCATTTGTTCAAGTTTCTAAAATCCACACACTTTCTTAATTCCCCACTCTTTTTTCTAGCAGGAACAAGATTAGCCACCCATTTAGAGTATCTTAAAGGAATTCTTATTTTGGAATCTAATAATTTCCTTATTTCCTTTTCTATAGTGGGTAGAAAAAGGGGATTAGTCTTCCTAAGCTTCTACTTGAACCATTTTTTTCCAGGATTTAGATGGATTTTATGCTCAATTATTGAAGTATAATAGGCCCTCAAGTCCTCAGACCTCCATGCAAATACATATATATGCTCTTTGAACAACTTTATAAATTTGTGTTCTACTTCAACAGGTAAAAATTTGGACAACTTGATATTCTTGGGTTTTTTCTCAGTGCCAATACTCACTTCCTCTACATATTCTTCCTTCAGTTGAATTGTAGGCCTTTGAGGAACATCAAGCACGTTAATATTGGTCTCAAAATTCAACTTAAATGAGATCATAAATTATTCTTTACTAGGTGAGGTGAGCACCACACCAGCTCTTGCTTCCTCCCTAGTGGATGATCCATCAAAATACATGTTTGAAATCTGATTTTCTAGAATCTTTGTATCCTTTACAACCATCAATGAAAAAGGTTATTTATTATAATAATTTAATCCTATCAACATGCAACATCCCATGTCTTGTTCAATAGTATATATTGGGTAATTTATAGGGTTGTTACCTTCATTGAGTGCATATGCTTACCTAGCTTCCCTCTACAGTCTTTTTGTATATCCTACAAACAAGGGAATGGTCACATATTTCATGTCCATCTGCATGGTTCCTCCCATCATCTTAGCACATGTCATCAATAGTAACATACCATATATTGGGGGAACTTCTATTACCACAACATCTAGCAGGATGCTTTTACATGGGAGATGTGCTAAAGTTACAACCAGGTCTATAATCATTCCAACACACTTCACTAGTTTTGAGTCAAATATATAAAGAACATGATAAGACTTGATGACTTCTAATACCAATTCTTTAATTATCACTTTAGACAGGATATTATGTGATGCTCTCGAATCTAACATACAATTATGTATCAATTTTCCACGTAGGCTTAAAGTTATATAAAATGGAGGAGTATATTTTGTGTTTTCTTCCTCCACAACAAGACCTACTTCAATTTCAGGAATTTCATCAGCCAAATTTAGATTATTAGTGTTAGAAAAGTAATCCAATCCCTCAATACCTTAGTCTAAGTCCCTAGTCAATTTTATTGCATTTTGTCCATTATTACACTATGGTTTGGACTTAGGGTGCTTCGTTGGACCAATAACCAGTTAAATTGGGGCATTCACACCCACATGAGCACTCTATCTCAATCAACCATACACATGTTCACCCTAATCATTTCTGGTGCACTCCCATTCATTGAATGTGGATAGTTTGGTTGATTAGGAGCGCTAGAGGTGGATTTTGTCCAATTTTGGACTGATTTGGTGCATTTAATGCCAACTAGAGCATCTCACTCACCTATTTTTGCACACCCACGCATGCCAAGGATTTATGATTTCTCCATGACACTTCAGCCACGTCCCCACATCAATTTGTGTCCATTTAGGATGATTTGGAGCAAGTTTGGCCCACCTAGGGGGGATTAAGGCCAATTTGGTCAATTTCACATGTACAGTCGTTTTAGGCTTCCCAATCCTCATGAACCACTTCATATGTAATATAAAACTGTTAATAACATATTTTGAGGTTAGACAGTAAAATAATAACCTGTTTCAGTTCACATTGCATGTGTAAATTGCTTCTCTTTTAATGGTTTTTTGTTGGTTTTGCATCAAATTCGATTTGTGAGTTTCTCTAAGGCTCATAGATCTTGATGTAGATCAAAATTATCACATGCTATCAGAGTAGAGTGAATTTTAGTGAGTTCTAGATCAATCATGAGCGTTTTGAGCTGCATTTTTAGAGAAATTCTAGATAAAATTGAGTGGTTTTTGCAGGACATTCGACAATTTCATCACCATTAGTGTAGGAAAAAATGGAATATACCCACATATTGATAAAATATTTCAATTTATTTGATTGGAAGGAAGATATGGTTATTCAATTAAGATACAAGGGTCTCTACAAAGTTACCATGGGAATAGAGGTGGAGCCAAACTTTGCTGTAGAGAAAGCCAAGTAATTAAATAGATTGGATGAAGCATATGGATTGTGATGAATGAGTATATAAAGAGATATTTTGTTCCACATAGATAGTTTAACAACCCCAAATGAAGTCTGGGTAAAACTAGAGACACTCTTTGGGAAAACTGATGAACTAAGAGGACACCAACTTGAGAATGAGCTCATCATCCTGATCCCAGTGCAATTTGACACTATACATGAATTCTTCACCAATTTTAAGTCACTTGTGTTGTAGCTAAAGAAATGTGGGATTGATAAGAAATAGAGTTGATACTGTCCATCCTTTCGAAGTTGGTGCCAGAATTCTCAGTCTTTGTTAGCACATTTCATTCAGGCAAGTTAACACTAGCTAGCTTCATGGAATCCCTCACCCAGGAGAAAGACAAGATAGTTCATGTGGGTGCCATAATCAAATCCAATGATCAATATGTTCTTATGGTGTATCAAATCAATCCCAGAACAAGAACAAAGGTTTGAAGCAAAAGGAGAAAGAGAAGAAGGAATGAAGTTCAGAAATCTCTAGTTCTAATGATGGGAGCTTGATATCTAGGAGGAGGAGAAACAAGAGAAAAATACCCACATGTGATTATTGTAGAGGTTCACATCTTTAGAAATATTGCTTTAGAAATAATATGGATATCATGACCAAGCTCCTTGAGGAGAACCATATTTCTCTTCTAGAATTTGCAAAAAGATGGGAGCGCAAGCAAGGAAATGGTAAGGCTGAGCATGAATTAAGTTCATGGATAAAACCCAATTATTTTTTCTCTATTATTGATTCAATTTCTGATATATCAGAACCTGAAACCCCCATCCCTTCCTTGAAAAAATTCCTAGCCAGTTCATCAAAGCTTCCTCCCAAAACTAGTCATTTTTCACTAGCTTTTGATGTGCCTTCTGAAAGATATTTACCAATCCAATCCAATCATATCTTTCCAATTATGATTCTGAAGATGATATATATACTATGACAGTCATTGACTCATTTCCCCAACCATATCATGACCAAAAGACCCAACAACCCTCAAGTTCACTAGTTGGAAATTTAGAAAATTGCCTAGTTTCCAATGTTATGTCTCTTGTATATGTTGCTGTTATGTCTTGGATGTGTTTAATTGGTTGGGAAACCATATCATTGATCTTCATGGGACTTCTATTCCACATGTCTGGACTTGCTTTCACCATCCATGGTTCAAATCTCAAGTCTCCAGACCTTCCAGGTTCGCTCAATTGCAATTGTGATCTAGTTGCTCACTCTTATCTTCCTATGGATCCATTCGATCATGGAGATACCATAACTATGATATTTTATGCTATGTATGACATGTATTTTGATATTTTAGAGCCTCACGAGATTTGTTATAGATTTATGAAGTTACTTCATCAAATTGGGAGAAAGATTCATGGTTTTATTCATGATATGGCAACTACACATAATGCATATTTTGTTGAATATTTTGATGTTATTTGGGAAAGAGTTTGCAGAGATATATTTTCCATGGTTGAATATTCTATCAAATCAGAGTATGCTTTCAGAAAAAGACATTCTTATGACGCCCCTTTTTATAGCTGATTTTACCACACACAGTTGATCACATACTGATGGCCTTCCATGTCCCTCTGCAGACTCTTTAGACCCCATGGACTCATATTATCCTTTGATGATCCAAGTTAATCCCTTAAAAACCCTTGTTTATTGGTGTGAATTTTAATCCCATACTCACATGTACACGCGGCTTTTTACCTCAAACCTGCATACATCGGGATGTGTGCATAAGTCCAAATGTTTTTGGAGTTTTCCTCATAGGAGTTCAAATAACTTGAATATTGGCCTTCCAAATGCCTTGAGAACGCTCCGATTCAACCCTCCATTACCCTCTTGGAGTGCTATATAAGGAACCCCTTGGATACATTGAAGAGGAGGAATTGAAGAGCAAGTAAACTATAGTCCATTATTGCCACAATTTGCATATACTTGATTCTGCATTCCTTTATCCCTTTGGAGCACTTTGTGTTCTTCCCAAGCTTGCCTTTGCTTGTGATATTTCTATCGAGATATGGAGGATTGAGGTGGTGGAGGCCCAGGTGGAGGAATCAGTTTCTCTGGTTCATAGACGTGCCGACAGAGGTTGTCACTATTGTAATATCTGATTTTATTAATAGACATATCTTTTCCTGTCCAATTATGAGCAATTGAATATGAATATTGAATCCATGGATGTGTTTAATTGTTTATGCATAATTGAATATATATGCTAGAGTAGGTCTAACACACTATTATATTGCATGCTTGTATTGTTTTCTGTTGTTGAGAGCGAATTGCTAATACAAGCGTGAATTGGAAAGTTCAATGGGGATCTACTTCAACCGTCCGGAACAAGGTACGATTCGGTATCCCTTAGTGTTAGATGTTTGGCTTCTCTTGCATATTAGGAAAGATTGATTTCTAGTGTCAAAGCTGTCTGTTATGCTTCCATGTATCTCCAGTACTAGATGTTACATATTGTATTGCAAATATTCTAACTCTCTTTCATTGAGTCCATCCAGTTATGTACACCTCCAGATCCAGCAGAGCATCAGCTGTGATGATATTGCATTCCATGGAAATGCCATTGTTCCTATGTATCAATTTTTCAAATGATCATATGTATTAAACCTCCCATTGAGGCCACCATTATGTATCACCATTTGTATATGTATTGATTGGATCCCATATTTTTGAGCCTTGATCCCCATTATTTATTTTTTGAGACATTGTTACGAGCATGGGTATGCCTGCCTCGTCCATATACATGTCATACACTATATGTATCTCATCAATTTTTTGTGAAGTAATACAAACCAAAATCCACTGTAGTTCGAACGAGGAAACTCCACTCCTGAATGGTCCTCTCTAGTCTCTCCATGGTTGTCACCATTTTCCTATGATCCTATGATGTCCATCAACCATACGATGAGCTCTTTCCCTCAAATGTTAGGGAGAAATATGTTAACACTAAAAATTGTTCACCTAACTCTCTATGGTTTAAACCATAATCATACATCATATTCCCACCATTAATTCCTCCATTCTGACCTTCATAATTGTATTTCCACTAAATATGGTCCAAAACATCATTATTCCTGCCCCATAAATGAAGGGAAGATGAGCATTTATTGTGATTTATACCCACTCTCTCAAAAAAAGGGTAACAAACCCTAAAAATGAGAATGGGTGAAAATACCATAGATAAATGCCATGGACAATAAAATACCATGGGTTAAAAACCCTTGGACCATCATATAAATACATTGTGAAGGACTCCTCCAAAACAATTTGTGTCATTTTCTCTCAGTCACACAACATACTTTTCTGCCATTATTTTTCCACACCATTTCCCACGGTGTATGTTGAGATTGTTGTTGCGGGAAATCCTCACCTCTTGCGGACATGAGTTGTTTCCCTAGATTAAATGGTACAGGTCTAGAAAAAACATAAACACGATTTGTTAAACTTCCCCTAGATTTGTTTGATTGCTTGAATATGATTCCAAAATTCTTCTCTTAAAGGTTTTCATCGCTATCCTTGAAGCTTTCTCCTCTGATACTGAAGAACCTGTAAAATATTAATGACAACAAGAAAAAGATGATAGCATACAAGATAATCAACTAGATCTATGCTTGTGACCAAGGAATCAAACAATATAGACAAATGATACAGTAAATATGGGAAAGAAAATACATTTTTTGTTAGAAATAATTGGAGAGACTACATCATTTATTCCTTGGTGTTGAAAGTTCCTTCCAATGTATCCTTACCTCTAACTTCACCTTGCCTCCAATAGTTCAAGAATCATTTTGTTAGAGTTTGGGTGTTCAACACAATTCTTCCTCCTCTTTCCCATGGGGGGTGAGCCAGTATTTAAAGGAATGGGAGGATAGGGATGTTTGAGGAAATGGTGGATGAGGTGGAAAGGAGATCCTATTTAGGGGGATCTCGAGTCCGGATGTTCCTAAAAAATAAGGGTGAGGTTCCATGGAGGTAAGCTTCGAGAATCCTCTTGAAGCTTCCTTTTTTTCCTTTAAAACTTGAGCACCGCACTTTTGTTGAAGAGAAAAAGCGGTGTTAAGGGGGTAATTCCCTTTTAATGAAGGAAAATATAGTGGAACCTCCCTTTTCATATGTAAAAGGAGTGTTACTGACTCAAAACAAGGAAAAATTGCAAGGGAATAATTTATTCCTCTCATTTGTCTAGGACAAACTCTGAGGGATTCGAGCAGGCAAGGGAATACTTATATCATAACATGATGGTGAGGAGATTTAGGTGTAACAATTGCTCCATACCCTTTTGGATCCACATCCCCCATCCGACAACCACAAGTGGAGTATATTGGAGGCCAAAACCGTGGAGTTGTGGAACCATTTTCTCGAACGGCTATGGTGGCCCAACATTTCAGAAAATATATCTTTTGTCTTGTATTGTTTTGCATTATATATCATGAAAATATAAAAAATATTGTTATCGTCATTTTTATTTCCTATTGTTATTGTTGAAATCTAACTTATGCTCTGGATGAGCTAAGGTTGGTGCTTTTGCACAAAGTTGGAGAGAAATCCCCACTACACTTGGCCTTGAGCTCCACACTCGGAATCCTCACCAACATAATTAAAACATTTTACATAATTTGATTTAATGCATTCGAAAGATCAAATATAAGGTACTACATTCCCATCCCCTTTATAATAACATAATCCTTGATGTTTCTAAAAAAAATAGAACAAAAATGGGTATGCATATTTCATGACACCCTCTAATTCCCATGTAGCCTCATCAGGACCAAAATGATTAGGATCAAAAGTAATCATGATCCCTACCTTTAAATTATCTATGCACCCCACTTTTATATACATATTTTTCTTGCCATTCTTAAGATGACTTCAAATTCTACCTAATTTTCATGACTTCTTGCTCCATTTCCTTTGGCATTTCCGTCTCAACCACAATTTTTTTTATTGTATTACCCAACGCACTAGTGTCCTACATGTCCTACCATATAAAGCTTCAAATGGACTCATTTCAATGATGCTTGATGTCGATTGTTATATTCAAACTCATTTAGGTATAGTTAATCCTCTTGCTTGGATGGTTTATCCATCACATACATGCAAAGCATATCCTCGATCACTTGATTTACCCTTTAAGGTTTCCCATCTTTGTATGGATGATAAGCAATGCTAAAATTCAACTAAGTTTCCAAGTCTACAAAAATGTTTTTCCAAAATTTTTATATAAAATTAATATCTTTGTTAGATACAATTTCTTT
This sequence comes from Pseudotsuga menziesii, assembly GCA_001517045.1. Lineage (NCBI taxonomy): Eukaryota > Viridiplantae > Streptophyta > Pinopsida > Pinales > Pinaceae > Pseudotsuga > Pseudotsuga menziesii. The sequence continues at coordinate 267,495 of LPNX010539183.1, read as the reverse complement.
AGGTAACCCATATAATATGAATATTATCTTCATAAACAGTTTCATATATCATTGATATTATGAGTAGATTAAACATGAATAAGATGTGTTGCTTTCGATAATTTATCCACCATAAAAATGATAGAATCATGTTTTGAGATAGTTGGTAACCTAGTGATAAAATCCATGGCTACTATTTCCCATATCATTTTTGGAATTGTCAAAGGCTACAAAACATGTTTGGTTTTGATGCTCAACTTTAACTTGTTGGCATTTCATACATCTGAAAATGTATTCGATGACATCTTTCTTCAACCCATGCCAAAAATATTTCTTTCTTGTTGTAGAAATCATTTTCTAGTAGCTTAGATATCGAAAATATGACATTTTATGGATTCCATCCACAATAATTCTTCTAAAATATAAAAAAATAGGAATACACATCTATTTTTGTAAGTAACATGTCTATCATACTTCAGTTGGTCATATTCATATCCAAATTCTCTTTATGCAATTATTTTTTCACTTTAATATATATTTGTTGATCTTCAACAAGGAAATCAATTGTCAATTGGGTCTAGTATGAGTGGTTGTGGGATGGAGTGTTATCCTCCCTACCCAGGTCCTATTCCCATAAGTAACATGTTGAGTTTATAATGAGCATATTGTTGTAATGGCTTTGATCCTTATTGTTGATTGGCCATGTTCCCTAAGGAATCTAGGTTTAACATTGGGTACCATCCTTGAAATGAGGAAAATTTCTTGGGGGTTTGCCTCAAGATATTTACCTAGAAAAAAGGAAGTCAAAAATCCTTTTTATAAATCTATTTGGAAAATTCTAATATATTCCACATGCATTACATTCATTTTCATGTCGAGTGAATCAACCACTTTGTTCGCCTTACCCTTTATGTGTTTGAGTTCAAAATCAAATTCACACAAAATATCTAGCCATATATATTGTTTTCCGTTTAATGTTGGTTTCTCAAATGAATGGTTCAAGTCATTATGGTCAGTTCTAAGCTCAAGTCTCTTTCCCATCAAATAATTCCTCCACATTTTTAAAACATGTATTCTTGAAACGAGCTGCAAGTCATGGGTAACATAATTCTTTTAATGTTATTTCAACTTTCTTGACTCATAGCACACCACATGATTGTCTTGCATATGAACTCCACCTATTTATTTTTTACATGCATCTATACAAAACAAAAAATCATTTTTTGTGTTTGCAATTTTTAGAATTTGGGCACTAGTAAGAAGCTTATTCAATAATTAAAATATTTCCTCACATTCTCATGCCCATTCAAACTTGATTCCCTTATTCTGGAAAAAATTAATTGGGTGTACAATATTGGAAAATCATTGAATGAACGTTTTGTAATAACCAACAATACCCATAAGAGAATTTACATCTGTTACATTCCTTGAAGTTGCCCAATTCATAATGGCTTCAATATTCTATGGCTCCACATATGTCCTTTCCTCTTACATAATGTGAACCAAATAACGAATTTGTTTTTGATAAAAAAACACATTTTCTTAACTTTGAATATAATTCATGCTCTCTTAGCACTTGCAAAACCATTATCAAATGCTCTTCATGCTCATCATTATTCTAAATGAGAATATCATCCAAAAAAGAAGCACAAATTTATCCAAGTACTTGTGTAAAATTGTTAAGCCCTAAAATGTGGCCCATTCCCCCCTAAATTGTATATTTATATTATTATTGTTATATTATTGATGTCTTCTTGAGTCCATTAGCAGTAATTGTACCTCTTTTCCTCCTATATATATCAAGGAGACCTTTTTTATTTGAATAATCTTGTATTGTCTTGTGTATTTAGTAAATTGTATAAGGAGGTTTCCCCCTTGAAGAGGCTTTCTATTCATCTATTTTATTCATTATTAAAGCATGGATTACTCTTTGTTGTTTGTTTAAGCTCTTTTGGTCAATTTGTTGCATAACATTTGGTATCAGAGCTTGGATGCTTCCAAAATAAGTCATCTTGGAATTTTCGCTATAATATTTTTTCTAGGATGTTTAAAATAGAAAAACTTGGATTTGAGGTAGAATACATACCGAGATATATGTGGTACAAGTTTTAGAATTTGATTTATTATAGGTTTGGGTTTATACCCAGTGTAAGTAAGGGTTTCTAAGTAGCCCAAAAGATAGTCTAAAAAATGTGTCCTTGGAAAAACTTTTTATATCTTGAGCATGACAACTCTAAATTTAATCAAGCCTATTTCATATGAAAGAAGTCGAACTATAGTATCATGGTAGAAATTTTAGATTGATATCTGAAAAATTAGACACATGGAAGGCCGCTCTCTGGAGAAGTTTAAAAATCAACACATTGTAGAAAAGTCGTAGTCGTTTCCTCTTGGCACATTAGAATTCAAAGAAACTTATGGAATTGGAAAGAGGACATATCAAGATACCACATGCTAAAATTTCATACTCATAGGGGTGTAAATTTTAGAGTTCCATCAAGTGGAAGGTCAACCAACAAAACAATCTCCAAATAAAGGTTTTTAAAAAGTAAACCATTTCAAATTTGAATAACCTATAATAGAAGGATCTATTTATTTTGATCTCAATGGTGTGATAAAGGTCATAGATATTTATTTTTATTGTTCCATATGGTGCCAAAATTTGGTGGAAGAGGCCACACCACTCCACTCAAACCAACCAAGGATTGATCCCTTACCTATGATGAAAGTGAACACCTATCTTTTTGGGTGTCCAAGTTGGGTTTAAGAGAATGGTTGATTTAGTTAATATGGAGAATTATATGGAGACAAGGATGGGACAAATGGAGAAGAATATATAGTAAAATACATAAAGGAATTATAATCTCATACAAAACCCTAAGGAAAAGCTTACTAAAGGTGAGGATGTGGCCCAGGGTACTCAGGAAGATAAAGATAGTGTCCATGTTGGGAAACCATCCCTTAATAATAATACTATAAGAGGATTTGATTATAATAATGGGAGTAATCAGGGATGGTCCACAAAGGGTGTCTAAATCCCCACGATGGACATGAGGAAGTTTTTTTGGCGAGGACCCCATAACATGGATATTTCAGGTGGAGCAATTCTTTGAAATACATTAGGTGCCAAATATGCAAAAGGTAAATATTGCATATTTATATTTAAAAACTTAGCAGTTTATGTGGTACCAATGGATTTGTGAATGAAAAATAAACTCCATTATCTCTTGGTCCATTTTCACAAAATAATTGATATCATATCATGAGACATTAGGAGTGATTCCTTCTTTATCCAATTGATCAATCTAAGGTAAAAGGGTTCAGTAATTGAGCACATTCAACAATTTCAAAAGTTGGGCCTCAGAGTGAATGACATACAAGATGATAAATTGTTAGATCTCTTTATTGGAAACTTGAAGGATAACATTCAACATGAGGTGTTTCTATTCGAGCCAACAACCATAGAGAAGGATTCCATGGTGGAAAAGATGATTGAAAGTAAAAATATGATGATGGATACTATAAGGACCGCCTCTAACACCTATGGAGAGATGAATGTTCCTTCTTCTAACTTGCCTCAACCTATAAGGTTGGCACCTCGAAAAATGGATGAAATAAGACAAAAAGGTATATGATTTAACTTTGATAGAAAGTATAGCAAGGGAAACAAGTGTGGTTCGAAGAGATTATGAAGAAGAAAAAAAAAAACAAGAACCATCTCAAGCTAAAGAAATAGAAGAGATTACTCCTAGCAAGATTACTCCTACCATAGATTGCCATGCATTGGTTGGAATTAGCAATCCTAAAACTCTCAAGAGAAAAGGGTATATAAAAAAGACAAAGGTAACAATGTAGATTGATTATGGTAGTACTCATAATTTCATTCACTTTAAATTAGACAAATTTCTCAATTGATTTATATATCTAGCACTGGAGTTTCAAGTAATTATTGCAGATGGAGGAACTATTAATTGCTCATGAAAATGTCATAAGATAACTCTTACTATGGTGTAATATATATTGAATAGTCCAATTATTTTTATCCCAAGGTGTGGTGTTCATGCTGTCTTATGGGTCCAATGGTTGCAATCATTAGGAATAATGGATTTTAATTTTCATTAACTTTTGATGATATTTTCTTGGGAAGGAAAATAATTTGAGATAAGGGGTATCACAGGGAAACCAAGCAAGGTGATAAGCTCTAATGGAATGATGAAAATGTTGAAAAGGGGGCATCAAGGTGTAATTGTACAATCATTCTCACTAGAGGTTCAAACATATAAGCCTCTGATTCCCCTAGATCTCCAAAGTGTCATTTACAAGCATTCCAAGGTATTTGAAGATATTCCAAAAGGTATTCCACCTACTTGATATTGTAATCATGTTATTCATTGATTCTAGGAAGTGTTCCTCCTAACATTAGATCTTATAGATACCTCTATGGATAGAAGAGAGAGATTGAGTGTATGGTTGAACAAATGTTAGAGGTTGGAATAATTAGGCCTAGCCAAAGTTCTTACTCTACACCAATGATAACGGTACATAAAATGGAGGGATCATGGCGTATGTGTCCATATTATAGAGAGCTCAACAAGCTCACCATTAAAGATAAGTTTCCCACTCCTATCATTGATGAATTGTTAGATGAACTACATGGATTAGTTTACTTCACAAATTTGGATCTTTGTTCAGGTTTTTATCAAATTCGAATGAAGGACGAAGATATCCCAAAAACGACATTCAAAACTCATGAAGGTCAATATGAATTTATTCCTTTTGGCCTTATGAGGTGTGATGAATTGCATTTTCAAGCCCCTCCTTAGAAAATTTGTGTTATTATTTTTTGATGATATACTAATTTATATCAAGTCTTGGGGAGAACATGCTCAACATTTTGATAGGGTGCTACAACTACTAAAGAAGCAACAGCTATATGCAAAACCTTACAAATGTTTATTAGGGGTAAAGGAGGTAGAGTATTTGGGTAATATTGTATCTCATGAAGCTGTCAAGGTAAACCCTGAAAAAATTAAAGCCATGATGGATTGGCCGATTCCCAAAACCTTGAAAAAAATTCAAGGATTCTTAGGTTCGACAGGGTACTGCTGCAATTTTTTTCGGAACTATGGAAGAATATCAACACCTCTAACAACATTATTGAAAAAGGATTAATTCTCTTGGACTCCATAAGATACTCAATATTTTGAACAACTTAAAGTGGAAATGTGCAAATCCCATGTATTAACCACAACAAACTTCACAAAAACCTTTATTATGGAATGTGATGTCTCAGTAAATGACATTGGTGTTGTTCTAATGCAAGAAGGAAGGCCTTTGGATTTTGAAAGCCATCCAATCAAGGGAAAGAATTTACACATACCCATTTATAAGAAGGAAATGTTGGTAGTATAATTAGATGCACTTAATAAATGGTGTATCTACATAATAGGTAGGCACTTCAAGGTCAAATCAGATCATGGTAGTCTTAAATACTTCTTAGAACATAGATTAATTTAGAAGAGCAAAGAAAATGGGTATCCAAGATGTTGGGATATGAATTTGAAATCATATAAAAAAAAAGGGAAACAAAATAGGTGGTAGATGCAGTCATAAAAAAGATGAGGATGCTAAGGATTACTTTGTTCTATTTCTTTGAGACAAATCGATTGGATAGTAGAAGCAAGGGAAGAATGACCTATTAATGTGGATGCTTGTTCAAAAGTTACAAACATATCCCAATGTATCAAATATTTTTGTGTGGAGAAATGATTCACTATGGTATAAGGATATTTTATATACATGTAAGAACTCCCAACTCAAACAAAAGGTCATTTTGGAATTACACACCTCTCCTATAGGAGGGTTCTCGGGATTCCTAAAAACTTACCATAGTTTTAAGAAGGACTTTTGGGTAAGGTATTAAATATGATGTTCAAAGGTTCATGGTAGAATGTTTGGTTTTCCAACAAAATAAGGTTGAAACAATTAAGACCATGGGTCTTTTACAACCATTAGACATACCTTGTCATGGATGGGAGGAAGCCTCGATGGATTTTATCACAAGTTTACCCAAGTCAGAAGGGAAGAATGTTATTTTGGTGGTTGTTGATAGAATCATCAAGTATACACACCTTTTTTCACTCTCTCACCCTTTTAATACAAGTAAAATAGCTACAACATCCATGGAAACAAATCAAAATATACATGGAAACCTAGAGATTATTGTAAGTGACAAAGATCCCATTTTCACTGGAAAATTTTGGAGTGAATTATTTTCTTGTTTGAGTACCCAGTTAGCTCACGGTCCATGTTATCTTCCTCAATCCGATGGAAAAATTGAGCTAGTGAACAAAATATGTTTGGAAGTCTATCTTTGTTGCTTTGCATATGATAAACAATCACAATGGGTGAAATGGTTAGTTTGGAGAAACGGGGGTACAATACTTCCTTCCATACTGTTGTAAAGGAAAGTTTCCTATGGCTAGAGTTTAAGAGGCCATCAATGTACTGGGATTGAAAGGTGGATGGATAATGTTCAAAAAGCATATATAAGCAAGTTTCAAATATTAGAATGGTTCATACATTGACAAACGAAGGTTGATCCAAGTAGCCCTTCAATCCTCTTCTTGCTCCTCTCGCTCCTCTTGCTCCAAGAGACCTGGAAAATGAATTATACCTTCCTCAAACCAATATGACTACATATAAAACAATGATAATCAAATAAAAATGAAATAATGATCTGACTAACATCATTCATATGATCATAAACAGAGATTCAAATACACATTGAACAATGATTTGGGAAGAAGAAGGACATCACATCTTTATTAATCTTGAAAACAAGTACAAGTATACCTTCTATTCAAGTTCGACACCTCACAAAACCTTGATTTGGTTTTGCTGCTTCTCTTCTCCAAGGAACTCAGTCTCGAAGCTCTGCAACAGAAGGTGATAGCTTCTAGGGCAAAGGTGTGGGCAAAGAGAGCTCCAATTCCTCCAACATAACAATGCAAAGATTCAAGTCCTCTCTCATGGACCTCCCTACCTCTATTTATAAGCTTGTGAAGAGATAGGGTCGAAGACAAAGTAGTTACAACTGAAGGAGTCAGTTGCATAACTACCCAAACTACCCGAATTTCAAAAAACATATTTTTTTTACATTTTCAGGAGGAATACATGGGTTGCGGAGAAAATAGTCACGTATGTAGGAGGTATACGTGGCTTGCAATGTAAATAGTCGCTTATTTAGAGCATACACAAGTATTATATATGACAAGTCACGTACAATACACGGGTTTCCTTAAGGAAACTCACATATACATAAAAAAAGCTCATTTTTAGGGTACTTCTAGGCATTTTCAGAATTTGGTGTCTTCTGGAAAGTTTTATCTGAATGAAATATATTTCCAATGGTGCAAAGATGAGGTCAAACGGAGTTACAAAACTCTCAATATGGGTCCTCCAATTTAGGTGTTTTTTTAGTGACTTTCAATGACTTTCATGAAGTGTCGACATGCGATGAAAACATGGGAAAGTGGTCATAGGAAGAGATTTGTCATTTTGAGCTATAAAAGATGCCCCCTAATGTATGAGGTTAGAGGAGAAGACAATAGCTGAAATACATTATAAAGGAAATAACTGAGTATGGAGAGATCAGAGAATCCAAGATTGAAAGGCTCGAATAAAGGTACCTGAAAGAGAGATAAATGTCAGACAAAACTTATCTCTGGGACATATAAGTCCATATACAAAACATCACCGTAAAGATACGGGCAGATCCAACATATGTATAATTGATGAAACTATCATGGTCACTCAATATGCAAAAAGGCGCCATATCAAATCTAAAGGAGTCATTGCCACAAATCATCAAGGTGGATCCATACTCGAAAATCGATCATAGCTACAAAAATACAAGGTGGATCTATGTCTCAACAAAATGTCATATGAAGTGTGACAAGGTCTTGCATAGCTTGGGAAATAGAAAAAAATGAAAATGCTACTGTCAGCCCAAGGTATTCAATCCAAACTGCTCAAAAGGTATGAATCCTAACCATGTGAATAAAGGAGTTGAAGTCAAACATGGAGGAAACTGTTTGATTACCGGTCAATATTTAGAACCGTTAACAAATGCGAGGGAAACCACCATTAATGAAAATGGTCCCCAAGGTGCCTAGTACATTCTAACAAGTGTGAATACAAGGACTTGAAGTCAAACACTTGAAGAATCCATCGAGTAGGAGACATTAAGGTATTCCCACTACCCAATAGCAAGGGAAATTGCCATTGATGATTGCAATCCCCAAGGCACTGTCATAAAACTCTAAATCTCATTCCTAGAGAAATATGTGTTGCAGTCGATAGGAAGAGATCAGTTAGAAGGAAGGAATTGAGGCATCCTTCATCATCCAAAATGAGGTAAGTCAAAGACTAATTGGATCTGGAATTGGTATTGAATTTCACAAAAAGAACCACCGAAGACATGATGTAATGAACTGATACCAGGGAATGGCCGACAACAAAGGTCAAGGAAAATGTAGAATGGTCGATAAAGGTTTAATCCTTGAATAGTGAGCATGACACAAAAGTGACTTAGGGAGCTTTTGAAAAAAAAGAACCAACGACACAAATCTGCAATGTAGGAGACATTGACAGATTCCCCATATAATTGGGAAAGAAACCAACCAGAGGAGTAAGAAACTATGAATCAGGATAAGGTCAGAATACTAGGACCCAACTATTGATAGAATCAAAGTTGGTGATTTGTTTAAGGAAACAAGACTTTCTACCATGATGTAACATACATGTGAATGAAATTCCCTTCCTCTCTTTCTTGTAAAGGTTTAACGAATCCAAGAAAGAAAACTCAGGACCTTCTTCATTTTTGGAAAGCTCGAAGAAGAGATAGAATAATGCTTGATAAAGCACTGATTCATGGATTTTACGATACCAAAATAGTACATTGTCGACAGTGTTTTCATAGTTTAGAGAGTCTCAAAAATCCAAAGAAGACTCCAGGGGGGAAATTTTTCATCCAATTTAGTCTCCTGAGGCTAGAAAAGTATAAAACAAACCATAGAAGAACTCTCTTAGCTTCTGAAGAAGTAAGGCACACCTTTTTCGTACTTAGTTGGGGAGGTCCAAAAAAGGTTAAATTACCACCCACCAAATGCTCCTTCAAAAGTAGAATATAGCCTGAGTTTAACGAGTGTGAAGGAAGGAAAGATCACTCGGAAAGATCCATTTGATTACGATAAATGGGGCTTACAATAGTAAACCCGATGCTTTGTTCTTTAGGGTTTAACGAGCATGACAAAGACATAAAGTACACTCAAAATTGTTTTCATGTTTAGGTCTAGAGCACGAAAAAGGGAAAACTAAGCTCATACTGGGGGTTCCTTTTCCTTAAGTTTAGTCCCTCAGGTCCAAAAAGTGATAAACCTATGCCTAAGAATACTCTTCTCAATTCCGTAGATAAGAGAGCAATCCTTTCTCGTACTATTCCACTTGGTCCAAGAAAGTGGTAACCTACCACCAATGTGGATGCCCATTCACATATTCTTAACGAGCCCCCTGAATGGACAAGTTTACTCGGTAGTCAAGTCTATTTTGAGGAGTCAGACCTGGGCCTAAAGAAACTCGATATCTTTCTCGTGAAGTTTTAATGAGTCTGAAAAAGTCAACTCACAACCTCCTTACTGTTTTTAATGAGCTCGAAGGAGAGCAGAAAGAATGCTCTAAATGCGAGGAGACGAGTGTCATAGGTAGGTGAAACTAGTTCCAAGTGCAAGGAACATACCTATGCGTAATGCAAGGAACATGAGCAAGATAAAGACACTTGGGGAGCGTCTCCTCAAGGTAAAGGGTGTCAAGTTGCAAAGGAAAAATTATACAAGGCTTAGCGACGATGAGAACAAAGATGAGGGCTTATACAATGAGCTAAAAGCGTGGAAGCTGGCATCAGGATCATAAGCACGAGAATGACACATGCAAATGTAGTTACAACTTGAACAACAAGACAAGGCCAGTAAATAGTTGTGAATCCAACTAAGAATCCTGTCTCCAAGAAACAACAACATCAAGATCATATTCAGAAGAAAAGATTCGATGCGGGTCACTTTGGCAGAAACACATGTGACTTTGATATCTTCTATAAAAGGTAAAGTCAAGGAAGAATCGACCGAAGAAGATTCTATAGAACCAAGTCTCAAGGGTTTATAATCAGTAAGATCAACCTCAGAAGGAAATAAAATATCAACACGGGAGATAGAGTCTGCAAGAGCAAACTCAGTATCACAGGAGTTGAAAAATTCAAAAAAAAAAATCAAACTCATCAGGATCACTGACTTGTTGTTCAAAGGAAGAGTCAAAGGGGTCAACATGATCGACATAAGAAGACCAATCCATGGGAAGATCAAGCTTACTAATAAAATCATATTTAGAATTAGTCACAACTGAACCAACATCCAAAAGAAGGTTGGACTGTATCAAAGACTCTAGGAAGACTTCATCAGAAGGAAGGAGATCATCCGAGATAGGACACATGTCTAAACTTTCAAATGGATCGACAGAGTGGAGAGAAAGCACCATAGTTTGTATAGGATGACTCAAATGGTCAACTGCTAGGACTAAGTCCCAAGAAGGTAAGCATGAAAACAGAGGCTACTTCTCAGTAGCAATTGGATGCAAAGGACATGAGGCCACATAGTTCACCTATGGTGGGGTAGTGTCTATATAAACACTGGGAATCAATAAAGGAAAGACCTCGTCTCTAGTTAGTTCAGGAGACAGATCAAGAAAATCCAACTGATCAATAGTGAAAATTTCTTCGACATGATTAAAATACATCACATGAAATAATGTTGACACCACAGCTTGCATGGCATAGACATAATCATGTCCAAGGAGCATATTGAAGTCCAAGGGGTATTCTATCACCATGAAGTCAACTAAGACGGTCTTCCCACCCAAAGTAATAGGTGTTTGAGCAAGAATTCCCAAGGCTATACATGTTCTTCTATCAAATGCTAGTAACTGACTAGTAGTCGACACAAGGCTGGGAGATCCCATGCCTCGCCAAGTATGAGAAGACAAAATACTAACTGAGGCTCCTTCATCAACAATACAATGAGCGATCATGTATGGTTCAACTTTGAAATTTATCTAGAAAGGTGCATCAAAAGGAAGGCGTGACTCAACTAGGCTATCCCAATCAAAGGAAGCAATCTGAGAACTTGGTGGGGGTTCATCCGAATCAAGTTTAGTGCCCCCTTGTTTAGTAAGTTCTAAACTGGTAGTGAAGAAAATGTGACTAGGAGACACTTCACTCTCCAAAAGAAGAGTGGGATTGATCAATAATGGAACCGATTCAATCGCTTCGTGAAAGTCACTCTCCGAAGGGAGAGTGGGATTGAACAAAGATGACATTGGTTCAATCACATCAGGATCACTCTCCGAAAGAGGAGTGGGATCGACCAAAGATGAGATTGGTTCGACCACTTGATCAACCAAAGGTTGAGTAGGTTTTTGAGAAACTATAGGTTGTTTAGGAGAAGGAAATTATTGAGTCTCGGATCACACTCTTCGTACCTCTACGATAGAAGGGAACTGGTGAGTAAGATGATCTCCCTCGCATAGCTTACAAGGGAACTTAAGTTTACAATTCAAACAACTAGTTTTTTCAACGGTGTCAACATGACTAGTAGTGGATGACTGTTTACTCTCAGCATGACCTACAGAGGCTGAGATTTTGCTCCCAACATGACCACCAGAGGCTGGGTGACTGGGTCCAACCTGAATAAGAGAGGCTAGTTGTTGAAAAACTTCAGAATCTTAAAAAATGGGATGACCATGAAACTAAACTCTTCGCACCTCTGCAATGGAAGGGAATCTATAAGTAAGGTGGTATCCCTCACAAAGCTTACAAGGAAACTTGGGCTTGTGTTTTGAACGGGTAGTATTTTCAACAGTGTCAATATGAATCGTAGTGGCTAACGGATTTTCTTCAGCATGAACCACAGAGGCTAAGAGATTTCCCCTAGCATGACTTTCAGAGGTTGAGAGACTGGGTCCAACATGACCTGCAGAGGTTGGATGGGCACCACCAGCATGAACAACAAAGGATGAATGGTTAGGATCATCTTGCTTTGCAACATTTGAGTGTGTGCCCCCAGCATGAACTTCATAGGCTGGGTGGATGGATCCAACATGACTTGCAGAGGTTGGATGGGGAGGTTCAACTTGAACAACAGAGGTTGAACGGGTGCCCTTAGCATGAACTACATAGGTTGAATGACTGGATCCAACATGACCTAGAAAGGTTGGAAGGATCCCACCAGCATGATCAACAGAGTCTGGATGGTCAAAATCAACTTGACTTGCAGAGGTTGAGTGCTTAGATCCAACATGACCTACAGAGGTTGGATAGGTTCCCCCAACATGAACTGCATAGGCTGGGTGGTGAAGATCAACTTGACTTGTAGAGGTTGAGTGCTTAGATCCAACATGACCTGCATAGGTTGTATAGGTTCCCCCAGCATGAACTGTAGAGGATGGGTGGTGAGGTTCATCTTGACTTACAGAGGTTGAACGGGTGCCCCATTTCTTATGTGCCTTCTTCCTATTCCTCCTTATTTTACTCCTTTTAGACTGCCGGTTATTACTTTCAGTAATTTCACCGCATGAGGTAGAAGGAGGAGGAGAATCAACTACATTTGCAAGGGAAGTAGTGTTTTGATGCCCTTGATATAAGGAGCTTACTTGAGAAGCATTAGGAGCATTCAGGACAGTTGGAGTGGAAAACAACCACACCGGTAGCCCTAGGGTGAATCTAGGTAGATTCAAGGTGGCCATCAAAGGAACACCAACATTCCCTGTGATAGGAATAGTACAAGGAGTTCCCAGAATGGGGATCTCTTGGTTGGTGTTCAAAGGGGTGTTAGCCATAGTTTCAAACAATAAGACAAAGTCTGAGGTTGGCAGGAAGCCAAAATTACAAAGCACACACCTGAAGGAAAACTAAGTACAGACAAACCACACAACAGTCACTAAAAAATTCCTAAAGCCAAACATACAAACAGGTATAAGATACTCTTTCCAAAAGAAAGCTGAGAGACAGTTACTTGGCGTCCCTATAGATGTTCTTAGGCACAAGCGGAGGAATCACCCACCACCCTCCCACACCTTCTACTGGGGTTAAATTCCAAGCCCGTCTAAGGTCAACCAGAAATAGCCTTTCAGTGTACCTGTGCATGAACCCTAGATGTCAAAGAGACTAAAGGATACCTTAACTATATTAACAGTCTGGGGGGACAGTCGCAAGGAAAGTTCATACGCATGGGAAGGGTAGAAAAGCATGAAACCCTGTCTAAGATAGAATCCCCAAATGCACAAAAAACTTGGTCTATGCTTTGACAAGGAATCAAAGGGTTATCTCCTCAGTCCAAGCCCCCACGCGGCCTCGTGCTTAACTCCCGTTTGAGAGGAGATTCCCATATACAATCAAAATAGAAAAGGGTTTACCTATTGATTGGCCAACTACGTCTGAATTTAAACACTTGTGGGGAGTTTAAACTCCCTATCCCATAAGTCTAGCCTGATCTAGTTGGTGTATGACCCTATAAAATAAAACTTACTAATAATTTTTAAATTATATCGTTTATTTTAAGGGTTGTTTTTAATCAGAGGGTAAATGGAATGAAACTTATGTAGTGTTTTGACTCAAAGTTGAAACAAAATGACCAAGCAAAGAGAAATGAAATACAAAAAACAAAAACTATTCTCTTTCTTTTTCAAATAGAAACTTGAAAGCCACAAAAGAACAATTTCTTTTTATTTTTCAAAAACAATGATATGCTATGCAATTTAGACTAAAAACCTAATATACATGCATATAAAGCAAACATGTGTTTTTTTTAATTTTCTTTTATAAATGCAAAATAAAAACTACCTACAAACAAAAGTATGCAAATGACAAGAAGAAAGCAAAAGGAACTCTGCTCTACAACCACCAAACAGACTCTAGAATTCCCTAAAGTCAGTATAAACCCTACTTGGAAGGAAGGCTTGCATAAGAGACAAGTCAAATACTTTGGAATGGTGAATTTAACCAACAAAAGAAGAAGGAAACAAAGACCAATAAGATTCTAAGTTTAGACAAAGATCACTAACAAAGGCTTACCAGAAACATAAGCGAAAAAACATGCCAAGCGAAGGGGGTGGGGGGATGAGCAAAGAGAAAAACCTAATGCTATAAAAAGGCTTAACACATAGATAAAGAACAACCAAAAGGGATGACACTAACTCCCTGGAGTCATGCACCTGCACATGACCCCAAAAGACCTACCAAAAAACCCACAACAATAGAAAAACCACAAAAATGAGGAAACCACACTATTTTAGGGGCACACGCAGGTTGTAATACTGATAGGTCGCGTATCATACATGGGTTGACAGTATAGCAAGTCACATGTACAAGCACACATGTTTTGTACTACCGACAGGTTGCGTATCATACGTGGGTTGATAGTATAACAAGTCGCGTGTACAAACCAAACATGCGACTGTCCATTTTGCAACTCGCGTATGGGTGGGAAAAAACCCCAAAAATGTCAAAAAATACCTTAGGAAGTCAAGGGAGGTGTTATATCAGACTTATAAGGTGTTCCTAAGTGGCAAGAAAGACCTGAAACCTTGCAAAATACTGAAAGAAAAACAAAGAAACCCCAAACAGACAAGGCTCTCCCCAGTGGAGTCACCAGTTCAGTTGTAAAGGAAAGTTTCCTATGGCTAGGTTTTAAGAGGCCATCAACGTACTGGAGTTGAAAGGTGGATGTATAATGTTCATCAAGCATATATAAGCAAGTTTCAATATTAGAATGGTTCATACCTTGAAAAACAAAGGTTGATCCAAGCAGCCCTTCTATCCTCTTCTTGCTCCTCTTGCTCCTCTTTCTCCAAGAGACCTGCAGAACAAATTATACCTTCCTCAAACCAATATGACTACATATAAAACAATGACAATAAAATAAACATGAAATAATGATCTGACTAACATCATTCATATGATCATAAACAGAGATTCAAATACACATTGAACAATGATTTGGGAAGAAGAAGGACATCACATCTTTATTAATCTTGAAAACAAGTACAAGTATACCTTCTCTTCAAGTTCAACACCTCTTGAAACCTTGATTTGGTTCTGCTACTTCTCTTCTCCAAGGAACTCAGTCTCCAAGCTCTACAACACAAGGAGATAGCTTCTAGGGAAAAGGTGTGGGAAAAGAGAGCTCCAATTCCTCCAACATAACAATGGAAAGATTCAAGTCCCCTCTCATGGAACTCCCTACCTCTATTTATATGCTTGTGAAGAGATAGGGTCGAAGACAAAGTAGTTACAACTGAAGGAGTCAGTTGCATAACTACCCAAACTACCCGAATTTCAAAAAATGTATTTTTTTTACATTTTCAGGAGGACTACGCGGGTTGCGGAGACAACAGTCACGTATGCAGGAGGTATACGCAGGTTTTAATGTAAATAGTCATGTATTTAGAGCATACATGAGTATTATATATGACAAGTCACGTACAATATGTGGGTTTCCTTAAGGAAACTCACATATACATAAAAAATGTCATTTTTAGGGTACTTCTAGGCATTTTTAGACTTTGGTGTCTTCTGGAAAGTTTTATCTGACTAAAATATCTTTCCAACAGTGCATCGATGAGGTCAAATGGAGTTAAAAAAATACCGATATGGGTCCTCCAAGTTAGGTTTTTTTTCAGTGAATTTCAATGACTTTCATGAAGTGTCGTCACGGAAGTGTCGACATGCGACGAAAACATGGGAAAGTGGTCACAGGAAGAGATGTGTCATTTTGAGCTATAACACATACATCATAAAAAATGTCCCCATTTACAACACTTTATGGGTACCGACCTCCATATATCACATCTCCCTTGAAAGGAAAATCTAAATTTCAAGTTGTGGAATATCACCTCGAGAACCAACAAGAAGTTCTCCAGATATTGAAGGACAACCTAGTTATATAAAAAAATAGGCTGAAACAACAAGCAAATCAACATCACAGTGAAATTATTTTTGAAGAAAACGATTGGGTATTTTTGAGGATACAACCTTACAAACAAATTCCCCTCAAGCAACTAAATAAGGATAATAAATTAGCACCCAAGTGTTATTATCCTTATACAATATTGAAAAAGATTGGTAGTATGGCTTACAAATTGGAGATCCCTTCATCTTCAAGGGTACACCCAATTTTCCATGTTTCTTGCTTAAAGAAGGTAATAGGATATATGATCCCAATTCAAACTATCTTTCCAGAGCTTGATGGAGAAGGTAAAGTCATATTGGAACCTAAACAAATCATTAAAACAAGGACCAAACAACTACGAAATCAGGTTATTACCAAGTACCTCATAAAGTGGAAGAACTTACCAATATAATATTTGACATGGGAAGATGATTCCTTCATACAGAAGCATCCACAACTAACCAAGCATTGAGGACAACACTTGTTTGAAGGGGAGGGGCATGTTAAGACCTAAATTGTGGCATATTCCCCTCTAAATTGGGAACTTTATATTGGTATTATTATATTATTGATGTTGGATTGAGTCCATTATTGGTAACTATATGCATTTGTATTCTCTCTATATATATCAAGGATACATTTCGATTTGAATCATCTTGTCTTGTCTTGTGTATTTAGTACAATGTATAAGGATTTTTCCTCCTTTAAGAGGCTTGCGATTCATCTCTTTTCTTCATTATTAAGGTGTGGATTACTTTTTCTTGTCTATTTATGCTCTTTTAGGGAATTTGTTGCATAAGAAAAACACTATTCATGAGACATATGCATGTAATCAGTTCATTGGTTCCAAAGTTTTGACCACCACCACTCTTCAACAATCTCTTGATGGCCTTGCAAAGCTACAAAATCCAATTTGACCTTGTAGTCACTACCTTCACTATTCCATGCGCATGAAATCTCATTTGGAGTCTATTTCAATTTCATATGGTCTATTTTTAGTTCATCCAAAAAATCATCCCAATAATGAACTAGATGACCTATCAAACCAAATTATCGAGACTAAATCCAACCTTGTGTCTAGAAAGTAGTCTCTCTAGGAGTATTAATCATATTCAAGGTGCAACGACATTTGAGATAAAAATGATTAACCACCCCAAGAGGGAAAAAAATTGCTTGATTACACCCAACAATGGCATCCAACCCTATATGAACTTGAGAACCACCTCCAACTTCCCACACCAGGTGATTTCCAATGACCGAGAAAGAAGTTATGAGAGCCTTATAATGATTAGAAACCATATGCATAGGTTTCCTGTCATATCTAATCTAGTCCAACAAGCAGTTTGGCATAATTTAGTTTTGAACAATTATGCGACCCCATGGGTTGTTTTTAGCAAAGAGATGCCAAACCAATTTTTTTTCAAGGGATCATCCAAACAACTGTAAATATTTTAACCCCCACCCCACAAATTTATTATGGCTTGAAATTAAACTCCAATGAGATAGATGAGACCCTTTATAGTTCAGACTACCCTTCCACAAGTAGTTTGTACATAACTTTCTAATTCACTCTAGGAATCCTTTAGAAATATATGCAAAAGTATGCCAATACAAAGGAATTTCCTCGACATTTGATTTAATCAAAACCAATATCTCCCCTCCCCGCCAAACAAAAAAAAATCCATCTATTACACCACAAATTAATTCTACACTCAATCCTTGCAATTAGCCACATCCAATCTAACTTCTTATTGTTGTTATATTTTAAGAGGAAATCCAAATATTTTATCCCTAATTCAGGATCCAAGATTTGGATATTGAGAATTCTAGCTGTCATATCAAACAAAGTAGCTTCCATGGTTTTGAATAATTTAGGATATGAAAGCTATTGTCATTGTAATATCCTAGACCATGTCTATTTTTGTTAACTTGTATTTCTTCCCAAGGTCTAATGATTGGCTTGGAAAGAGATCATTGAGCTTATTCATGCTAAATTTGGACAACTTCATCTTCGTATTCATCTGGAGTTTTCTTATGGGGTTGTTGTTGAGTTCACTATTGATTTGAATGACCACCACCACCATCATCATCATCATTATCATAGAGAGGATTGTTCTGAACAAAAACTAGTTCATAAGACTTCACTAACCATTGATTTTTGAGATCCTTGATTTCATCATTCAATAGTTGGGATTGAGATTGAAGAAATCTAAATTTATCTTGCGTTACTTGCAAACAAGTGAGCATTGTTTAAAGAGTGTATTTTTTTAGTATGGTCATGTTTTCTTTAGCGGTGATTGTTATAGTATTCAACAACTCTAATAATTCAAAACTTTGAGTCATTTAAACACTAAATGAGGCATCCTTGTGCAGGTAGGATCCTATTACAATTTGACTTAACAAAATTAGAGTTTCTTGCAAATCCACCCTTTTACAATTCAACTCAACAATTTTGACTCGGAGATTGGAGGGTGTTGGGTTCAACCTATAATGCACCCGATTACAAATTTAACTTCGAAACTTGATTTCAAAAAGACAAGTAACCTTACCAAAAATATTATTTGCAAGTTACATTTAATTCTTTGGTATTCAATTTTAACGGTGCTTTGTTGATGCTTTAACTCTAGGTTATGTCCAAATCTCCTTTGATTATGAACTTGATTGGAATTTTATTTACTTGAATTTCATCAAGTTTTCTTGTACTTCGTGTGTGTATGGTTATATCAGAGATTACAATTATATTTTAAGTGTCACAACTAGAGATTAAAAAAATCATCTGATACAATTGCCACCATCCACAACAACAATGTCCTTAAACCCCCTTTTCAAGTTCGGGGTGGTCTAAGGCAAGAGCATGAAGAAAAAATACAATTTTATTATTGTATCCCTCACTTTTTAAATAACAATAACAAGTTTCTCAACTTTCCTTCAAACTTTTATGTGTTTGTAAAAGTCTCCCAACACCTTTCATAACATAAAATTTCACATGACCCTTACCCATTACAAGGTCCCAAGACTTGTGAATTTTTTTTGCTTTGAAAAAAATAATAGGAAATTCTACTTAAGTTTCCCAAACTTAGTTACCAAGTCAAAATTCAAATTAAACATGCACTAGAAAACCCCTATGCCCTCACTTGTTCTAATGCGAAATAGATTCTATTTTATTTCTCATATGTCGCCTAAATGACATCATAAAATAAAAATAAATACCTCATGCAAATCCTGTAACGTCCCTGACCCTCCGACTGTTGAAGAGGACGCTGCCATAACACTATCTACCCAGGAATTTAGCCCCATAAAACATAAAATAAAATGCATTGAACCAAGATACATAGATGCATAAAGAATTAACATTCAGCGGAAGCAATTACATTTAATTCAAGCATTCAACACATTTTAACATGTTCATCGTAATTCATATAAACAATACAATTGCATGGGTAAATTCACAAGAATACTTATCGAATGAAGCTTCCCACAACCAGCTATGCCGTTGCAACGTTCCACCCAACCATAAGCCAGTGTGCTCCTTAATCTCTCAGCAACACCGCTACCCCCGAGCTGGGCATGATTTCCCCAAGGAAAAGGAAACTAAGTAGGCTCACACATAGCCAAAGTTATGTCACAAGTTAGTCAAGCCAACACGATTGGGTTTATCAGACCGAGAGTACACAACAAAAAATAACCAAGGCAACAATTTGGGTTTATCAGGTTATTAGTAGATGGAAGCACTGTCTACTAAGCTAGTGGGCTCACTAAAGAGCTAAGGATGCCTTCACCAGAACTAGCTTGACTCTTAAGACATCCACACACACCCAACACAAGGAATCATTCCCTTCTCTGCTGCACAGTCCCTGAGGACATGAATTCCCTTCATGTGCTATTCAGAAGGTGTAGAGAAGAGAATCAACCCTTTAGCTCTGTCTATTAGGCTCCTACAAAACACTAGGTTTTTCAAGCAGACTCCTTTCCACTCCTAGACAGTCCAAAGACCAATTGCATACACAACAATATACACCATTTCTGGGTAGAGGAGAACACTTTAGCCACAAAATTAATTTCCACGGAGGGTAAGAACAACCCACTAACAGTAGGCCGTATCCCAGGGATGTTTTGGCCCTAATGTGGCTAAAAACGAATTCATCAACAACACTCAAGAGGATGTGGTCTCTCCTCAAAATCGCTGGGCAACACAAAAACAATTTTCAGCTTGGTAAACATTGGGAAAATGCAAAAGAAAAAGTTGGGGAAGAACCCAACCGCAAGAACATCACAAAAACAAAATTCTCAGACTCCAGCAAAATGAAGAATGTCTGTCCACGAAAGGAAGAAATACACAGCAATTCCAAAATCGTGGATTTCACATACAACAACTTCCCAGCCGCTTGAGGGAGCCCCAACGTGGGTGAATGTTAATGATAAAAATGACTAGAAGCCCAAATCGTGAAGGAAGAACACACAACCAGCAAAATCGTGGAGGTAAAAACAACTCCTAAGCTTCCCTGCGTGAGCAAATGAAGAACGTGGGTGTATGGGAAAATGGGCATGCATTTTTGGGTGCTTCCTTGCTCCAAAAGTAAAAATTGATTTTCCCCAAATTCGAGATTTCTTCCCATGCTCTTCCCATCCCCATGTAATAACTAACTCAACCACATTCTGGCAGAATTTAATGATTGGTGAAGAACACACAACCAGCAAAACCGTGGAGGTAAAAACAACTCCTAAGCTTCCCTGCGTGAGCAAATGAAGAACGTGGGTGTATGGGAAAATGGGCATGCATTTTTGGGTGCTTTCTTGCTCCAAAAGTCAAAATTGATTTTCCCCAAATTCAAAATTTCTGCCCATACTCTTCCCATCCCCATGTAATAACTAACTCAACCACATTCTGGCAGAATTTAATGATTGGTGAAAAATTCAAAATGGGTAGTTGACTGATTGATGGGTTCTCCCTTTTACATTTGGCTTTTCCCCATTGGCCCAAAGATTTAAATAATTTCCCTCCCCATTCCTTAGGAAAATCATGCCCTTTTCATTATGGTTGCATTGACATAGTTGGTTTTGGGTATTTTGATTAAAATGCATAATTACATGATGCCAAAAATTATAATGTGTCGGCTAGCACAAAATACCATCGGCAACAATTTTAATCGCCGGAACATAAAATGTTAAATCGATGGTGGGGATTTTTCCTTTATCTCCACACCACGATTAATTACAATATATACATCATATACGTTTAATGCAAACGAGGTCAAAACTGGGGTGTTACAAATCCTTGTTCATGAGGTAGAGGCTACGAATTCAGATTCATGACTTCTATTGACCAATCAACCCTGATCGCCATTTGTAACCACATAGTGGTGAATAAAATGATAAAAGAAAATTGTTATACTTCCTTTACATGCATATGCGGTTTCGACTAACGAAGGCACGCAGTTCTAGATTGATTCTGTCTCTAAATTTTGTATGTGGAGCAAATGTCTAACAAAATAGAAGTGGAGGGAAGATATCTCATTGATTGTCTTGTTATGCATGGTATTTCACTGAGTTGTCAATGTTTTTTTATGACTACGATGTTGCAAGTTTTAGAGTCAATCCTTAATTTGTTCATGCACATGGGGATTCTCAAACGATATTGGACTAAAATTGCAGATCCCTGGATTAAATTTGTTGAATGGCGCATAGGATTACAAGTGTGCGGTTTTCTTATCTATCTACATGCTCCAAATTGTTCAGAAATCAATCCAAACCCTAGAAATTTTCCACCTCCTAATTCGGTGCTAAACCCAAAAAAAAATATTGTCAGCAAATATATGACCTTTTACAGCTTTAGCATCTTCTCCTTTAGCTCGTCCTTAAGGGATACATGCATGTAGATCTCATTGCACCACTCCAAATGCATGGAGGGTTCTCTAAAAATTTTATGTTTTATCGTCTAGGTCACATCCTTCATAAGAAGAGATCATTGAGAAACCAATCCATAAAGCAGATTTATAAGTAAATCTATCAGATCTACAATTTATAAGACCTATCAGATATTATAATCAACAATGTCAATCAGATGGGGTTTCAGATCTATAAAGTGGAGTTATATCTAGATCTAAATAAGTTGCGGAAATTGTAGAACAACATATATGTGCTAACAAATTATAATTTTGAATTTTAAATATAGAACTTGGAACCATAATTTGCTTCCAGTATTGGATCAAGTATTCCTCACAACTCCAAAGAGATTCACATACCATGAACCAATAGACATATGCATTGTTTTCTTTATGAAATTAAAGAAAAAACTTACCAAACCTTTATGATCTCAAATTCATATCAACAAAGACTTGCTGAGTTGTTTGGAAAATTAATCCACCTTCCAACCACAATGGATCACTCATCCATAATCAAAATTCATGATTAACATGAATCTTCTCCCAACCTAATCAATCTAATGTTTTGAATTGCTCATTGCACTGAGAGGCACTCTACAGCCCAGTATGGGGGAGATATTGTATCATGATGTAACGTTAGTAATGTTTGTTACATGTCGACAAAAATAATAGTGATAGTGAATATTATGGGAGAGATCTTGTAATGTGATGTAACGTTAGTAACGTTTGTAACATGTCGGCAAAAAAATAGTGATAGTGAATATTATCGGAGAGATCTTGTAACGTGATGTAACTTTTGTAACACAAAATAAAAAATAATATCACTTTCTTAACGTTATTTTTATTAATAAAAAATAAATTTTCTAATAGGCCAAAATAAATGTCGGCCACAAAAACAATCTAATATGGGGGAGATGTTGTAATCTTCCTACCTAACAAAACAATAAAAAAGTAAAAATTTAATTATCCGTAAAAAAAATATGTGGGTCAATAAAAAAACACAAAATTGAATTATCTGCAAAAAATGTTGGCCTTGCACATGGTTTTAAACATTGTAAACCATGTGCAAGGCATTTTAAACAACCCATGGCTTTATTGTACATGGTTTAGGAGGCTTTGCACATGGTTTTTAAACCATGTGCAAGGCCTCCTAAACAATCCAAGGTTTTATTGTACATGGTTTAGGAGGGCCTTGCAAATGGTTTTAAGACCATGTGCAAGACCTCCTAAACAACCCATGATTGTAGGAGGGCCTTGCATATGGTTTTAAAACCATGTGTAGGGAAATTGTGCAATGTTCGTTCCTAACAAAATAATATGTCGACCATAAATAATATTAAATATTAATAATAATAAAATTATATGTGGGCCTTAAATAAAAATATGTGTCTTTTGGTTTCAATCAAATCAATGGATACCTAAGAAGAGGTTTGCACCTCGAGAGATTTGATCCATCTCGGCGCTTGATAGAGCCTAGGATTTGGATCTACGCTGGTGGATAACTATCATGGAGCATCTTCATCCTCTCCTTCCATTGAATCTCATTGATAACTAGGCCCTTAAGAACTAAAGGAGCTCTGATACCATGTTAAAACATGCATGAGCAACAATATGCCAGGAAAATATAAAGCCATAATCAAATTGTATTCACTCCATTGTTATAAATATACAATACAATGGGTGATTGCACCTCATGGAGATATTTTCTCTACATCATAACACCTTGCATGGTGACTAGGCTAGGAAATCTTATCCAAATCACTTTGTCATCATTTAGGATAAATCACTATTATCTTAAATCATAAATACAAATAAAGGTGACAAATAAACTTTGTGATTGGACTCTCCCACACATAACCAAGCCCAAATACTAAAATGTCATCAACAAAAAGGAGATGTTTTATCATCACATCCCTCCCAATTTTGATCCCATGAACTTGATCCTGACATTTTTCTCATAGATATCCATACTAAGATATTAAACACTCAATAATAAGAGATAAGGGGAAAGGGGCATCTCTGTCTTAGTCCTCTCAAATATTGAAAGAAAGGATATGTTGATCCATTAATGATAACTAAAAAGGTCGCAAAATACACATAACATATAATGCATTTTACCATTGGAAGAGAAAACCCCAAAGGAATTAATATAAGTCTCAAAAACAATCAAGACACTCTATCATAAGCCTTATATAGATAAAGCTTTATGGCAATAGATGGAAGATGAAATTGCTTAATAGAGTGGAGAGTTTCCTAAGAAGACCTGACAACCCCATGAATCAATCTCCCATCAAGGAATCCAAACTGCTATGGGGAGATATACCATTACAACATCATGCTTTAATCTCATGGAAATTATTTTAGATATAATTTTGTAAGCATTTGCAAAGTAAAATGGTTTTGAAGCTACCAAAATTCTTCAGGTAATCCTATTAATGGATTATAGCAATGGAAGTAGATTAGAGATTCCTTATATATTCCCTTGAAGTCTTACTTCCTTGATAACCTTTAACAAGTCATTACCCACCAATTCAAAAATATCAAGGTAAAACTATACTATCCAACATTCAAGACCGGAGCTCTTACCTTTTTGGAAGGAATTCAAGACTTTAAAAAGTTCATCCTTTGAGACTACCTCAAATAGAACATCATTTTCTTCCTCAACCATCATGGGAAAGAAAGAAACAACTTTTAATATTTCTGCTTTATTAGATCTCTTTTATTCCTTAAAGATAGAGGAAAAATGATTCACCCCCAAATTTGTTAGTCTGGAAAAACCTTGAACCACATTCCCTTTAGAATTCCTGAGATCCGATATGGTATTTTGGATTTTCCAAAATTTGCAATTTTGTGGGTATTTTTTATCATGATCTCTAGATGAGATCTAGGTCACTTTAACTTTGATACTCAATCTCTTTATCTATCCAATAAGACGTTATTCTTATGACTTTACAACCTCTTGATTGCAGTCAAGAACTCCTCAATGAACAAACCATCATGATTGTTTGAATAAATATGGTCCAACTTGTGTTCTAGTGGCCTCAAATTTTGGTCTCGAGATGTATATGATTCATGTGCCCATGGAATCACTTTAACCTTTAACGCTCTAAGAGATCTTACAAATTGAACACATGTCGACACCTTCGAGACGTCACTACAACTTACCCATGACTCTAAAACCAACCTTTTAAATTCATCTTCTTATGCCTATCAAAGAATATATATATATATTGTTTAACAAAAACAAATAGTTTTATTGAGAAAGAATGTAGGTCTGATTTGGCAATAACTAATCAACCTATTTTTTTTTTAAGTTACAAAAATTAAAGAATCTTGAGGCTAATAGAAAAATTTCAGAAAGGGAATTGATCGCCCAAAAATACTATTGATAATTGCATGCTTACGGAATTGGATGAAAAGAACTAGGCTCCCCATTGATACTGAAAAATTCTGGAGGAAGGAGGCATGCCTTATTTTCCAAAGCATCTGCGGAATTATTTAAATCCCGAAGGATGTGGAATGCGTCAAACTTAGCAAATTCTTTCAAATTTCTCTTATTTCTCTTGAATATTGCATTCAAGGAAAAATTGTTGAGACTGGCCGAAGAGTTTAGAGCATTTATCAAAATATCAGAATCACCATAAATTTGAACTGACATAAATCCTTTTTCCTTAGCCAGCTGGGACACCATAAGCAAGCTGTAACATTCCTCCTGATTGTTAGACATGATGCCAAGCCCCCAACAAAACCTGAAAGAGGATAATCTGTCTGGAGAGAGAACCAGGACACCAGCACTTGAGACCCCGAGGTTCCCTTTTGAAGCACCATCGAAAAAAATGACAGCTGAAGGAGAGCTCCACCATAATGAATTAAAATCCTCTTTACTTCCATGTATCCTCCAGGATGGGGTCGAGACAGGTTTGAGAATCTGCACAGAATGTGGAGTGGACACTGAACGTAGAGAGGAAGGAAAGGAAGATGGTGGGAATCCAATTGATTCTGAAATCCATGCCAAGGACTTGGAAGATATGAATTGGAAAATCGGTTACTGATTATTAAAAACATAGTTATTCCTGGATATCCATAAATACCACAGAGTGAATTTCAAAATCGAATGCCAAAACTTGTGAAGAACCGCAACAGGATTCTTTGAGGAAGGACATTCATGCCAAGCTAGATAGATATCTGTTACTGTGGATCGCAAAGGTAAAAATAATTGAACACCAATAAGAACCATAGCCCATGCTCTTCTGGAAAAATCACATTCCACAAAGAGATGGTTGACAGTCTCCAAGGACAAAAAACAAAAACAATAGCAGAAAGGGCCAGAAAATCCACGCTTAAGGATATTATCACCCGTAAAAGAATTATTTTTCAAAAGCAACCAGACGAAAAAATTAACCTTCAACAGACAGGAATGCCAAACGGTTTTCCAGATCGCTGGAGAAAAACTAGACGGATGAGTTGGTTAAAGGAACTTAAGAGTTGTGGCTGCTGAATACACACCATCATGACCCCAACCCCATCGATATTTTTGAGAGAAGAGAACATGAGCTAAACCAGAGAGGAGAGAGAGCAATGTTGATTTTTAGGAATCTAGTCTAACTGGGAGATTTGGAAAACTCCAACCTATCCAAAATCCATCAATATTCTGACTGCAAATGTCAGCCATCCATAATAGGCCTTTATTTTTGGACCAATTCATTATATCAGATATTTGAAAGACAGAGGAAAGGGGAGGTTTTCCAGAGATGTGATCCTCCAATAGGAGAGTCCTCATCCCATTTCCTGGAACTCTTAAAATATGATGTCTGAAGAATTCAAACCCTTTCCTGCAGGAGTTCCAAATAGCTGAACCTAAAGGAGTATTAGCAGAAGAGATATTTCTTAATGTACCACATTTTAAATACTTCATCCTAAAAATTATACTAACAGGATGCTTTGGATCAACAAACAAATGCCAAATCAACTTTCCTGTCATTGCCAAATTATCAAGGCCAGCATCATGAATTTGAAGACCTCCTTTTGACATAGGATGCTTAAGTTCCTCCCATCTCACTAGATGAATCTTGTTTTTCCCATGTAGCCCACCATTCCATAGAAAATCTCTCAAATTTTTTGCAATATGGGCTGAGATTGACTTTGGGGCTAGAAGCAGAGTGGAATGAAAAACTGGAAAAGCTGAGAGGACTGATTTAATCAGGATCAATTTCCCGACCTTAGAAAGCCACTGGCCACCCCAGGAAGAAATTGTTTCCTTTAACTTAGCCAACACCTCAAGCCAAAGAGAAGGAGGGGATGTACCAAGAGTTAAGGGAAGCCCCAAATACGTAATATTTTACCACTTGACAAAACCTAAGAATCCAAAGAAGTCTGATATTCGGAGAAGAGCCCCTTGATCAACATTCCATCTGTATACTGCACTTTTATTTTTATTTATCAAAGCTCCTGAGCTTTGGTAGAAATTTTGAAGGATAACATTGAAATCCTGAGCGATCATCAAAGAGGCACCTCCTAGAAGAAGGGATTCATATGCAAAAAGAGCATGATTGATAGGTTCTACTCCCCTAGCAATCATAATACCCGGTAAAAACCCAGCTTCCTTTTCAACTAAGATTTTTCTGCTGAGGGATTCAGCCATCAAAATGTATAATAAGGCAGACATCAGACAGTCTTGACGAAGACCTCTAGTGGCTTTAAAGAAATCAATAGGTCTACAATTAACTAGTGGTGCTATGCAAGGCTTATTCATACAAGCTTTGATCAAATTTACAAATTCAGGGAAAAAACCAAAAGAGAGTAGAACATCATAGAGGAAGGGGAGCTTTACTCGATCGAAGGCATTCTTCATATCCAACTTTATAATCATGCCCTTTTATTTCCTTAGAAAGCTAGAATGAATAGCTTCTTGAACTTGGATTACATTATCCACTAGGTGCCTGCCTTTGACAAAAGTCCCCGAAGAGGTGAGATCAGCTTACCTAGCAAGGGCTTGAACCTTATTAGCTAATAGCTTGGCTATAATATTATAAGAAGAGTTACACAAGGAAATTGAACGGAACCTATCGAAGGAAGAAGGATTGCATTCTTTTGGGATGAGGGAAAGGAATGTAGAATTAGCACACCCACCCATTTTTGCTTTTCTATGAAAGGAAAAAACCATGCGCAACAGATCGGATTTGATAATGGGCTAGCAGAATTTTAAAAAATGAATAGAGAAGCCATCAGTCCTAGGAGCTTTGTCAGACTCCATATCCCAAATGGCATCTACTATTTCCCTTTCTGAGAAATGCTTCATTAGATCATAGTTGTCCTCATTAATGACCAAAGAAGGAACATTATTTAGGAAATCATTAGACACTTCTTCATCGAAAAATCCATCATCTTGAAACAACATCTGAAAATGCATATTAGCTGACTATTTTAGTAATTCTTTACCTTTGATAATGACCCCATCATCATTAGTAATTTCCGAAATATGATTTCGGGTGAGCCTGGCTCTACATTGGCGATGAAAGAAAGAAGTGTTCCTATCCCTCGCCTTCAGCTAGAGACTTTGAGACTTTAACTTGAGATGATCCTCCTCGTACTTGAAAGATTGAGTAGTATGGAACTGGGCATCTAGTTCAAGAGCAATATGGAAAGAGGAAATATCACTGTTTTCCATTCCAAATTGAATTGCAGCTAACTCATCCACTCGTTCTTTCCCACTGAGCAATGGAGAAGGGAGAGGAACTTTAAGCCATAATTTCAGCGCATTTTTTGTCTGCTTCAATTTTTGTTCCCAGAAAAAACTGGGAGAGCCATCAACAAATTGGGTCCAAGCCTGATAAAGAGTGGCCATAAATCCATCTCGTTCGATCCAAAGTGGGAAAAACAGAAAGGAATAGGACTTAGCTCTTCTTCTTTTTCAAACAACAGAGCAATGGGATGGTGATCAGAGGAAAGCTTAGGAATAATTTTGGAGGAGATAATCATATTTCCATCTAGCAAAGAACTGTGAACTAGAAACCGTTCAAGTCTGGAAAAAATGCTAGCGGCCCCAACCCTTTGATTGGACCACGTGAAATGCCCAGTCTTAGGTTTCATATGGTTCAGCTCCCATACTTGAATTAATTCTTCCACTATATCTTTCAGATGATATTTACCATGATTTCCTCCTTTATTTTCATTCAGAACAAGAGTTATATTTAGATCGTCTGCTAAAATAATGTTTGTTGGAGAATTGAACACAAGAAATTAAGATAACAAGAGCCAACACTCTTTTTTTTCCATATAATTGACTGGGACGTAGAGATTAAAT
Source organism: Pseudotsuga menziesii (assembly GCA_001517045.1). Lineage (NCBI taxonomy): Eukaryota > Viridiplantae > Streptophyta > Pinopsida > Pinales > Pinaceae > Pseudotsuga > Pseudotsuga menziesii. The sequence goes on along the minus strand of LPNX010539183.1, from coordinate 238,276 downwards.
AGGGAAAAAGTGGACTTACTGGAGTAATGAAATAACTCTGCAAATATCCAGTGCTGAGTGGAATACCATTTATTTAGCTGAAATTTCTCATCACGCCAAAGTGTTGCTAGTCCCCCGTAGGAACCTCTAGCGCTAACAGTTTTTCCTGAGTTAAGATTCCATTTTTTTATACCAATGACAGGGAGAGCTTCCCCCTCAACTTTGGTCTCTTGGAGTAATAGGATTTCAGAAGTGGCCAGTTTCAATAAATATTTGACAACTTCGGATTTAGATGAGTTTCCCAATCCCCTACAGTTCCAAGAGTTCATCTGCATTACTTACCCAAAGGAGAGGGAGTAATTACTCCCTTAGGGGGTCTGTTTCTCTTGTTCCTTCCGTATGACATCTCTATAGTGTCCTGACTACCTTGTGTCTTAAGCATTTCTTCCTCTTCTTCCTGAATCTCCTTCTTAGACTTCCTACCTTTTTTGGACTGCTCAAAGGACTCATCATCTAAAGAACCAGAGCTAACTCCTTGCTTCTTCTGAGCAATGTTTGCATAAGAGGGAGGGGAGCTAACATCTTTAGGAGGGGAAAGAGGAGAACCACCAACCAAAGAAGGGTTAAAAAAAGAAGGACCAAATTATTCCTTCGAAGAAGTATTTTCATCAGAAACCAAATCATGCACATCTAAATGCTCCATTTAACCTTCTTCAAGGATAGTTTCAGAGGAACTTAAAACATAAAAGGGATTAGGAAGAGCCATGGGAGTGTCAACAGCTTGAGAAGAAATTGGAATTTTCTCAACTACAGGAATGCCTATCACAGATTTAATTTCTTTCCCTTTCTTTCTAGAACCTTGATTGGAGTTTCCTTTTTGGAATTGAGTCCACTGATCTTCTTTCTCGACTATGATGACTTCTTCTAATCTTTTTTTGCAATTTCAAGAAAAATTCCTGTAACCATGACAAAATTTGCATTTAAATAGAATTTGATCATAATCCAACTCTCGAATATAGAACCACTTTGCAACTGTTAACTGGATTTCTTTGTGGAGACCTATCTCCAAATCAACCTCTACACAAATTCTAGCACAAGAAAATTGGTCTTTCCTCTCATCCCTTTCAATAAATTTTCCAAGCTTGTTCCCAATGATTTCTAGGGATTCCAAATTCCAACAATGCAAAGGGAGGTGCGGAGGTATTACCCATACAGGGACAACAGATGGAACATGCTAAGAGGGGTCGAAGTCAGGGGTCCACTTATTCAAGTAAAGTCCATGAGGACCCATGAAGTATGGGCCATTCCGAAATATTAGAGCTCGATCCTCCACAGAGTAAAAAATGAACACAAAGAAACTGATTCCAACAAAATGACTACAGATATCTACTGAAACTAGAGGCCTCCAATTTCTCTGTACCCATCCATCGGTTGCCTTAGGGGAAGGCCAGAGGCCAGCGAATTAACCAATAATCCCCCATTCAACTATATTAAGAGTCGAGCAATAGGTCCGTTCAATAGGGAGTTCAACCTATGTGATATCAACCTTCTTGATGAATTTTTGAGAACCTCTCCCATTCCTCTTTCCACAAGAAGCAATCAACTTTTAAAAGCCTCCAGTTCAGGAGGAAGGGGGAGTGTAGGAACCCCACCAGGATCCATGAGGACTCCACCACCAATATGCATAAAGACCCTAAACCAGATAAACCCAACAAAAGAAGGATTGCAAAATTTGAAACCAAGGATTTCACCAAAAAATAACCTGTAGAAAGACTAGGAGCAGATCGAGAAAAGCTTCCAAAAATTCACGAACCAGGAATAGCAGAGACAAGACCCCAAGAAAAAATCAATCAATAATGATCAAATTACAAAGGAGACAATCCAATCTCAGCACATGGATCCACAAGCTTGAGCAACCACCAAGAATAAACCTTACAAAGGCTAGGAAAGAGCAATGACCCTGCAAGCAAGGCGAGCCTACACAAATAAGACCAATTCCACCTTCACTGGGATGAAATGAATCCTCCATCAGAACTGGATGATCCTTCTAATCTCCAGAATGTAGTAGAGATCCACTAGGAAGGAACCAGAATGCAACAAGGAACGATGCCAATCACTATAAAAGTACAAGAAATGCCAACACTCATTCCCAACAGAGAAAAGGACTCGAATCAGAAGCCAGACCGAGCCAAGAGCTGATTGACTAAGAGAACCTCCAAAGAACTTCCACCATGAACAACCAGGCTTCGACAAAACCAGATAGAACCAGAGAAAAAATTTAAATCTTCTTGGAGTGCCAAAAAAGTAAAAAAAACAGTCTCCCAAAACCATAAACCATCAAAGAATATATTTAAAAGACGTTTTGTGTTTATTTTCCCCAAACTAAACTCAAGAATAACTAGGAAATGGTATGAGTATATTTCTTGTGCAAGATGCAAGATGCAAATAAACAAGATGCAAATATTAACCACAAAAAAGAACAAAAACGCGTTACAAGAGAGACACCAATATAACGTGGTTCACCCAAGATGGGCTACATCTACAATGAATTTGTCAGTCCTTTATTACTATACCATCTAGAAAAATGAAGGGATATAACCTGCAACACACCCGATGCCCTTCCTCTTCACTCTCTCACAGTCTGTCTTACACAAACATGGAGATCATTTTTACAATTCCACAATATAGTATACATTTGTATTACAATGATTTCTTTTTATAGGGTAATTACCATGGGAAAATACCATGAGTCACCCAATACCATGGGCCCGTAAACTATTGTCCAACAAACACCCCCAAAAAAACTTTCGGGGCTTTCTCCCTGAACCCCTACCACAGGCCCGCTGGCCTCTGGACCCGCCAGTCGAGGGGGATTGTCCCCCCTGAACCCCCACGTGGGGACAATGTCCCCCCACACCCCCATGTTGGGATGAGTGTATAGTAAAACTAGGGTATAAACATGGGTCAACAATAACATATATGAATAAGGAAGATCAAGCTCCACAACCAACACTCTCCCACTTGGAGACTGATCACAAAAACTCTACTGCTGCTGCACTTACCGGACTATGATTTGAACCTTGGACTTGGAAAATTTCTCTTATTCACCTTCATGCTTAAAGGCCAACTAAATCTGAGCAGGAACTCAGTTTCTCTCTGGTTACTACCTTTGTCAACATGTCTGTAAGATTCTGGCTAGTATGTATCTTTTCCAACTTTAACAGTTGATCATCTTCTAGAACAGATCTTATGAAATGGTACTTGAGTTGTATATGTTTAGTCTTCGAATCGAAGGATGAATTCTTTGCAAGATGAATGACACTCTAGCTGTCACTATACAAACTCCTATTCTCCTTATTCTTACCCAATTTCTCCATGGACCTCTACAACCAAATCATCTCTTTAATATATTTTGTAGTAGCAACATACTCTGATTCCCTTGTTGAAAGTACAAAAACCTTTTGCAGTTTTGAAATCCAACTTATCGTTGTTACACCTAGAGTAAAAACATACCCTATTGTGCTCCTCCTGCTGTCTTTATCACCTACCATATTTGCATCAACATATCCTTGTAGAAAAGTGTCTGAACCTCCAAAACATAATGCATGAAAAGTGGTACCTATAAAATACTTGACAATACATTGTGCTTCCATCCAATTCTCTTTACCTGGATTTTTCATATACTTTCTCACAACTCCAACTGCATGTGTAATATTTGGTCTTGTGCACACCATGGTATACATCAGGTTGTCAAATGCTAATGAATAGGGAACATTTAACATGTATTCTATCTCCTCCTGTGTCTTGGGACACATCTCCTTACTTAGTTTGAAATGGATGTCCAAAGGTGTACTAATTGGTTTTGCTTTCTGCATTCTAAACTTCTCCAACACATTTTCTAAGTAATCACCCTGAGACAATGTTAAATTGTGATTTTTCATGTCTCTCGTTATTCTCATACTAAGGATTTCCTTTGCAGCACCCAAATCCTTCATTGTAAATGATTTAGCTAGTTTCCTTTTGAGCACATGTATATCCTGTATGTTAGACCCTACAAAAAGCATGTCATCCACATACAATAACAAGATACTATATCTTCCATTATCTAACCTCTTGAAATAAACATAGTGGTCGGGATGACATCTACTATAACCCTGTTCTGATATAAACTTATAAAATTTCAAATACCACTGTCTTGGAGCTTGTTTCAGGCCATACAAGCTCTTCTTCAACCTGCAAACCAAAATATCCTTCCCTTTGAGATCATACACCTATGGTTGATGCATATAAATCTCTTCCTCCAAATTCCCATGGAGAAAGGTTGTTTTTACAAGGTTTTTTTACATCTAACAATTCAAGATGCAAATATTCTACCGCTACTAGGTTTAAAATAGTCTTAATTGAAGTCATTTTAACAACAAGAGAAATTATTTCATCAAAATCTATACCTTTCTTTTGTGCAAACTCCTTTACCACAAGTCTAGAATTATACCACTTCTTTCCTCCTCCTCCTTCCTTCAACCTATAAACCCATTTATTTTTCAATGCTCTTTTACGTGTAGGAAACTCAACCAAATCCCAAGTCCGGTTTCTTACCAATGAGTCCATCTCCTCATTCATGCCTTTCTCCCACTTCTTTCTAGTTTCCACCCGCATTGCTTCTAATTCATAACATTATGGTTCACTAGAATCAATCATCAATAAATAAAACATTGAAGGAGAGAATCATTTAGGGGTTCTACTTAACCTGGTAGATATTTTTACTTAACATGGTTGTTGTTCTTAATTTTTTGGTACCTTTGAAACTTCATTTTATTTGATTTTATCAAGCAATATGTACTTTGTGTTTTCCTTTTCCTCTTTCTTTCCATACAATTGATCTTTGTACATAACCTTTTCATTGAATACTACATCTCTACTCCTAATGATTTTGTTATTTCACAATCCCATAAGCGATAACCAAAATCATCAACCATGTATCCAATAAAGGTGCATTTCTTGTATTTAGCCTCAAGCTTTGTTCTATTTTCATTATCAATATGTAAAAATGATTCATAACCAAAAGCATTCTTAAATGAGTAGTTTACATTTTTACCTATCCATGCCTCCTCTGGAATCCCACCATCCAAAGCGCTTGAAGTCCCTCTGTATATTAAATAAACAACAATATCTACAACATCAGCCCAAAATTATGAGGGAAACCATGCATGCAATATCATACACCTTGCACACTCCATGATCATCATATTCATCATTTCTGACACACCATTTTCTTGTGTTGTTCTCAGGATTGTCTTCTCTCTATGAATCTCATGGTATGAAGAGTAACTATCAAAATCCTTGTTGCAATATTCACCTCCATTATCAGATTTGAGACATTTCAACTTTTTTCCTGTCTCATTCTCAACCAAATCTTTCCACTTCTTAAAAGTAGAAAACACATCATATTTTTTTCTAATGCAATAAACCCAAGTTTTTATAGTCACATCATCAATAAAAGTAACATAATAAATAAATCCACCAAGAGAATGTACATGAGATGGTCCCAATACATATGTATGGATAAGCTCTAACTTTTCACTCTTCTTTTGTTTCTCAGGGCCTGAGAAATCTAAATCTCTTATTTTTTCCATAAATGTAGTTCTCACATAATTCCAAACTTACATGCTTCAGATCTAGAAGCAATTTTCTTGAGTGAAGAACATGCATTCCCTTGTTGCTCATGTGTTCATTCCTATGATGCCACAACGTTGCACCTGTTTCTATGGAACATAAAGAGATAATATAATCAGTATTATGAGGACATAAATACAACGTACCTATCCTATTTACTTTTGTTATTATAGGTGATCCTTTCATGATATTCCACCACATTTTTCCAAACATAGACAAACAACCACTATCTCCCAACTGCCTTGTTGAGATCAGATTTAATTTCATAGCAGGATTATTCCTTACATCCTTTAGCAGCCATCCATTTCCATTATTTAACTTAATATATACCTTACCCATTCCAACAATTTTACATGGTTCATCATCTCCCAATAAAACATGTCCAAAATCACCTAGAACATTATCATGAAATAATTTCCTATGGGGTGTAGCATGACATTAATCCCTTGAGTCGAATACCAAGTTATCACTAGTATTATCTAATCCAAGAATCAAAGCATCTTTTAACACATCGCCTGCTACATTTGCTTCATGAGTAGTCTCATGTTACTCGTTTCCTTCCCTCTTTGGATCTTTGGAGAATTTCTTCATATGTCCTCTCTTACCATAGTTCTAGAACTCTATCATTCCCAGTTTGGACATGGATCTACCCTTTCGAGACTTTCTTTGATTACCTAGGCTCTTTCCTCTCTCCCTTTGTCTTCCCCTGCTCTCCATGTTCAACGCATTACCCGATGTCTCACCTATGATTTTTCTTCGCATTTCCTCACTAAGATTAACACCAACATAATCATCAAATTAAATAGTGTTTGAACCAGAGACAAAGTTACCTACATCCATGACCAAGCCATTACATATTTCTGGCAATGAGCACAAGATTAGAAGAGCCCTAACCTCATCATCAAAGTTTACTCCTATAGAAATTAGTTGATCAGTAACTGTATTAAATTCATTTAAATTATCAGCAACAAATCCACCTTCTGACGTCTTCATATTAAATAAATGTTTCATTAGAAATACCTTGTTGGAAGCCAAGGGTTTTTCATAGAGCTTATCCAATGCACTCATCACACCTTTTGTTGTCTTTTCTTTTGAAATATTGAAATCCGCCGATGAATCCAGGCACATTTGTATTGTTCATAGTGCCTTTCTGTCAAGAACCTCCCATTCTCCATCCTTCATATTCATCAGATGTTTTTCTTTTTTGCCCAACGGTAGGAATAAATCCTTCATATAGTCCTCCATTTGCATCTTCCATAACTAGTAGTTTTAGTCGTTAAATTTCTCAACCCTAAACTTGACTTCTTCCTCCATTGCTCCCACTCGAACCAAGAACCATTCTTTCCTATAAGTATACCATCCAAATAGAACTTTGGATTTGATATCAACTGTTAGAAAATAGGATCGCAAATCAATAACAATAAACAAGATGCAAATATTATACACAAAAACACATTATAAGAGAGACACCAATATAATCTAGTTCACCCAAAATGGGCTATGTCCACATGGAAATTTCCAGTCCTTTATTACTATACCATCCAACAAATGAAGGGAGACAACCTGTATCACACCTAATGCATTTGCTCTTCACTCTCTCAGATTCTCTCTTACACAATCACATAGATCATTTTTACAATGCTACAATACAATATACAGTCATATTACAATGATTTCCTTTTATAGGGGAATTACAATGGGAAAATATGATGGGTCACCCAATACCATGGGCCTGTAAACTATTATCAAACAAACATCCCAAAAATGTTCTTTCGGGGCTTCACCCCCGTACCGCTGCGGGTGGATGATGTCCCCCTGCACCCCCCTGCTGGGACGAGTGTACAGTAAAACTGTGGTACAAACATGGTTGAATAATAGCATCTCTAAATAATAAAGTTTAGAATCCAGAACCAACATTGCTAAATCAATCCATGAACAGTAACTACATAAATAATCCAAAAGGGAGTAATGTACCAAAACACAATCCAAACTCTTGGCTATCCCATATTCACCCAAGTAATTATTTGTCTAAGTGTGTTTAAGTTCCATAGGCTCTACATCTACCAACCCAAGTAAGTCAAAATTATTCATGAAGAACACAACCAAGCTTTAAGCCTAGAAAAACAACACCAAATCTCTCCCTGTTCAACTTCAAGTTTAAGTCCCCAGTAATAAAAATGTATTACTTGAGATCCATTGATGAGACAAAAAATACATCTAAAATCCTTCTCTATCCTTGTATGGATGATACACATTGAGTAGAAACAAGTTATTTCCAATAGTATGATTGTATGATTCCGTGTAGAGACCAAAAAACATAACAAAAGAATTAACAAGTGAAAGTGAGGAATTATATCCTGTCACCGAACCCCCATAGAAACCATCTACATCCAACATCACAGAATCCCAATTTACAAACATTCTTTTCAAATCCCAAACCAGGATATCCCTAGCTCCCATTTCCTCTAGTATAAAACTAAAATCAGGCAAAAATTATGACAATATTATTTTTAGGGCCATTCTCTTGGCTTGCCCCCCCAATCCTCTAATATTAATGGTAAGAATTTCCATGGACCTGTTAGATTTTTATCATTTAAGCAATATGATCTTAGGATCTTATCTAAGAGAATAACATGCACATCAATAAACACAAGAGACAAGAGACACAAAGAATTTTCCTCGGGGAAACCATAAAGGAGAAAACCCCGCAACTTCCTCAGAGATAAAATGAGCACCAATGGAAATAGTAAAACCCAAAAACATAAAGATGATCTCCAACATCTTTTCTCTCTCTCTCTTACTTGAGAGAGCTTATCCTCTCTCACTCTTGCGCCCCAGTGAGTGAGTGTGTGTGTGTAATAAATAGAGAGGATCACTCTTTATTTATATTATTTCATTCAATTAATGTCCAGTCCAACAAGTCGGCCCCACTTAACAATTACTTACCAGGGCTGACATCTCTATGAGATTATAATAACCCTAGTGCCCCACAACTATGGGGACTTTTCCCTCCGATCAACAAGGAGGTTTAAACTTGACTCAATTGTGGGGACTATTGCCCTGACTTACAATGGAGGGTTAACCTCTGTTAATGTAATTGTAACTTCGGAATGTATTCGCTTGTATTTCTTATCTATTGTAACCCGATGTTTATTCTGGGATGTACTTATGTCATGTCATGCCTCGATGTTCCTATCAAGAAGATCTATAATGTAAAAAAGTCATGTCAAGTCATTATGGGTAACCCTCCTATTGTCTAAGGGTTAAAGTCCTTGCAGTTCCGGGGCACTAGGGTTATTAGACTCTCCTAGAGAGGTCGACCCTAGTAGGGTTTTAGTCATGTCAAAAATTAGTATAAATAGAGAGGTGACCTCTCTATTTATCACACACTCATCCACACTCAGTTGTAGCGCATCGCTGAGGAAGAGAAAGACACTGGGGCAAGGAAGAAATAGCTTACTGCTGCTGGGAAATCATCTTACTGTTTTTGGGTTTCACTTTGGTGCTGATTCTATCTCTGAGGAAGTTGTGGGGTTTTCTCCATTTATGGTTTCCCCAAGGAAAAACACTGTGTTCATTGTCTCTTGTGTTTAATTGTTGTGCTTGTTGTTCTCTCAGTTAAAGATACTAATGATATGCTAGCTTAATGTTAAAAATCTAACATGGTATCAGAGCTAACCTGAGAAGAAGACACTATGCAGCTGCGGGAACTAGGGCTTCCTATTTTGTGGATCTCTCTCCACATATTTTTAGCAAAAGTAGGGTGGAATAACTCTCCTCCCTAGGGTGCATCTTTCTGTCGAAGCAGAATCCAATTCTGAGGTTTTTCAGTTTTGGACCCGACACTACTGTCGAAAATTAGGGATTTTCACAGAAGTGGAATTTTTCAGTGAGCCCAAGCCTGGATTGATCTCCTCCCCAAAATCGAATTTAGGGATCAAATTCAAAGAATTTGGTTAGACAGAACTCCAGAAAAGCAAAACCCTATTCTGCTCCTGAACCAGCACTGTAGGATTTCAACTCCAAAATCCAGATTCGACATCTTGACCTGGTAAGATCTAAATATTTTGTATTTCCATTTGAGGTTCTCATTTAAGATGTCTCATAATACCAAGCTTGATGAAAATATTGAGGGAGTTGATAGCTTCCGAGCCTAGAAGTATAGGATCTCCCTGGTCTTGGAAGAAAATGAGTTGGACTCCTATATCCATGAGGAGATTCCAGTCCCAGAAGGAGATGAGGCCAAGGCCTTACATAAGAAGAAGTTGGCTATGGCAAAGAGGATCATTGCAGATTATATCAAAGATCACCTCATTCCATAGGTGCCCTCTCTCAAGACACCTAAAGCCATGTTTGATGCCCTGACCAAACTATTTGAAGGGAAGAACATCAATCAGAAGATGACTCTAAGGAACTAGTTGAAGAATGTCAAGATCCAGAATGAGGAGACCATCCAGTCATACTTCACAAGGGTCTCCCAGATCAAATAACAACTAGAAGCTGTAGATGAATAAGTGGAGAATGCAGAAATTGTGATGACAACTTTGAATGGCCTCCCTAGGTCATGGGATTCTTTCATCCAAGGAATCTGTGCTAGGAAGAAGTTATTCAAGTTCAGTAGACTGTGGGAATAATGTTCACAAGAAGAAGCTCGAATAGCAGCTCAAGAAGAAAATATGGGAAGTGAAGATCAAGCTCTCACAGTACACTCCAAGAAAGGAAGAAGGGAAAAGCATCATCACTAAGGTAAGAATTCTCATCAGAAAGGTTCATCTAAAATCAGATGTTATACATGCGATCAAATAGGACATTTTGCTAGAAACTATCTGTCCCATGAATAAGAATGGATCCAAGAAGAAGAGGAACTCCAAAAGAAGACATCATGCTCACACTGCTGAGGATGATGATCCTCCAAGGAAGAGAGTAAAACAAGAAAGTGAAGACTCTTCAAGTGAAGATGAATATGTTCTGATCTCCGCTCTCATGGGAAATGTCACTCATGGAAGCAAATATTGGCTTATTGACAGTGGGGCTTCCAAGCACATGACAGGTTTCAAGGAATCCTTTGAGAAACTATCCGAACATAATTCAACCCATAAGGTGAATCTTGGGGATGACTACCAATATCCCATAAAAGGTAGTGGTGAATCCTCCTACAAGCTAGACTCTGGAAATCCTATAAAATGAAGGATGTCTTATTTGTACCAGCATTGAAGAAGAATATTCTATCCATATCAGCATTGGATGCAAAAGGCATGAGGATTGCATTTGTAGATGGCCAAGTCCTAATGTGGCCAAGAGGAAATACGATTGATGATGCAATAGTGATTGGAGAATAAGAAGGAGGTTTATACAACCTAAAGGGCCATCCAGAACAAGCTATGGTCCATGACCCAGTAGAGCCAAATGAACTTTGGCACATAAGGCTTGCACATGTGCATTACAAAGCACTACCACTTGCAAGCAAAGCTGTTGAAGGTCTTCCAGAAATCCTAGCAAAACATGAAGGGGTATGCAAAGGATGTGTGAAAGGAAAGAACACAAAGAAGGCATTTCCAAGTAGCGAAAGCAAAGCAAAAGGAATCTTGGAAATCATCCACTCTGATGTATGCAGGCCAATGTCATCAAGTTCACTAAGTGGGTATGTATACTATGTTTCTTTCATTAATGACTTTTCTAGGAAGACATGGATTTACTTCATGAAGAACAAAGATGAAATTTTTAGCAAGTTCAAGGAATTCAAAGCCTTGAACGAAAACCACACAGAAAAGAAGATCAAGAACTTTCGATCAGATAATGGCGGAGAATTCACATCAAATGAATTCAAAGATTTATGCAAAGAATCAAGGATTAAGAGGGAGTTGTCCACTCCTTATAATCCACAACAGAATGGGGTTGCAGAAAGGAAGAACATAACTATCATGGAAGCTACAAGAGCAACGCTTCATGATCAGGATCTTCCCATGCATCTATGGGCAGAAGCTGCTAGAACAACGGTGTATGTACAGAACCGTACTCCACACAGAGTACTCAAGAACAAGACTCCTAAAGAAGTCTTCTCTGGTAAGAAACCAGAAGTTAGCCATCTCAGAATATTCGGCTGTCCAGTGTACAGACACATTCCAAAAGAGAAAAGAAAAAAATTAGATCCTTCAGGAAAGAAGGGTATATTTGTGGGATACTCTGAAAGCTTGAAGGCCTACAGAATATATTTCCCAGGGTTCAAGAAGATCGACATCAGCAGGGATGTAACATTTGATGAAGACATGACTTACAACAAATCTAGAAAGAGACCCGCTGAAGATACTGAAGAAGCAGAAGCAATCAGAATTCATGATACAACCATGAATGAAGAAGTTCAAGAAGAAGATCGAGAAATTGAAGAACCACAAAGACCTGTAGATCCACCTCAGGAGAAGAATCCTCATAAGAGGAAACCTGCTTGGGTATGAGAAGTTATCCAAGGTGCGGAAAGATATGGGGCTCCAGAAGAGAATCACAGAGAAAGAAAGAGAACCAGACTCTGCTCTGAATATGTAGCCTTACTATGTGATGTTATCGATAAAGAATCTTCCAAATATGAAGAAGCGACAGAACGGAAAGAATGGAAGGATGCTATGATCAAAGAGTATCAATCGATCATGAAGAATGATGTTTTGGATGTTGTCCCAAGACCAGAAGGGAATTCGGTTGTAACTTCCAAGTGGATCTACAAGATTAAGCATCCTGCAGATGGTAGCATAGAGAAATATAAGGCAAGATTCATGGCTCGTGGCTTCTCATAGAAGGAAGGAATAGATTATGAAGAAACCTTTTCTCTTGTAGCTAGATACACTTCCATCAGATCGGTACTTGCTTTGGCTTCACTAATGAAATGGAAGATACACCAAATGGATGTCAATACTGCTTTCTTGAATGGTGTAGTGGAAGAGGAAGTGTATGTAGAAAAACCACTCGATTTTAAGACACATGACAGGGAGTCTCATGTGTGCAGACTGAAGAAAGCCTTGTACGGTTTGAAACAGGCACCCAGGACATGGTACGACAGAATTGACAGCTTTCTATCTAGTTTGGGATTTACCAAGAGTAAAGCAGATTCAAACCTTTACTACAAGGTTGAAGATGGCAACCCAGTGATGCTTCTACTGTATGTAGATGATCTGTTTGCAATAGGTATGGATGGGTTGATTGCAGATACGAAGAGAAAGCTTGCTTCCGAGTTCAAAATGAAGGAATTGGGTATGATGCATTATTTTCAGGCACGGAGGTGTGGCAAAATGCAGATGGAATCTCCCTCGAACAAGGGAAGTATGCAGTAGAGATCCTGAAGAGGTTTGGAATGATGGAATGCAAGGCTATGACCACACCTATGGCATCGAACATGAAGCTATTGAGTGATGCTTCCTCTGAAACGGTTGATGCTACGATGTATCGTCAGATGATTGGGTCCTTGATGTACCTGACGAACACGAGACCAGATATCTGCTTTGCTGTGAACATTTTGAGCCAGTTCTTAACAGATCCAAGACATGTTCACTCTATTGCTACAAAGCATATTCTGAGGTACCTGAGGTGTACAATTGATTATGGGCTCAAGTACAAAGCGAATCAGAAGATTAACTTAGAGGGTTATGTTGATTCAGATTGGGAAGGAAGTGCTATCGATAAGAAGAGCACTTCAGGTTGTTGCTTTAGTATGGGATCAGGTGTGATCTCTTATTTTAGTAGAAAGCAATCCTGTGTGGCACTGAGTACAACTGAAGCAGAGTATGTCGCAGCTTATTTAGCTAGTTGTGAGGTAGTATGGCTGCGGAAGCTACTATCTGATTTATTTGATCTCTAGATGGATGCTACTTGTATACATTGTGACAACCATAGTTGCATGAAGTTGTCAGAGAATCCAGTGTTCCATGACAAGTCGAAGCATATCGAGATCAAGTATCACTATATTAGGGATATGGTGCAGAGGGGAGCAGTGAAGCTCCAGTATGTTGCCACGAAGGAACAGATAGCTGATGTATTGACGAAGCCATTGGCTAGGGTGAAGTTCGAGTACTTCATGGAGAATCTTGGTGTTCTCCAGATCGAGGTTTCCTCCAAGGGGAAGTGATGAGACCCATAACCATTCTGACATGGTGAGAGGATTGGTTCCTTCCATGGTCAGATGTAAGGGCTGAGCCATTCTATCATGGTGAGAGGATTGGTTCCTTCCATGTCAGATATGCGTGCTGAATTCATGAGCCATTATGACGAGTAGGTCAAATGTAAGGGCTGAGCCATTCTGTCATGGTGAGGATTAGTTCCTCCCATGTCAGATATGAGTGCTGAGGCATTCTGATGTGACTATAGGATTGGTTCCTACATGATCAGAAGTAAGCGCTGAATGCCATTCTTGGAATGGAGGCACCTGGTCAGTTACCAGGTAGCTCAGTCTGGGACTGGGGGCCATTCTGATATGGCTGTAGGATTGGTTCCTACTTGATCAGATGTTAGTGCATTCCCTTTCGAACATGCATGTTGGATTGGTTCCTCACATGTGTCAGATGTAAGTGCAGAGCCTTTTTGAATATGTATGTTAGATTGGTTCCTCGCATGTGTCAAATATAAGTGCTGAGCCTTTTTGATCATGTATGTTGGATTGGTTCCTCACACGTGTCAAATGTGAGTGCTGGGCCTTTCTGACAGGGTTATGGGATTGGTTCCCACATGGTCAGATGTGAGTGCTGGGCGTGCCTTTCTGATATGATTATAGGATTGGTTCCTACATGATCAGATATAAGTGCTGGGCGGGCCATTCTGACTTAGGGTCAGATATAAGCGCTAAAGAAGACCTACATGGAGGCTAGGACTACAACCAACATGAAAAAGGGCTGGCTCTATAGAACTGCCTGTGAAGAGAAGAATAATGAGATAGCACCTGTGAAGATTCAGTGTTGATGATCCAGCAGAGATGATCCAGATTGAGCGAAGATCCATATCTAGAAATGATCCAGATCGAGGGATGATCCAAATCCAGTGACGATGATCCAAATTGAGTGATGATCTAGATCCGAAGATGAAGATGACTTGAAGATGAAGATGACTTGAAGATGCAGATGATGAGATGATCTAGAGAAGAAGACCAGTGATGAAAATTTGTGTCGAGAGAATACCTTCCTAGTTAAGAGGGAGTGTTAATGTAATTGTAACTTTGGAATGTATTCACTTGTATTTCTTATCTATTGTAACCTGATGTTTATTCTGGGATGTACTTATGTCATGTCATGCCTCGATGTTCTTATCAGGAAGATATATAATGTAAAAACATCATGTCAAGTCATTGTGGGCAACCCTCCTATTGTATAAGTGTTAAAGTCCCTGCAGTTCCGGGGCACTAGGGTTATTAGACTCTCCTAGAGAGGTCGACCCTAGTAGGGTTTTAGTCATGTCGAGAATTAGTATAAATAGAGAGTTGACCTATCTATTTATCACACACTCATCCACACTCAGTTGTAGTGCATTGCTTAGGAAGATAAAGGCACTGGGGAAAGGAAGAAAGAGCTTACTACTGTCGGGAAATCATCTTACTATTTTTGGGTTTCACTTTGGTGCTAATTCTACTCTGAGGAAGTTGTGGGGTTTTCTCCATTTATGGTTTGCCCGAGGAAAAACACTGTGTTCATTGTCTCTTTTGTTTAATTGATGTGCTTGTTGTTCTCTCAGTTAAATATACTAATGATATGCTAGCTTAATCTTAAAAATCTAACAAACTCAATGACTTTACATGACTTGTTTACATTATTGAATCTCCCGATCGGAACATCGAGGCATGACATGATTCAATTACATCATAGATACTTCCCAGAATAAACATCGGGGTACAATACATAAGATATACAAGTGAATACATTCCACAGTTACAAATACATCAACAGGATCAACCCCATAAGGGGTATTTTGTGCTCTGAGTCCCCCAATAATAAACGTTGTTTCCCTTATTTTAGCTCTTTAACAACATTATCCTCAGAAATTTTGAGAGATAGATTATGCCCCAACCTCAACCCTGCAAGCTCCTTTGAGCTATACAAACCCAAATTACCTCATTGATCACTACTTTGGGAAAGGGAGCTAGTTTGAGATCTCAACATATAATGACTCCCTCATTGCTTTCAAGGTGAATAAACCCCACCATAGGAGACATTATTAGAAAAATGATGACCTTCCATCCTCAATTCCAATTCTTTTGATAAGTTCACCACCATGTTAGTATTTATAATCGTGCCTTGTCCAAACTTTCTATTAGATTATATTTTCCTAACTTAGTAGTCATTTAGTTATTATTGGGTCCACTAGTACCATTGGGTCCACTTGTCCTAATGGAGCCACATGTACTAGTCACTAGAGTGTGGGGAACATTGATAAAGGATAACTAGAATTGACTACACCTTCATGCATCAGTTTAGGCACCTCCTAGACCAATAAATACATTTTAGGATCCACTGGGAGTGACGACACCAACCTCCTTCAGTTTTTGGTAGTTAGTGACTAGTCAAGCTTAGTTATGCTTCAGTTAGATATCCTCCAGTTCAGTTAGCACTAGTTATGCATGGCTGCATGTTGGAAGGTGCCATTTCTCACCTACTTCTCACCTACCACTGTAGTTAGACTGGTTTGATTGATTGTAACTAATTGCGAGACTGTATTAGACATCTGAAGTTAACATGTTAGACTCTGATAGTGATTTAGACTCTTCTAGTTATCCATGAAGTCAGTTTGAGTTGGTAGATTCGAATTCATATATCATGATTCAAATTCTCCTTTATGTAACACTGTTGTATAATGCTGGGATTTATGAAGTTTATACTGTAATTATACTAAGCATTTCTTATCTGTTTCCTGTGAGAAATGTATTGTTTAGTGGGTATCATTCATTCCTTTTCACTGCAAATAATTTAGAATCTAATAGCACTCATTGCTTGAACATCGATGGTATATTAATTCTAACATGGTATAAAAACCATCTCATCTAGGCTTCAAGTCTGTCTACTCTCCATTGTACACTAGAAGCAACTGGGTTTCCACAAAAGTCCCGCAAAGATTGCCTTGCTTCCTCTGAATTTATTCAGAGTTCCGGTGCAAGCATGACGAACCTTGAAAAAGTGTACATGTACTCGAGATGGAAGGATTGTTTCTAACATAGTACAAATAGGTTTTTTTTTGCAGTGAATTTCTATAGGTGCTACATAGCTTGATTGAAGATATTGTCTGATCAGAAGGATAATTATGGATTCTCAACTTTCCACACCCCGGATCCTAACAACCTTCAATTATGTTGATTGGAGGGTAGATATGCAAGTTTCCTTATGCAACAAGGGCTTGTTTAGGATGATAATGGGAAGGGAGGCTAAACCCCATCATCTAGCTGAGAAAAAAAAGTTTTTGAACCGCTTAGATGAAGCTTTTGGATTTCTATGTACTCACATACCCAAAGATGTCATATTTCACCTTGAAGGTTTGAGGACTCCCAAATAAAATTGGGAGAAGCTTGAAGTTTTGTTTGGCAAGAAATATGAGCTTCAGAGACACTTTTTGGAGAACAAGTTGATAGCCTTACAACTGATCAGTTTCAAGACCATACAACAATTCTTTACAAAATTCAAGTCTCTTGCACTTCAATGCAGACAGTGCAGAATAGAAAGAAAGGATTAGCAACGTGTGCTCTCCATACTCAGCAAACTAGGTACTGAGTATTATGTTTTTGTCTCTATATTCCATTCCAGAAGAGCTTCCATTCCCAATTGGAAGATTCCCTCACTTGATAGCTTTTATGATTCCTTAATACAAGAGCAAGAGAAGTTGGTCCAGGTCGAAGTCCTCTAGACTTCCAAATATCATTCTCTCCTAGTGACAGAATCTACCAAAGAGAAAGCTAAAGGGACACATAGGGGTAAGGAGCATAAAGCATTTGATTCAAAGCCTAAAGAGAGTCAGAAGACTTCCGAAGGAGCTTTGGGCTCCAATAAGAAGAAAAGTTTGAAAATAATGTGTCCCTATAGTATGAGGGTTTTTCATCTAGAAGACTCTTGCATGAAAAAGCAAGTTGACCGACTGACTTCCCTCCTTGAACAGAACAACATTGCTCTTCCACATAGAGAAAAGAATTCTGATGCTAGACCACATACAGAAGATCATGAGAGGTTCCATGCCTTGAAGTCTATCCTTACTTAGTAGACAAAATAAATTATTGATTATGGAGCATCCAACCACATGGCTTCCCCCAAGGAATCTTTCTATACCCTCACACTATCGAAAGGGCCTAATATTCACATGGGAGATGACTCCAAAATTCCAGCAATAGGAAGAGGTTCAGTTAAAATACAACATGGTGAGTTCAAAAATGTTCTCTATGTTCCCTCCCTTGCAGCTAATTTGTTGTTTGTTTACCAGATGACCCATACAGGCTCTCCCAAGAGGGTTGCATTCGACTTAGATTCAGTTGAGATCACAGAAAAAGCCACTAGAAAACTCATAGTGAAAGGTATTGCAAATCATTCTACTAAAAATTATGAGTCCTTACATATTTTTCCTNAAGAGGGTTGCATTCGACTTAGATTCAGTTGAGATCACAGAAAAAGCCACTAGAAAACTCATAGTGAAAGGTATTGCAAATCATTCTACTAAAAATTATGAGTCCTTACATTTTTTTCCTGTCTCACCTCCTACAGCTTTATTGACTCAAGCTAAAAACACCAGTAAGATATGGCATGAGAGATTTAGGCATCTCAATTTCAAATATCTCCAACAACTCCACAATGATAAAATGCTTGAAGGTTTTCCTCTCATCCAAACTTCCAATGGAGTATGTTCTGGTTGCTTGGTAGGTAAGCATCCAGAATTTGGGAAGGAACAAATGGATGCCTCTATTCTTGATCTAATACATAGTAATGTGGCAGGAGCAATTCCCACAATGTCCATTAATTGTTGCAGGTATTTCCTCACTTTTATTGATGATTGTTCTAGGTTCTGGTGGATATACTTTATGAAACAGAAATCAGAAGTTTTTGAAAATTTTTAAATTTTTAAATTTATGGTTGAGAATAGTTTCATTAAAAAGATCAAGTCCATAAGATCTGATAAAGGAGGAGAGTACATTAAAATAGAGTTCCAACATTACTGTGAATATGAGGGGATTAGAATGGAACACTTAGTTCCATACACACCACAGCAGAATGGTGTGGTTGAGAGGAAAAATAGATCACTGAAGGAGATGGAAACATGTCTTCTCCATGCCAATAATATTCCTCCTTCTCTTTGGGTAGAAGCTGTAAACTGTGATTCATATTTGCAGAATAGGGTGCCTCATAAATCAGTGTTTGGGTCCACTCCATTCAAAGCACTTCATGGGCACAATCCCAATGTCTCTCACTTGAGAGTTTTTGGTTCCAAATCTTGGGCCATAATACCCTTTTATAAGAGAAAATCCTTCCAAGATCAAAGTAGTGAATACATTCTGCTGGGATATACAGAAGATGCAAAAGCATACAAGTTGATGGAGGTTTCAACTAGAAAATGCTTCATTGAGCGGAATGTCTAGTTTGAAGAAGATCAGTTGTTTGATGCACCACCATCCAAAGCACAAGAATGTATAACCAATATTCCACCAATTTTTGATGATGATGATTTGTTACATGTTTCAGATTCAAACGAATAGGATCAATACCAAGATGATCTTGTTATTGAGGCTGAACCTCATAATATTCTAGATCTAGATCCAACATCCATTCCAAACCAAAGGCCTAAGCCTAGATGGGCTCAAAATCTCATTGATGCAGCTAGGGATTGTGCTGGGAATATAGAAGACAAAGGAGAACTATGTCCCAGTATCAGAATGAGCATGTTTCTCTCTCTCTCATAGATTCACTCCCTACAAAGTGGTGCAACAAAGTTCCAAGAAAGTGGTACATGATGATAGTGAATGATTAGTTACTTGGCCCACGGAAGAATAAACTTGATCATTCTCTACCTCTTCCATACATAAGAAACACAGACATTCATCAGTTTAGAAATACATTGAGAGGTTCACATGCACAATTTTAGGATGCTACTACATAGAAGAACTATAATGCTACATAGAAGCTGCAGTTGCAACAAAGTTTTTCACAAGTTATTTTCTAAGGAGGTAACTTCTTTTCTTCTAAAAATGGCTTGTATTTTACTATTCCTGCTTATTTTGAGTGCGGGGAGGCGGGGGGGGGGGGGGGGGTTCCCATGAGGTTTTCCTCTATTTCCTCATTTTATTAAGCATCATTGTTTCATTTTTTATATTGTATATGGGTGACTTTTTTCCTTGTTTCCAGGGCCCACAGTTTTCCAAGTTAGGATTCAAGGGGGTGTTCAGATTTATAATCTTCCCTTGAAACTATCTATTATATTATATTTTCCTAACTTAGGAATCATTTAGTTATTATTGGGTCCACCAGTACCATTGGATCCACTTGGCCTAATGGGGCCACATGTACTAGTCACTAGAGCGTGGGGAACATCGATAGAGGCTAACTGGAACTTACTGCGCCTTCATGCATCGGTTTAGGCACCTCCTAGACCAATCCCTACATTTTAGGAGCCACTGGGAATGTCAACACCAACCTCCTTCAGTTGTTGGTAGTTAGTGACTATTCAAGCTTAGTTGTGCTTCAATTAGATTCAGTTAGATATCCTCCAGTTAATTTAGTGCATGTTATGCATGGTTGCATGTGGCAAGGCTCCATTTCTCACCTACTTCTCACCTACCACTACAGTTAGACTGGTTTGATTGATTGTAACTCATTGAGATACTGGATTAGACATCTGTATTTAACCTGTTGGACTCTAATAGTGATTTAGATGCTTCTAGTTAACCATGCAGTCAGTTTGAGTTGGTAGATTCGTATTCATCTCTCATGATTCGAATTATCCTTTATGTAACATTGTTGTATATTGATGGGATTAATGAAGTTTCTACTGTAATTATACTAAGCAATTCTTGTCTGTTTCCTGTGAGATTTGTTTTTTTCAGTGGATATTATTCATTCCTTTTCACTGCAAATAATTAAGAATCTAATAGCACTCATTGCTTGAATATCAATGGCATATTAATTCTAACACACCAATGAGTCAGAAGGAAAACCACATTGACCTAGAAATAAGTCTAGTTCCATTCTCAACCCCTCAAAATAAACTGCTAGACCCTCACCACTAGGACCCATATCCACAACATGCCCCCACCCCTAACATATTTTGTTTCCCTTCATTAACCAAAGAAGATAAAGGAGGAGTTATAATGCAATTACCAGAATATGGAATGCTCTCATTCTAAATGGCCTCTAGTTTATGAAGATGAGAAGAAGTGAGATCCAAAAAACCAGCCAACAACGAGGCTTTAGTTTCTTTATTTTCTAAAGCAATAGAGATACCACCTATTTTTACTATCTCCAAACCAAGAGCACCAAACTCCATAACCAAATCCTCTCCGGTGGCATTTTCAATAATTTTCAAAGCTGGACCACCCTTATTCTCATTCAAACAAGGATCAAAATAAAATCCCCCTATTGAGTTTAATTTGATGGAGAACCCATATTCCATAACCCTTTAGAAATTTTTAATGAATTTTTTTTTGTAGTCCTTAATAGTCTACCCATATATGTGACAACACACACATCTAAAATGGAAATTAAGGTAAAGTATGTGTGTCCACTTCAGCTAACCCATCTCAATATCCATAGATTCATGAAGACCCAAACTAACATCAATATCAGCCAAATCCTTGCTATGGAACAATATTACAATCACTAGCATAAAACGACTAATTACTGACTACGTAACCAAAAAGTTAGTTACAATGGTTTTTTAAAGTTAAATACTACAACATTTGAGAAATTTTAAGAAACACAACTAAAACTAACTAACGTAAATAACTAATTTAGTCTAGGGATTAAAAATATGACTAGATAATAGCTACATTAATATGAATTAGTAGTATTTATACTGATGACATACTTAGTATTAGTAGTAAGTGTGTTCTTAATAAAGAAAAGAGAATTATGACATACTTATATTCACATTTGTGTAATAACATATATAGTTGTGCTGAGGCATGGAAAATCACAGGTAACAATAGTTAGGGATTCTCCCCAATAAACGTTCCCAACTATCCCACTACTGTTTGGTATGGGGAATCCGTCTGGTTTACGGTCCGGCTACCATAGGTCAAGTAACAAATTAAAAGTTTTTACCAGTTACGGCCCGATCCACCGTGTATATTTTTGATTTTTTTTGTGTGTGTGTTTAAGTATGATGTGCAAGTGCCTATCTAAAAATGCAGATTGATAGAGATAATGAGGAGTGTCACAATGTGATGTGCAGGTTCTTACCTCTCGTCTTAACTCTCACGCATCTAAATCACACATAGAAAGAAACTAAATTTAACTAACTAACCTATCCCTAGGGTGCAAAATTATCAGTTATCAATGAGTAATGTATTTCTGTGCATGCATTAAGAAAAATTACAAATAGCTGTTACTTATTTCAAAACACATGAACATTAATAGAAATATGAACAACAAGATAACTTATTGTTTATGACAACTTTCATTATTCACAGTGGAAATTTCACAGAATAAACTAGAGTGCATTCATAACATGAACATAGATTCAATGAGTTAGAACGATCTCATAGTTAATGGACATAGCTGAAAATGAAATAGTTCACATTCAACTAATCCATAGCAAAGCATTTGAAACATTCCACCAAGCTTTCTCCAGCAGTAAACTTGTAATTCTTTATTGCAAGAGTAAATAGTTCTTGTTACAATATACTCTCACAAATGATCTAAGAAAAAGATCTTTCTCTATCTAAACTCTCCTTTATTTATACAAAAAAGCAAAACCTTTGGGCTGCCTCTCGATGACCTTTGGGCTACCCCAACCTTTCAGTTCTAAATTTTTTGTCTTGTAGTATGTGCCCGTAATTTATACAACATGTTATATTTTAAATTAAAATTTAAGAGCACTTTATGAAGAGGGACCAGCTTGGTCGCTGATGAGCTTTTTCCAAGCCTGGGCCTTTGCTGCTATCGATCTGCTAAATAATCTGTTGGTATTTTTGAGATTCTGTTAATCTCAGACTTTCACTTCCTTCTTTTCTTTTCTTTATCTCTGCTTCCTCATTTCTCTTTCTCTCCTCCTCTTCCTTCCTTGCTACTTCCTCCGCAGCTCTCTTTCTTTCTTCTTATTCATTCTTCAGCCAACTCTCTGTCATAAACACAACATGGTCTTAGACCATTAAGCTTTTACCAAAATAACAAAACTGTATCAATCTATTTACCTCCTCCATATGCATTATGTAAAAAAAACTATACACAGTATTAATGCATGAAAAGAAAGAATGACAAGGCAAAGAAATCCTGCAAGTTTGTGTCTTGAAATCCTCTAATTCCACTGTCCAAAACTAAAATCACAAGCCCGATAGAACAGACTCTTCATCTCAATGCAGGCCGCATCTGGATTAACTCGAAATCCTCCGATGAAAGCATGAACCATAACAATGTAACCACCAATCATCAAAACACTAGACTTTGCACTGTGCTCCTCGTCCTGGAAAACCCTGACTAGACCAAAACATTGCAAACCTCCGTCGTCCCCCCAAAATAGGGTAAACACATACAAAAACAAGGACTGGAGGAAAAACGTGGGTTTCAACACGGATAAAATATAAAATACTGCTCCGCACGTATATAACCATCGGTGGTCGGAAGCACTAGATGCCAAGAGAATATTCCTATTCACAGCCACAACAGCGGACAGTGAACACACTACGGATCCCACGATAACATAAAATCATCGGCGATCGGAAAATCTAAAGCTATCGATGTCAGAAAATATACATACTATGGGTCGGAGCCTCAACTCTAAGCACATCTGCAGTGTCGGCAAAACAAATCTAAGCGTTGCCATAGTGTCGGTGATGCCGAGCACTAAACGTTGCCATAGGATATATCGGAGTTCAGAACCACTGACCAATAATGCGTCGGGAATACAAAGGACTAAACATTGGAGAAATAGTCTAATCTACAGCCGCGACGGTGGATAACAAACTGACTGTGGGTTCCATGGATCACAAAACCATTGGCGATCGGGAGCTCTAATAACTATGTATTGGCGAATCAAAACTCAATGCTGCCGCCATATCGGCAATGCAAAGGACTAGACCTCCGATCACAGTAAAAAATCGTTTCGATAGCGATAAAATAAACAGTGTTGGAAAAAAGGTTTAAACAATAAAATGACAAAGAGGTAAAGGACACTGATCGACGAAAATAAGAACTGTTCATTGTTTCCCTCCCGAAATGTTGGCGGCATAGAGAACTAATTCCCCAACTCAACTTCAACTGACTTCCGACAATGATCGAAAAAAAAAACAAAAAACGTAAGTGTTCGAAAGCCTTATGACTAGGCAGTAGTAACACTAGCTCATTTAACCTCCGAAACAACGGGAAAAAATAGTCAATTAGTCATCCGACTTCCACATCAAAAATCCAAATTCATAGCAGAGGAAAAACAGAGTTCAGGAACCCAAACAATCCCAGGCTAGATAAAAATGAAAGGAGGGTCCAAAATTTTATAAAATTTGGGGAAAAGGTTGCAGCTGCAACAATTGGCGACTACCTGGTGAACACATATCTCTGGACAACTTCTTCTTTGAGTAACATATTGTTTTGACAATAAATACCAACATGATGAATTCTTCTAGCTGTCTAGATTTCCCAAATGACAGATATATGCACTTTAATCATTGATGATAGTCCAATTTATGGATAATGGGAACCGAGATTTCAAAGTCTAGATAACTCTTTTGAGGCCAGGGATATGAATTTCATTTTTTTACCTCTGTCTTTAGGTAGCTCCCAGCTTGGACGCCACAGGATTGTAACATATGGTAAACATAAATATTCATTTGTTCCTCATTCCCATTCCATTTTGCACTTTTGTGCTTTTGGACTTCTTGTCCTTTCTGGATCCTCCTACATGCCTTCTTTCTGAATTTTTTATTCAGGCTCCTCTATCCATAGTGTCCTTTTGTGTGAGATATGTATTGATTTTTTCAGCTCACGGATGGAGAATAACTTTGGCAATATTGTACTCATATGGTTCAGTACTTTGCTTTGATACATATTGCTTTCTTAGGATATTTTGACTCTTAATTTCCTTTTGGCTTTCAATTCTTGGCACGGGATCATTTAAATATAATATACTGTTTACCATGCTTCCTCTCCATGGGTCTATTGCTGTCACCCCCTAAGACAATTTTTTAAATGTGAGATGGATGGATCCTCGAAATAGTATTCCAGACCTTTTGATCCTGAGTTATTTTACAAGGATTAAGTAGGACTTCAATGTGTTCATAGTCATTTAGGAAAACTGCTAAACTAGAAGAAGTTCTTTCAAATAAATCAATAGTACACAGTCTTATAATCAAGGATTTTAGTTAATCCAGAATTTTGATGAACTCCATGCAACCAAAAGTTTGCTTCTTTATTAAAATCAATCAAATCCTAACTAAAATAAACAAAAATAAGCAAATCAAAACAAAACAAAGCAATCCGTTTATTTATGTACAAGACAACCAAGAAATAAAAATCAAGAAACATAAAGTTGGAGAACTAAACCACTAACTGGTAAGTTCTCTTCCCACCCCTGTAAATCTTGCAACTTGTGAGTTGAGGGGCTAGGCTTTACTGCAATTTGAAAAGGCCTACCCATTATCTAGCTCTACTGAACTTGAATTAAAAACTACATCTGAAACTAAATCTACTATTTTACAACCAATATCATCAGCTCGTGAAAATTGAAGGAGATCGGGTTGGGTTTTAGGTGAACTGCTGGCTTCTTCAACTTGGTAATTTCCCGGTTCTAGTTCAATGAAGTAATTTCCCAACACAGAATTCACTGGTTCATTTTGTCCCTCCAACTTAGTAACATTGTACTTCATCTTAGGTTCTCTTAATATTTTTATCTGATAGGGACTTCCCTTATGAGGCAATCACAGATGTGACCAATCTGATGTGAAGTATCCATCTAGCCTTGCCGACCAGTATTGACTCAAAACAAGTCCATAAACATCAGGTATGTCTGCTACTACAATATCGATGTACTGACATACCTTCTCATTTGCAGATAAGCGAATTAGAACATCTTCCATTTCTCCTATTACTTTCACAGTTGTCATGTCTAATTGAATAACCTACCAAGTGGATGGTTTAGATTGTCCATTAATTCTATTGCAGACTGAAAGTGGCATAACATTGATTGATGCCCCTGAGTCTACTAAATAGTTGTGCACATTATAATTGAAAATCTCAAAAGTTAGGAGAAATGGTGGGGTTTTAAACTTAGACTTACCTCCCACACTTGCTTCAACAACTTCTTCTTCAAGTTGGTTGTCAGTAGGAAGCTCTTCTTCTAGTACTTCAAGTGCTTTTAACCATTTTTCTTTCTACTAAGGTACATTACACATTTCAAATAATGATATATTTTCCTTAGCCTTTTTAATATCTTCCACAATATCATACCCCATCTCAGGTGCTTTGAGATTCTTCTTGACATTATCAACCTTGTCTTCAATAGGCTTAACAGGCATGTTAATTTTCTTTGGGTCTTGACTTGAAATAATTCAGGTATTTTAATAGTTGTAGTGTTCTTCTGTATCTTCTTCATATTTTCCTGAAGTTTCTTAATCTTCAGAAGTATTGAATTGTCTTCTTTTAACAAGCCCTGACTTCTTGTTGTCACATTGGTTTCTGATGTTTCCTCTTGTTTAAGAGAATATTCCTCTTATGTATCAAACATTGAGACACAGTCCCATAAAACCAGAGTATCCTCCTCTTGTTTTCTTGTGGATTGATTGTCCTTTTCTTCCTCCTTATCAGTTTCTGTTAATTTGGAGTCCAATAAATGATTCATTACCAATGTCATAGAATTGAACCATTGTGGGCAGTTCTTTTCAAAATGAGGCTGCTGTTGAAAGGTACAAAAATTATCCATGCCTACATTAGTTAAATTCATTGTTGCAGGACTATGTGGACGAGTTTTATGTTGATTGTCGTCCTCCCACTTTTAATAGTAAGGCTTATATGATTTATTAGCTTCCTTTTCTTTTTCCAAATCTATTACTCTGTTGGATAGATTCTGCATCATCTTCACCATCCCTTCAAAATCCTATGATCGCTCATCCTTAGGCTTAGTCAGTAATAAAGGTTTCTTACCAAAAAAAATTTCTTCCGACTACACAGGATAATTCTCTATGCTCTCCATCTCAGCCTCTACCCTCTCAGCTTCTTCATAGGTTTTCGATAATGTAGGTTTGAATGATATCTTAGCAAACATGGCCAAGTCAAGCCCTAGAGATGAAGTATAATATTCAATCAGAACTTTTTCCAATGGCTTATCAGCTGCAGTAAAAGTTTTTAGATAAGCAACAAATCTTTGAGTGAAATTATGCACTTTTTCCTTCCTTTCTTTCTTTAAAGCGCATAACCCTTTCATTAAAGCTGCATGAGTTTTCTGAACTACATATTTACTTATANATCTTTGAGTGAAATTATGCACTTTTTCCTTCCTTTCTTTCTTTAAAGCGCATAACCCTTTCATTAAAGCTGCATGAGTTTTCTGAACTACATATTTACTTCTAAATATTCTCTCAAATGTGTCACAGTCTGTGATTGAATTTGTAGGAAGAGAAAAATACCATGAGGCTGTTGCTCCTTTCAGGGTGTGTGGAAACAATCTACAGACCACATCTTCATGCTCTCTTGCTCGTAGCCCTTCTGTAGACAAGTAAAATTTTTGCAAATGATCATCTACCAGAATCTTTTCACTTGGGTCAAACTTAGGCAACATTTTGTCAAAATATTGAGGCAAATCATGCAAGGGAGCTGCCAGGTTTAAAGGTGACCTAGCCTTCCAAGGAGGTGGTGGATTTGGTTGGTTTGCATTTACATGAGCCATGATTTTGAGTGGAGAATGAGCTAGTGACTGAACAGGGGTATGAACAAGTGAATAGTAAGGTGTATCTGGATCCAATTGATTTAAAGGTTGGTAAACTTCCTGTAAGGATGCTTCTACCAGTTCTTCAAGGTTTTCTACCAACACTGAGTCTTCTAATTTAGGGTGATCCTTTTTTTGATATTCTCTTCTGGGTAAGACAGGGATAATCGGCAATCCTCCAATATTCTTCGCATATGCCCTAGTGATTCTTCTTAAATCATCAACCACTTCGTTACCTATAGGATACAGATACCCTTTCCCTTTATCTTTATGAGTAGATGTGTGAAACAAACTACTTTCAGAACTGTCATCGATGGAGTAATTTCGAGGAAATGAGTTTGCTCGGCCAACCATGCACTGGTGGCCCTCGTTCTAGCGCCAAAAACTGTTGAGGCCTGGAAAATCGCAGGTAACAACAGTTAGGGATTCTCCCCAATAAAAGTTCCCAACTAGCCCACTACTATTTGGTATGGGGACTCCGTCCGGTTTACGGTCCGGCTACCGTAGGTCAAGTAACAGATTAAAAGGTTTTACCGGTTATGGCCCAGTCCACCGTGTATATTTTTGTTTTTTTTGTGTGTGTTTAAGTATGATGTGCAAGTGCTTATCTAAAAATGCAGATTGATATAGATAACGACGAGTGTCACAATGTGATGCGTAGGTTCTTACCTCTCGTCTTAACTCTCTCGCATCTAAATCACACACAACAAGAAACTAAATTTAACTAACTAACCTATCCCTAGGGAGCAAAATATCAATTATCAATTAGTAATGTATTTCTTTGCATGCATTAAGAAAAATTACAGATAGTTGTTACTTATTTCAAAACACATGAACACTAATAGAAATATGAACAACAAGATAGCTTATTGTTTATGGCAACTTTCATTACTCACAGTGGAAATTTCACAGAATAAACTAGAGTGCATTAATAACATGAACATAGATTCAATGAGTTAGAACGATCTCACAGTTAATGGACATCAGCTGAAAATGAAATAGTTCACATTCAACTGATCCATAGCAAAGCATTTGAAACATTCCACCAAGCTTTCTCCAGCAGGAAACTTGTAATTCTTTATTGCAAAAGGAAATAGTTCTTCTTACAATATACTCTCACAAATGATCTGGGAAAAATTCCTTTCTCTATCTAAACTCTCCTTTATTTATACAAAAAAGAAAAACCTTTGGGCTGCCCCTCGATGACCTTTGGGATACCCCAACCTTTCATTTCTAAATTTTTTCTCTTGTAGTATGTGCCATAATTTATACAACATGTTATATTTTAAATTAAATTTTAAGAGCACTTTATGAAGAGGGACCAGCTTGGTCGCTGATGAGCTTTTTCCAAGCCTGGGCCTCTGCTACTATTGATCTGCTCAATAATCTGTTGGTATTTTTGAGATCCTATTAATCTCAGACTTTCACTTCCTTTGTTTCTTTTCTTTATCTCTGCTTCCTCATTTCTCTTTCTCTCCTCCTCTTCCTTCCTTGCTGCTTCCTCCACAACTCTCTTTCTTTCTTCTTCTTCATTCTTCAACCAACTCTCTATCATAGACACAGCATGTTCTTAGACCATTAAGATTTTACAAAAATAACCAAACTGTATCTATCTATTTACCTCCTCCATATGCATTCTATAAAATAAACTATACACAGTATTAATGCATGAAAATAAAGAAGGACAAGGCAAAGAAATTCTGCAAGTTTGTGTCTTGAAATCCTCTAAGTCCACTGTCCAAAACTAAAATCACAATCCTGATAGAACAGCCTCTTCACCTCAATCCAGGCCGCATCTAGACTAACTCAAAATCCTCCGATGAAAGCATGAACCATAACAATGTAACCGCCAATCCTCAAAACACTAGACTTTGCACTGTGCTCCTCGTTGTGGAAAACCCTGACTGGACCAAAACATTGCAAACCTCCGCCATCCCCCAAAAATAGGGTAAACGCATACAAAAACAAGGACTGGAGGAAAAACGTGGGTTTCAACATAGATAAAAGATAAAATACTGCTCTACACGTATATAATCATCGGCGGTCAAAAGCACTAGATGTTGGGAGAATAGTCCTATTCACAGCCGCAACGACAGACAGTGAACACACTACGGATCCTGCGATAACATAAAATCATCGACGATCGGTAACTCTAAAGCTNGTTGGGAGAATAGTCCTATTCACAGCCGCAACGACAGACAGTGAACACACTACGGATCCTGCGATAACATAAAATCATCGACGATCGGTAACTCTAAAGTTATCGACGTTGAAAACTCTACATACTACGAGTCGGAGCCTCAACTCTAAGCACATCCACAGTGTCGGGGAAATAAATCTAAGCGTTGCCATAGTTTCAGCGATGTCGAGCACTAAACGCTGCCTTAGGATGTATTGGAGGTCGGAACCACTTACCAATAATGCGTCGGCAATACAAAGGACTAAACATCGGAGAAATAGTTTTATCTATAGCCGCAACGATGGATAACAAACTTACTGTGGGTTCTGCAGATCACAAAACCTTCGATGATCGGGAGCTCTAATAACTATGTATCGACGACTCAAAACTCAATTCTTCCACCATGTCGGCAATGCAAAGGACTAGCCCTCCGATCACAGTAAAAAATCATTCCGATAGCGACAAAATAAACAGTGTCGAAAAAAAGGTTTAAACAATAAAACGACAAATAGGTAAATGCCACGGATCGACGAAAATAAGAACTGTTCATTTTTTCCCTCTGAAACGTCGGTGGCATAGAGAACTAATGCCCCGACTCAACTTCAACTGACTTTCGATAGCGATCAAAAAATAAATAAAAAATGTTAAGTGTTCGAAAGCCTTATGGCTGGGTAGTGGTAACACTAGCTCGTTTAACCTCCAAAACAACGTGAAAAAATAGTCAATTAGTCATGCGACTTCCACATCAAAAAATCCAAATTTATAGCAGAGGAAAAACAGAGTTTAGGAACCCAAACAATCCTAGGCTAGATAAAAATGAAAGGAGGGTCCAAAATTTTAGAAAATTTTGGAAAAATCTTGCAGCTGCAACAAGTTGTAAATAAAATATGTAATAATATAGATACATGGGATGGTTCTTACTTTTCCATTGGAATATCAATCATATATACCTTTTTAGTATTTGATGCCCGCTTTGAATCTCCGATGTTTTGAATTTATGAGATTTGACCGATTGACGACAATGTGTTGATCATTTATTTATTTAGCTCTTTGTTTGGATCTTATAATTTATCTTTAGGTTTTTCATGCAAAGTCAAAATATAAAATATGTATCCTAGTGTTTCACTCATATTTATATATGGCATATGATCTTCATGATTAAGCANGGATCTTATAATTTATCTTTAGGTTTTTCATGCAAAGTCAAAATATAAAATATGTATCCTAGTGTTTCACTCATATTTATATATGGCATATGATCTTCATGATTAACCACCTTGTCTACACATTTAGGCTATGAATTGTCACCATCCTTTTGTGAATCCATATCCCTTCCAAGTCTCACAAGAATTAACCTAACCTAAAAACCTTATACACTAGTACCACCAATTTGAAATGACATTGACCTAATTTGTATCCACCAATATTGAAGTGCTTATAAATATTATATTAATGACTAAAATATGTTAATATTGAAATGTTTATAATTATATTAATAAATAAAATATGTTCTCGTTATAAATGACTAAAAAATATTCTAGTTCTAAAATTATCATTTCATATAAAATTGAAAAATAATATACATTATATTGTCAATAATTAAAATATATTAAATATATATAATAAAAACATATAACAACACACACAATACATATAATTAAATACATAAGCATTATTATAAGTGCCCCCCTAATCTTAGTACATGATCAATACCCTATACCTAATCCTAATACATGAGTACCCTACATCGACTTATTCATTAAGCCTAGTACATGAGTACCCTACATCGACTTATGTAAAGAATACGTAAACATATGCCATACACCTACATCAACTTACCATCCAAATACTATCAAAATGCATACAATGTATATGACCGACCTACCATGTAGGAACAAGTTCAAATTCATGAAGTGAATATTACTCATTTTCCTTGAATTAACATGAAATATTTTCACAACCAGTCCATGGAGTCACCAAAAACCTAAAAAGGTGTCTTTTTTGTGTTTGTCAGGAAGGGGGGCATTTTTCTTGGGTTTGGGAGGCAATTAGGGAACCATTACTTTGTGTTGTGTGTGAACTGGTTGAGGAGAGGGGTTTTGGGGGAATTTTTCCCATTGTTGATGTCATTTGAAAAATGTTGGAGGTTTTTGGGGCATGAGTTCACATTCATGCGATGATTACCCTATTTCCTTGAATTATTGTGAAAATATTTCACAGCCAGTCCATGCAGCCGCAGTGAAACCTAAAAGGGTGTATTTGGCACCAAATGTTTTTCTTTGGCAGGATGGGGGTGTTTTGGTTGGGTCTGAGAGGCCATTAGGGAACCATTAATTTGTGTTGTGTGTGAATTGGTTGAGGAGAGGGGTTTTGGGGGAAATTTTCCTATTGTTGATGGTGTTTGAAAATTGTTGTGGGGTTTGAAGCTTTAGTATTTCTTGAAGGTGACATGGACATAAGTGTATTGGATAGAATGTGGAGGATTTTGAAAAGGTAGAAAAGGATTAAGTCAGAGTTGAAGAAGACTTTTGTAGCTTTGGAGCTAGAATCCCCCTTTGCTACAAAACCACAGTTTATTTAATCTCTATTCATTTTTTAATAAGGTTATAATTGCATGTTAATTAATCACATTTTCTAAATTTTCTTGCCTCTTGTCTAATTTTCGATAGTTCTTTAATCATTTTTTGGTTCCCATCCATAATGAGCCTTGTTGTTCATGGTTGTTTTGGCTTGAAAACCCACTTAAGGTCTTGTTTTATTTGAAAATAAAAATAATAATGAGGATTCATGTTTGACCCATACCCACATCACACAAAGTGGTTCATTTCTGTAATAAAAACAACCTTGATGAGTGAACCACTAAACACAATCAATTATGTTCATGTTAGTTCTTATTTCCTTTTCCTTGCATGACCTCACACCCTCTAATAGTCTTAGATTTAAGATTTTGATTAATCTCACTAAGAATATAAAACAAAAATAATATCACAACATTAAAACTTGACATGTCCTATATTTTGGAATAATGACTCTTTGCTCATGTGACTAATTAGTACATCAAATTGTTGACCTAGTAAGTAATTAGCTAGTAGAATATCATTGGACCATCACACTTGGATAAATTAGACTAGAAAAGTAAGGTTTAAAAAAAGGAAGGAATCAACTTTAATTAAATTGTATTGACCAATCTATATTGGTGTTTTATCATTCAATTGCTTAGTGACATTGTCACTACTTTTCAATAATAAATCTAATTTTTTAATTCCTCTAAGGGGTTTATCTAGTTCCATACTCTTCATTTTTATCCCCATATATATGATGTGTTTGTTGTTGATGCATATTGGTGTAAAAAATTAATATGCTTGTTATTTAATTTCATTTTCCATAGCTTGTAGATAAATGATAGTATGTGATTTTCATTTTGATGATATTTTCTCCACAACAATAATGCTTATTCCTGCTCTAGTATGAGATGAAAAGTGAAAATATACCGAGTCACATATTGGCAAATCATTTTAGTATCATCCTAGTTCATTTTATATAATACCATGTTTCCTTTGCAAACAGAGAACCATGTGGAGGTTGGATGGTTAATACTATATTTCCTAATCATGCAAGTGGTGAGTCTTTATGTGAAGGCATATAACGATTTCAAGAGTTATTATCAAAGATTGAATAATCCATGGTGAGAGAAGATGATCATGTGATTTTTGAATATGAATAATTTGGTTGTCCTCACAAATAATTATTCAATGTAGAATATGAGGTTATGTCCTTTCAAATTTATATGCAACAGTAGATGTCACTTATCCAGAAAAAGAGCCAAATTTACCTTGATTAATTTCATTCATTAAACACCAAAAGTACATTGCTACCTCCACCCTTAGAAGCCAATTCATCTAGAATTAGTGTGGTAGTGAGCTATAGTACTTTTACTACCTACATTCGTGTACCTACATGTGACATCCCCATCCCTCAAACAAACAAGAAGAAGGGGGAATTTCACTAATACGGGATTATAAACTCCCCCCCCCACCCAATAACTATAATTATGAATTCATGGCAATATAAACATGTGTAATAAAAAATACACAGTGGAAACAAACTTGATACACACACATAACAAGCATCTATAAGAAAAAGTCATTACAGGCATAAAATAAACATTGTAGATTCAAACACAAAAGAGAATACTTATCTTTAACAAAGAATATCCAAGCAGTTAGTTGTGTAAGAGCAATTTTCCACCCAACCGTGGGCACTCTATCCAGCATATATTATTTCTGTAGAGATTCCACCCCAAAGATGGGCTATGAGACCACCAGGGAAAAGGAAACACCTCCATAACTCTCTCACTCATCCCACAACTTGTTCTGCTCTCCATGCTTAGACAAAACTCATACTGAGCTCCACAAAGATTTCACTCAGCCATCACAACCATGGAACTCCTTTCAAATGCCCCACACAACACAAGGAAGGAATTTCCCTTCACTAATCCACAGTTCTTTCAGGAAATCCAATCCTTATAGTGCTTACCAGTGTGTGCAGTAAGCATCCATTATGTTGTATGTTGCTGAAGAACCTCTTGTAGCCTAAATTATGGATTCTCAAGCATTACAAAAGTAGTATAAATCAATGGGTGAGGGTACGTATATTTCCCAACCTCTAAGATCACCTACAGACATCAATATTCCCTTCCAACATTCAACTTAGTCTCTAAATTCCAATTTTTTGGGTTCAACATAGTCTGGTAATGGACATGAACATCAATGGGAAATTCTACATAGTGTAGGAACATGCATGAGATAATGATCTAAAGGGTGTTGACTCCAAGGGATATGATATGTTGGTTAAAATAAAACTGACATATCATCTAACCATAGAATAAAAGTACAATTGTTGACATAACTATCATAACCCCCATGCTTCAATAATTGCTTGAACTGACTTTTCCCACCAACTCACACATGCATTCAATGATTGAGTTTAGTAGTCAAAAGGAATTAATTGGCTCATTTAAAGCACACGGCATATTTTGGATGAGGTCTATGGTCAACACTTGGCAGCATAGGATTTAATTTCC
The DNA here is from genome assembly GCA_001517045.1 of Pseudotsuga menziesii. NCBI lineage: Eukaryota > Viridiplantae > Streptophyta > Pinopsida > Pinales > Pinaceae > Pseudotsuga > Pseudotsuga menziesii. The sequence goes on along the minus strand of LPNX010539183.1, from coordinate 203,303 downwards.
CCATTTTCCCCCTTTCCTCTTCCCCTTTGGTGGAATCACAACCCCTCTAGTTCTATTTACGCAACCAAGTTAGACCATTTTATTAATTTTCAACATAATATTTACATATATTTCAAAATTGGCATGATAATCCAATTATAGGGTCCAAATAAAATATATACATAATACATGCCTAGACATTCACTAGTCGGGCCTTGGACTTGAGCTCCGCACTAGGAATTCATACTAGCATATTTACATCATTTACATAATTTTGATTAATTACATTCCAAGTCAAAATTTAGGGTATTAGACTACACCTATATTTGGGTCTAGCACTAATGTGACAAGCCTTGGCATGTAAAGTGCCATTAAAACTATTACTCATATTGTGACTCTAGTGCACTTACCTTTCAAATAAATAAACCCATTTAGAATGGAGATTAAAGTGTTGAATGGATCAGTCAATGCAAAAAATGTGGATGATTGTATGAGGCAACATGATGTGCATTTCTCTACTCAAGGATTTTCTTGTTTTCCTAAGATAAAATGTGCTTAGTGGAAGATGGTAGGAGATGTATTGTTATGGTGTGAGAGTTTCTACAAGAAACAATATCAACAAGGGAGGTTTCCTATAACAAAGTGGTGAGAATTCGACCATTTCATAATGCAAAATAAGTTCTACCAAGTGGGTTACTATTATTTTCACATGTGTGTGTGCATTTAGGATTTCTTACATATATTGTGTCATGTAGAGATAATATGTGTCTCAACCTTTTTGGACCATATAGTGGGCTTTCATAGATTCCAAGTTAAGGAGGAGTATTTCATTTTTTGCATGAACATAGAGATAAGCTAAAGTTGTCAACCATACATTGGTACAAATTTTATACTTGTATAACAACAAACTCATAAGCACCTAGGATTTTAGTTTTCATTATCTTTAGTATGCCTATAATAAGGTGATTCATTAATCAATTAGAGTTTCATCTTTTTATTTATTTTTTAATGAAAACTCAATTTGACTATTCATATAAACATTTTGCACAAAGGCTTACCACAAAAAAGGCAAGTTTCCATTGTAGAACTTAACTTTAATAATAATAATTTAACTACAACCATGCATTTAATGATAGAATCATAAACCTACATGGAAAGGCAATAGAATTAACATGTTTAAGACATAATAAAGTACATAAACATAGATCTGAACATGCCAAACCAATCAATCACATAATACACAAATATTCCATCAAGAACTAACATCAAGGTAAACCAATTTCATTAAGAAAACCAAATTCCATGCCAGTTAATTATAGCTCAATCGAAAATCTAAAGTGATATTGACATTGATTTGAGAAGATATTTTGCAAGTATTACATACATGTTTTTCCCTTCAAGACAATGACTTCCTTACTTGTCTTATTTAGAATTTATAGGGGATAAATCAATCTTCATTAGTGATTTATTAGGCAATAAGTCATCAATTTTAGATTCAAATCCCAATGGGTTTCTCATTTAAAGTGAGCCACCCTTCTTGGTTTCTTAATATTGAATCCAAGGAAAATCATAAATGGTTATAGTTCCCCTCTCATACACATATATCATGAATGGAAAAATTCAACCCATAACTATACATAGAAATCAAGCACTTTATTATAGGAGGTAGAAGGAGGTTACTCTCTTTATTGATCCACAAAGACCTTAAAATAGTGCAACAGATTCCTTTTCTTTATGAAAGAATAATAGTTGTACTATATTTATGAAAAGAATAAGAATTGTCCTACATTTATGAGAAGAATAAGAATTTTTCAAGATTTATGAGAAGAATAATAATTGTACCAATGTTATTATTGTCCTAGATATGTTAATTAACATACCAATTTCATAGTTGAATGTAGAAAATTAAAGAAGAGTCAACGCCCAATTTTGAAAACTGATGAATACCATGCACATGATGAGAGAATAGCCAATGGGAATAGCTTGGTTAGATATGCATGTCCATGTCCATGTAATGATTGTCATTGTGGGAAGATGAAAAAAAGAGAAGTGATTTATGAAGATATACTAAAATTTGGTCATAGTGTTATAATCCCTTTCCCTCAAAATTATTATTTAGATAGGATACAATTGTGTAGCATGAGAGACGTAGAGGCACCAAACATACATGAAGAGGCATGAATATTAGATGAAGGGGTTAAACTTGTTAGGATGTTAAATGAGGGTCTCAAGGATGATTGGAACAAATTTATGGACGATGTTTCAAAACCTTTGTATGGTACTTGCAAGTTAAGTCATTAATTTGACAACAATCCTTCTAATTCTTAACTTGCAAGTGGTGCATGGTTGGACAAATGAGAGTGTTGATGAGTTATTAGCATCGTTATGTCGGTTGTAACCACCTGATTCCACATTTCCAACAAAATGGAGTGCATGTAAAGTTAAAATCACTAAGCTAGGCTTATGGTATCAAAGCATCCACACATGTGCGAATGGTTGTATATTATTTTTATAAAATATTGTAGGTGATATTGAATGTATGAAATGTAAATAAGGGAGAGTATAGACAAGGGTTGAAATCAAATTCAAATCTTAGAAATGTTCTTCACCACTTTCCACTAGACCCAGGGTTGCTTCGAATGTACAGATGTCTAGATATTTTTGAACTTGTGCAATAACATTCCAAAAATAAGAGCACCAATGGAAAACAATGACTTGTGGTTGATCCTAAGATATGGATAAAATTTGACAACAAATGGCTTGATTTTCCCAAATATCCTCGTAATATAAGGTTGGGTTTAGCTCTAGATGGGGTGAACCCTTTCTCAGAGTAAAGTACTAAATGGTCAACTTTGTCAATCTTTTTAATAAATTATAACTTGCCTCCATGTTGCAACCAAACCATTGTATTAATGATGTCATTGGTTATACTATGAAAGAAAACCGTGACTTCAGATGAAATTGATGTTTATTTAAACATTATTTGATGAGCTAGCATAATTGTGGAAAGAATTGAAGCAATTCAATTTTTAAGGAATAGTGATTCAATCCAATTCACTTTAAGATATTATTTATTGTTTATGGTACATGATCTTCCTGCATATGGCACATTGATGGGTCTCAATGTTTGTAACGTACCCGTTACACTCAATTATATATTTGGAGTATGGGGTATAGAAAATTTATCTTAAATTCAAACAAGATAAGATATTATTCTCAATGAAGGACAAAACCTCAAAATCCCATAACTGTATAATACAAATTCACATTTATACAACAGTGCCATTAGTTTTCTTTTGAAAACACATTAGTCATTTATCCATTAATAACATAACCATTTACAAAATTAAATCCACATGAGAAATCTATAATATTCTTAACACCTTTATGCAACAAGGTCATTAGTTTTCTTTTGAAAACACATTATTCATTTATTGGTTAATAACATAACCATTTATGAAATTAAAGCCACATGAGAAATATAATAAGATTCTTAAAACATTTTTCATTGCACAGAGTTTTCTCTCATATCTAGACTTCATATATCAACATGTATGCAATAAGTACTATAATAACTATTCTCATAACCACTTGTATATTTCTGCAATGAAAACATGCAATATATTTGTATGGTTATTAACTATGTAAACATCATAACTGGAACATCAAAATACAAGTATAAGTACTAGATGTAGTGACCTCTACTAGAAGGATAATACAATACATCCCTTGCATGTTAGAACTTCATTTATAAGATTACTTTTGATAATTAAATCATGAAGGTTAGAAATTTAACCACTATTTCAACCTAAGCCCCAACCCAAAGTGCAACAAACTCATAAAATGACAGGGACCCATCATCCACAAAGGCTATCAGAGGAAAGGGAAGACTTAAACATGTTCTTCTCTGTCACTCTGACCTCCACCGGTCCTAAACATAGCGAGCCTGCAACAATCTTATCCCCCTCCTCACAACCATGCAAAGTTGTCAATTTAGTAAAACATTATGTGGGTAGGGAGGAGAAGTTTAAAATTCAAATATTTCTATCTTGGGACATTTATTTTCTACTAAGTCTAATACATGGTCTATACATAATTGACAACATTTTATAGAACATTTCTTTAGTTGCAAGGTTGAAACTTACCTAACATAAACCTTTTTTGAATTCTCCTTAGTGTCCCTAAGTTTCTTTCTTCGTCAATGCATTCCAAAATTTTGATGCAGTAATCATGTTTAACTTGATGTTCTTCCTACCAATCCATTCCAATGAGGACATAATCAAAACCAAGTTGAAAAATATTTTGATTTCCCCATGTGAAGATGCCATCCAGATCTAATGGAAATTTCTCCACCACTTCACTAACCTTTCTCTTGGTTCATGTGGTTAACTATACTAGCCATGATTTATCATGATTTCTCTTCTCAAGAGCACAAATTCAAACAATTCTAGGAGTAACATAACTATGACTAGAAATAGGGTCAATTAAAATAGAAATAGATTGCTTAGAAATCTTACCTTTAACCTCAACCATATATTATTGATGATTTTCTTGGTGACCCTCTAGTGAAAAATAGATCCTAGGAACAATCCTTGATACATCCTCAACAGTTGTAGCCTATTGAATGTTGTGAAAATGCTTGACATTCCCATTTCTACGTGGAAAATTTATGAGGAAGTGATCTTCTCCACATCCCCAACACTAAATGGGATCTATTGTCTTCTCTCCTATCAACTTCATTATCTTAGCCTCACCATGTGTTGGTTTCCTTCATTGATTTATGCAATGAGGAGGCTTAAATCCTTTCTTTATTTAATCAAATTCTCTCTCTTATTTTCCTTCCATGCCTTATGGAAATCGAGCTAGTTGTTGTTCTAGTCATAACAATACTTAGCCTTTTTTATGGATTCATCTGGAGTTTGGGGTTCATCAAAATCAATTTTTCCTTTGTAATACTAAGGTAATCCACTTAGAAAAAAGTTTCATTTTTACCTATTCATCTATGATGTACTTAACATAACTCACCAACTCTAATAATTTATTTACATATCCATCCATGGTCATTTTACCCAACTTTAACTCATGGGATTCTTTGATTTTACCATCAAAGTATTTGTAAGAGAGGAACTTATGCTTAAAGTACTTCCTAAATTGCTTCCAAATTTTTTCTCTCACTAATATGTTTAACTTGCTTGAGATGCTCCCACCAAATTGATGATCTTCCATTTAATTTGAATATGGCCACTCTTACCTTCATGTTTTCAAAGTAATCATGGAATTGGGAATATTTCCGCATCCCAAGAACCCAAGCCTCAACTTATTGTTTCTTATATTTTACTTCACCATCAAATATAGGGGGATTTTTCTTTCAAAATTCTCGATGTGGGTTATCTCTGACATGATTCTTTCTCTTATTCCAATAATAATAAGAGCTTGAATTGTTGATTGAGTCCTCAAAGGAAGATGACTCCCTAGAAAATAATTCTAATGGTGTACATATCCTATATCTAAAGGTTCTTCTCTCACTATGGGACCCCTTGTGAGAATCATTGTTGGAGCTATTCCCACTCCCACCATCATTGTTTGAATTATGTCCATGATGTATTTTCCTATGTATGTATGATAGGCTTTGAAACATGGTTGTATCCACTTGGTTGTGTTCTTCCTTATCTTTAATGAGCCTTTCATTATCTTATTTGTAGCTTTGTAACTCCACTCTTATATTTTTCATAGTCTCTGTAATATCTAAAGAAGACACTTGATTTATACACCCATTAGAATATATCATTGCATTTCCAACATGCCTTTCCCCCATGGAATATGTCTCACATTTATAAAGGTCCTATGCATAATTTATGATGGTAGTCTTTGTGGTTGAAAGTTGTGATCATTATATTGCAGCTTCTGAAGCTACGAAACAATGTTCACTGTCACATACACCCCCTTCAGTGTTGTTGGCATCTTGATGTTATACTTTTGATTCTTACTGATGTGAACCACCGGTGCTTCTAGCTTCCGCGGAGGTACATAAATCAAGATATCATATATTGTTGGTCCTTTCCCCAATGTGGAGTCCTCCTCTCCCATCGTCGATGGGACAACTTCTACCTCTACTGCCCTTATTGAATTGCGCGTGGATTTAATCCATCGTGACGGAGAAGTTGGGTGATTTGTGCGCCTCTTCTTTCTGGGTGGTCATGTTAATACATCATGAATCTCTGGCCTCTCTTCTACTATCGACATGCTATGTAATAGTGATCCCTGCATGCTGCCACTCAAAATGATTTGGGCCACAAGTACCTTTCTACTTCTCCTTCACTCTTTGTTTGTCTCCTAAACTGGCCTTTGCTCTAATTCGTCCTTGCAATGCTCACAATGGTTCAATCCATGCCCCATGGTCAATTCTTATAGCCTTTGTTGCTCCCATGTGAATTATTTCGATCATCATAGCCACATCCCTCAAAGATTAACCAAATCCGTCGTCAATTATGCAAATCCAACAATCTGATTTCTCCATAAATGTGCATATTTTCCACTTGCATCGTCGCCCATAGGGTTTAATTGCTGCATTTATTTCCTGATTTGACTATGCCGCACCTTATCTGATATCTGCAAGCTCCAAATTTTGTTGTGATTTGTTTTTTTCTTCTTCTGTTGACCCCCTTTTGCTGTGATTTCATGCTCCTTGTTGTTTCTTTTCACTTTTTTTTGTGCACAGTGATTATTCATGGTTTCGCATTTGGTTATCCTGATAGGGATTTAGTCGTCTTCCATTTACTAGTTTCGGTAGTAATGCTCCATCTAACTATTGTAATTGTATTGTAGCTACAACGGTCCTAACCAATGCATTTGTAACTTACCTGGGTGCTTCATGAACTTGTTTTCGTATAGGAGAACCATATCTCCACATTGGAAGTACTTTTCTTTCACATGGCGATCGTGACATGCCTTTTGTTGATCCTTTTCCACTTGTTGGTGGAAACCTGCAATGAACCAATCCTCCTAGAGTGGTAACAATTGCTTCAACCGTTATTCAACTGCTCCTTCATCACTCATGCTTGTCACTGCTTCAATGTGTAGGCTAGGAACAATGTACTCCATCGACATTATTTTCTCTTGTGCATAAACAAGCTTGAATGGAGTTTGTCTCGTCAATCTCTTACATGTTGTCCTATAGGCCCATAAAATCACAGGTATTTTCATATCCCAATCATCATGATTTGTGTTGCATAGCTTTGTTAGCGCATGTTCCAATACCTTGTTGAATGCTTCAACTATTCCATTCTCCTGTGGTTGATATGGAGCACTCTTCTTCTGTTGGATATGGAATTCCTCAATCATCGCACTAATCGTTTGGTTGATAAAGTGACTCCCCTATTTGCTCATCGGTATCTTGGGACACCCAAACCGCGTAACCACATTGTCAAATAGGAACTTGGTTGTTGTCATAGTTGTACAATTAGTCACTGGTGATGCTTCTTCCCATTGTGTCAAGTAGTTTGTCGCAGTGATGATATATTGGACACCTGTCTGTTTTCCTGGACGATTGATGGGTCCCACAAAATCCATTTCCCATTTATTGAATGGTTGTAACATGATCTGAGGTACTAGTGGCCTCTTGTCCCGTCGTGATGGATTCCTCGTCCTTTGACAAACATCACAAATTTTAACATAGTCTACGACATCAGTGCACATTGTCGGCCACCATAAACCAGCTCAGAGTATGTTTCTATCTATTGCACGACCTCCATAGTGCCCTCTTGCAATTCCATCATGCGCCTCTACCAATATTCTCTCTCACTCATGCGGTAGAACATATTGACGTAGAATTTCATCCAACTCCATTTTGTATATTTGGCCTGCGATTCGTTGAAAATATGCTGCACAAGCAACAAGTTACTTCTTCTGACTCATGGTGAATTCCTTCGGTGATTTTCCTATTGTCAAAAATTGGATAACTTGCTCATAATGGTCATCCACCATTCCATTCTTAAACAAATGTGCATCAGGTAGGCCATCCTCGATGATGCACGAATATTCTCCTATCTATATCCTTGACAGATGATCTAGTCTTGCATTTAACCATCCTGGTTTCACGATGATCTCAAAATCAAACTCTTGGAAGAGTAGTAACCAACGAAAAATATTTGCCCCCAACATAGGATTGTTAAGCAGGTACTTCAGTGTTGAGTGATTTGTAAACATTTTGAAATGTCCTCCCAACAGGTAGTGGTGGGATTTTTGTAATGCATACACCATCACCAATCCTTCCCTCTCTGTTGTTGTGTAGTTTCTTTCTGTGGTATACAAATTCCATCTTGCGAATGCAATTGGGTCATTAATCGCTCCTTCCCATGGTTGCACCAAAATCACTCCTAATGCAACTGATGAAGCATCGACATGGACATGATGTTGATGTATTTGTAACTTCGGAATGTATTCAATTGTATATTTCTTGTTGTATTTCATTATACCCCGATGAAGATGTTTGTTCCTCCGATCAGGAGAGTCATTGATATAATAAAGTCATGTAAATTCATTGAGGTTAACCCTCTGTTGTAAGTCGGGGAAATAGTCCCCACAATTGAGTCATATTAGGGTTATTAGACTCTCATAGTGATGTCGACCCTGTAGAGTAATTGTCAAGTGGAAAACAAGTATAAATAGAGAGTGAGACTCTCTATTTGTCACACACACTCACTCAATAATAGCGTATGAGTGAGAGAGGAGTATCTCTCATAAGGGAGAGAGAGAACAGTTGTCGAATATCATCTTTGTATCTTTGGGTTTTACTTTTGCTTTTGGTGCTCATTCTATCTCCGAATAAGTTGTGAGATTTTCTACTTTATGGTTTCCCCGAGGAAAATTCTTTGTGTCTCTTGTCTCTTGTGATTATTGCTGTCCATTTTACTCTCTCAGATAAGATCCTAGATCATATTGATTAAATGATAAAAATATAAGATGGTATCAGAGCTAGCCTAAGAAGAAGACACTGTGTAATTGTGGGAACTAGGGCTTCCTAGTTGAAGGTGTTCTCTCCATACATCATCAAGAAAGGAGGGATAGGCTAACTTGCCTCACTAGGGCACATCTATTGGTGGTATTAGTTTCTGAATCAGAGAAGTTTCATTGTATAGCCAAAATACAGCTGCAATGGCAGCTAATGGTTGACTTCAGACCCAGAATGTGAAACAGTGACACGTGGAAGTCCGTACAATTTCGCTATCTTGAACAGTCCCCAAAAAAGTCACCTTGGGAAAATCTAAATAAGTCCCACTTGGAGAATCCATTTATACTCTAGCCATAAGTCACCTTGAATGACCTCCTAGAATCATGGGATTATTCATTCAAGGAATGTGTGCCAGAAGGAAGTGATTACCTTCAGCAGACTCTGGTAAGAGTGCACACAAGAATAAGCTCAACTCATAATAAGAGAAGAGAATGTGGGAGAAACTAAAGATCAAGCTCCCATGATTCAAAGAAGATCCCTCGAGCGATGAGAAATATGAAGGACTCAATTCTTAAAGAACCTCTTATCCATCTTTGCATTTGGATAATAAATGATGATGTCATGAATGAAGAAGATGATGAAGCTGAAGGCTCAAGAAGGAGTCTACCCACGAAACAAATAAAGATAAGTATTTGAATTGTCTTTTCCTATATATCTAGTTGTTTATATGACATTGTTTAGTTATGAAATGTATTATGCATGATAGAATGTCTGCATTAATGAAAAATATACTACTAATATGCATGTTATGGGTAACTAGCCTATAGTGATATACAACACTCCATTGCTACTTATCTAGGATGAAACTTCTTTGCTAACATATTGGGATTAGTATAAGCACAATCTCAATGATGTTATGGTAGAGATGGAAGGCATCTGAAAGTTTCTGTGTATACGAAATATGGATGAATGTTGTATTAGCTAAAATAGTTGCATGATTATATCTTTATGCATAATAATTTTCCATTGTGAGTATGCCTTATGAAATGTTTCTAACCATACAACTGGTGCATTTGACTTGTAGGAAAGATTGTGTACAATATCCTACAAGAAAAGAAGAATGAGACTTGTTCCAAAGAACAAGTGATGACAATTCAAGATTCACTCCAATAAGCATACATGAAGATGAACCTGAAGCTTCCATAGTGAAAGAAAAAGAATCAGAAGAATATAAAGAGAATGGTAAATCGATATCGAGAGATAAACACCACCTTGGGCACAAGAAATAATACAAAATGAAGAATAGTATGATGTGACTTCAAGAGGCCTCAGACACACTCTAGTTATGTGACACTGTTGAGTGACATCATTGATGCAGAGCCTTCCAGCTATGAAGAAGTAGCCAAGAAGAAAGGGAAGGAAAACACCAGTTCAAGAAGATTGATGTCTAGGATCTAGTATCGAGACCTAAAGGGAAGTCCGTAGTGTCTTCCATATGGATCTACAAGATCCAACATGCAGTATATGGAAACATCATGGGATACAAAGCAAGATTCGTAGCATGATACTCCTCACAGAAAGAAGGCATAGACTACGAAGAGATGTTTGTAACCACTGGGAGTTGAGACACATGATAGACAAACTCATGTGTGCAAATTAAAGAATTCCTTGTACAAGATCAGAAGGAACCCATGGGATACCACCTACATGAGGAGCTTGAAGATCACCTAGAGTGATGAAGATATTAACCTTTGCTACAAGGTTGAAGATGAAATCCTATAGAGGATGACAAGCTCATAGATGGGTGCGAGAAGAACTTTTGAAAAGGTTTAAGATAGAGGATCTTGGTATCCAGTGACCCTAGATGGATACATAGAATATTGGTAGCAGAGGAAGCTACTTGTCACTCCAGTACATAATGTTTCAATACATAGAGTGAAAAAGGAAGAGGGAGAATGATGCTTCGCTTCAGAGGGAGTAACTACAGAATATTCTGAGGTTAAACATGGTACAATAGGATGGACATATTATTGATGGATCTAGGATTTACTAAGAGTAAAGTGGATTACAACCTTTGAATCAAGGTTGAAGGTGAAATACCAGTGATGCTCTTGTTACATGTCGATGACCTATTCCTAAAAGGAAAAGAGGAACTCATTAAAGATGCAAGAAGGAGACTTATTGTCGAGTTTGAGATGAAGTACTTGGGTATGGTGCATTACTTTCTAGGCATGGAGCTGTGTTAGAGTGTAGATAAAATCTCCCTTGGACAAGGGAAGTATGTAGTGGATATCCCGAAGAGGTTCGAGATGATGGACTGCAAGGCCATGGCCACACCTATGGCATCGAACCTAAAGCTATTGAGCGATGCTTCATCAGAGACAGTTGATGCCACGATGTATCGTCAGATGATTTGTTCATTGATGTTCCCGATGAATACAAGACCAGAAATATGCTTTGTTGTGAACAACTTGAGCCAGTTCCTAACGAATCTGAGACATGCTCACCTGGTTGCAAAGCATGCAGTGAGGTACTTGAATGGTACAGTTGAGTATGATACAAATAAGAAGACTAACCTGCATGGTTATGTTGATTCGGATTGGTAGTGCCACTAAGAAGAAGAGAACCTTGGGATGCTTCTTCAGTTTGAGATCTAGTATGGGCTACTAGTTTAGCAGGATGGAGTCCTACATGGAGATTAGTACAGCCGAGGTAAAATATGTTGCCACTTGCTCAGATATTTGTAAGGTAGTATGTTTCTTTTGAAAACTACTATTTGATTTTATTTATATGAATTGAATTTTTGTATGATGCAGAGAGGAGCAATGAAGCTCTAGTATGTGATCCAGATCGATATCTCTCGAAAGAGAGAGGGATGAGTTCTAGCATAGCCAGTGAGACAAGTTGTCTGAGCATAAAATCCTGACGAAGCTCATAGGTTTCTCAGATGTAATCAGTCCTGTAGGTTGTCCTTGGATGTAATCAAACCTGATGTGATTCTATGCAAGAAATAATTTTTACTACTTTAGAGAGAATATTGGTGTTCTTCAGATCGAGGTTCCTTCCAAGGGGAAGTGATGAGTTCAAGAGCATTTCTAACATGGTGGAAGGCTGGGCCTCCAATGGTAAAATGTAAGTGTAGAGCCTTTCTAACATGGTGGCAGGCTGGGCCTCCCATGGTCATATGTAAGTGCAGATCCTTTCTGACATGGTGGCAGGTTGGGCCTCCCATGGTTAGATGTAAGTGCAAAGGCTTTCTGACATGGTGGCGAGTTGGGCCTCCCATGATCATATGTAAGTGTAAATCCTTTCTGACATGGTGGTAGGTTGGGTCTCCCATGGTTAGATGTAAGGGCAGAGCCTTTCTCACATGGTGGCAGGTTGGGCCTCCCATGGTCATATGTAAGTACTGGGCCTTTCTAAAATGGTGGCAGGTTGGGACTCCCATGGTCAGATGTAAGTGTTGGGACTTTCTTACATGGTGGCAGGTTGGGCCTCCAATGGTCAGATGTAAGTGCTGGGCCTTTCTGACATGGTGGCAGGCTGGGCCTCCCATGGTCAAATGTAAGTGCTGGGCCTTTTCAACATGGTTCTAGGCTGGGCCTCCCATGGTCATATATAAGTGCTGAGACCTACATCCAGCATGAAAAAGGGTTGGTTTTGTAGAACTTCCTATGATGAGTAGAATTCAGAGATAGCACCATTTTCTCAAGATAGTGGGAGCAATGATGATGATGATCCAGCTTTGATTATGATCCAGTAATGAAGACTTGTGCTGATGAACTATTTCAAGAGAATAACTTCCTAGTTAAGAGGTAGTGTTGATGTATTTGTAGCTTCAGAATGTATTCACTTGTATATTTATTATTGTATTTCATTATACCCGATGGATATGTTTTTTCCTCCGATCGGTAGAGTCATCAATATAATAAATTCATGTAGAGTCATTGAGGTTAACCCTCCATTGTAAGCCGGGGAAATAGTCCCCATAGTTGAGTCATATTAGGGTTATTAGACTCTCCTAGTGAGGTCGGCCCTGTAGAGTAATTGTCAAGTGGAAAACAAGTATAAATAAAGAGTGAGACTCTCTATTTGTCACACACACTCACTCAACAGTATCACATGACTGAGAGAGGAGTATCTCACACAAAGGAGAGAGAACAACTTTCAGAGATCATATTTGTATCTTTGAGTTTTACTTTTGCTTTTGGTACTCATTCTATCTCTGAGGAATTTGCAGGGTTTTCTCCTTTATGGTTTCCCCGAGGAAAATTATTTGTGTCTCTTGTATCTTGTGATTATTGCTGTGCATGTTATTCTCTCAGATAAGATCTTAGATCATATTGATTAAATGATAAAAATCTAACACATGAAGCTCCTTTGTCCAATCCAGAAAGGCCAATATCGGAGCTGCGACCATTTTATGCTTTAGAGTATCGAGACTTCGCTAACATTCATAATTCCATTCAAACTTTGCATCCTTCTTTAACAATTTCTCCATTGGTGATGTGATTGTTGTGTATCCCATTATTAAATTCCGGTAATATCCTGTGTGAGCCAACGTTGCCCTTAGTTGTTTTAATGTCATTGGTCTAGGTAGGTTGAAAATTACTGTGATCTTGGAGGGATTGACCAACATACCTTCCTTGCATACAATATGTCCCAAAAAAATCCCAAATGAAGCACAAAATATATACTTCTTTAGATTCAACGAGATTTGATGTTTTCGACATATTTCTTACATCAATCAGAGGCTCCCAATGTGGTATTTTACCAATCCATAGATATTCTATGTTGGAGTATCTAAAATAAGCTCCACATGGTATAACTGTCGCACCTCTGGGAATATAAAACAAGTGGACTAATCGCCACTCCTGGTGATAGGGCCTTGTGTGTTGGGTTTCAAATGTTCATCAACATTTGCAAGTTTTGGTGTAACGACAAACCTTACATGGTATCAGAGCAGAGGTCTCAGGTTCAATTCCCCCGATCTATGTTGGAGGCAGGGTGTTGGAGTATCGGTATAACCTCCACATGGTATAACCGTCGCACCTCTGAGAATATAAAACAAGTGGACTAACCGCCAGTCCTGGTGATAGGGCCTTGTGTACTGGGTTTCAAATGTTCATCAACATCTGTAGGTTTTGGTGTAATGGCAAACCTTATAGTCTAGTAGTCCATGTAGACTACCAGGGATTTCTGAATGAAGTCCTTAAATGCAGGGACAACTATCCTTGAGAATATCACATGTGCATTCTTGAGACCAAACGACATCACTGTGTACTAAAAACATCCCCATTCTATTACAAAAGTGGTCATATGCTTATCTTCCTTCGCAATTATTATCTGGTGGTAACTTGAAAATACATCCATGAATGAATAGAGCTCTTGTCCTCCGGCTCGTTCCAATACTTCGTCGATGAATGGTGTCAGGAACGGATTGTGAAGACTTGCATCATTCATATTCCTTAGGTCAACAAAGATCCTAATTTCCCCCGTATTTTTGTCTTGCACAAACATTAGACTGATCCACTCTAATTCTTCCATAGGTTCGATAATGCCAGCATCCAACATCTATTCTAGTTCAACCTTGAAGTGTTCCTTGTATCATGGGTTCAATCTGTAAGGTCGTAGTTTCACTGGTTTTGCATATGGATTTAAGGGAACTTTGATTTCTCCCAAGTCACCTGAAATTGCTTTCATCTCAGCAAATTTTGTTGAAAATAAATCTTGGAATTCATGTAGCAGATCAGTGATCTTCGCCATAGTTTCCTCATCCCACTAATCTCCAACGTTCGCTAACTTCGGGTCCTCTGTCGTCCCGATATTAACCTTTCTTATCTTAAGTGGTTTTTGACTATGTTGGATGGTATTTCTGGTGTTGTGATATCTCAACTTCCCTCTGATTCTGAGATGTTGATATCTCTTGGATCATGTTCATCATCAGGCTCCCCTGTCACATTGTAGCATTCTGACATCAACTGTGTGACTGGAATCTCCTGCGATCTCGTTGGTAATACCACCAAAGTTATTTCCAACATGATATTGTGGATGTGTTGAAGTGCGCTATGTATGATTGGGTCATCATTCACAAAGCTAAAAGTATGACTGAAGTTGACAGTCAATTATTCCCATGTTGTAATTTATCTTTGTAGCTCTGTCAAAACGTACCATCTCCTTGATATTTCATCCAACGTATGGAAAAATGTATCGATCCATTCCTCCTTCGGCTTCAATACCCATGTAGTTGGGCATGCAACCATATGATCATTGGGATCATTCCTTCCATCATATTTCTTTCCTTGGTAGTGCTCTTCTTCCCCAAATCAAACTTCCATTAGTCTACCACATATTTTCCAGTCTCCTATCGAGCTCTTATGTGTATCCCACGATCTTACCGGAGTAGCCTCCAGTGCTTCATCAAACACCAATAGTTGTTTAGGTTTTGATACTTTATCCTTGAATTCGTTAATAAATCCAACCAAGTTAGGAATTCCTTCATACATCGGTAGTTTGATGAGCTTTGTTGCTACCCAACGTAGTGATTGGGTGACTCGCCTACATTTTCGGATCGATACTTCGTGTAACTAGTTCTTCCAGTTCTCTAGTGCATCGTCAAAGTCTGATGATGCGGTGCTATTACTTCACTAGCCTATCTCTCCATCTGTAGTGGGATGGATGTAGTCTTCATAGATATTATGGGTAGTATCCCATCCTCCACAACTTCCTCTTTCACTGATCTGACGTATCTTCGTCCTTCACTAGGATCTAATGGGGCAATGATCCGCATTTTGTGATTATAAAAATTCATTACTCTCTTCTTGAAGTTGATAACTATCAAATTGTTGTTTTCCCATCCAATCCCCAACGACGTGGGATATGAGCTACTTCCGTTGACGATCTCAATAATGTCGAAGTATGCACAGGTCTTCAGTCCCTCCACTTCGACTAGTAGGTGTGGTACTCTACCAATTGGTGACACCATGGCGCGATTTGCTAGTCACAGTTGTATAGGAGACCAAACCAACTGTGGTTTCCCCATCCTTTCCCATGTCTACTTCGTCAGAATGTTTACATCTGATCCTAGATCCAAGATGGTTGAATCCACATCATAATCATCGATGTGGACATTCATCCTCATTTCCCTTCTCGTTTTCTTCTTATGCAAATAATTTACCGAGTTGTTAGCTGGAATATTTCACCTTCTATGGACAGTAAGGTGTTTCACTGGTCTGAATGGTTCATATCCAGAACAAATGAAGAACAGAGGTTGAAGACCCTCCCTGGACGTCGTAGATACTTGGAATGTGATGCTTCGATAGTAACCCTGTGTACCTACAATCAGCTTAAACACACAAACACATCAAATTTCGCAGAATATAATCTACTGATCCATGTTAGTGACTAAGGAATCTAACAACATACATGTGAAATCAAACAACCACAATAATGTGGGACAGAAATCAACTTGCATTAAGATAAAAATGGATAAGTTTACAACCGAGCCTTAGTGTTGACATGCATCTCCATGAAACCAAGCACTCTCATCCCCATAAGCTCTGATTCTAGCTCTCTATGCTCTCCAATGGCTTGGGCCAAGTGATCAATCCAACAACATAACAATACCTTAAGAGTTCTCCCCTCAACCATGGATATGAGCATGTATTTATAAGGCTCAATGGATAGGGATGGTTGATAGATTAGTGGATGAGGTGGCCTCTAAGATCCTAGGATGAGGGATCTCGAGCTCAACTGACCCACAATGATAGGGATAAGGGAGGACACGAGGCTCATCATCTAGAAGCCTTGAAAAACTTCTCTTTTTACCTTTTTACCTAGGGTACCACATTTCTCCTTCAATGACAGAGCGGTTATGGTAAGAAATGCTTATGGACTAAGGGCCATAAGTGGTGCCACCGCTTGTGGACAACAAGGGATAGGCGGTGCGAACAAGGTACCGCTCCTGGACAACAGGGAAAGCGCAGTGCTGGGAATTTTCATGAAAGATTGACAATTAGCATGGGTTTCCACTCCAAGTGCTAGGATTAAGGGAAAATAGGTATGTCAAAGGTCTTATCACATGATTATGACAAGATTTTGGTATAACAGGATGCCCCCCAAAGCATGAGTCTTAGAGGGATACGATAAACGAGAGCTTTGAGAGAACAAGTCGTCGCTACGAGGTGAAAATGTTGGCTCGATCGGAGCATGTTGTCAAGTAGGCATCTGTAGTACATCAGTATGTTGACTCATAAACACAAGTAACCAAATCATGGTTGCAGACCAATACAAGGCAGATCCATGAGAGGAATAAACAAGCATGGCTACTAGAATACAGCATAGATCCATGTGATAGATGACTCAAACTTGGACATAGCTACTAGACATACAATGTATATCTATGTCATACAAACACAAATTTGAGCATAGCCACAACCATACAAATGTGGATCCATGCTAGATATACAAAACTCCATCGCAACCTGGGGAAAAGCAATGAGCGCTTTAAACAAATACCCAGGGTCTTTGTCTCATCTTCCACAAAGTACGATTCTATCGATGTGATTACAATGATCTGAAGTCAAACATGGTAGAAACCACTTGATTATCGGCCAATGATGTGAACCATTAACAAGTGCGAGGAGATCACCATTAATGTCAATGATTCCCAAGGTACTCTAGCACAATCTACTGACTTTGAATAGATGTCCTGGTTTCAAACACCCAGTCGATTCTATCGATCAAAGGTCAATGATGTGAACCTATGTTGAGAGTGAGAGAATTTGTCATTAAGACATACAAATCTCAAGGTACTAAATATTGTTTCTAAGACTATTTCTCGGATGATGAGATGATGTCAACGGGAAAATTCTAGTCGAAGGGAGGCCATGATGAGTCCCACATCGACGACACGAAACTCGGAACATAGTTCTGGAATGATGTGAATGTAGTAACCATATGATTGATTCAAAGATACTAACACAAAGACTGTGTAGACTGCAAAGGTAAAACTTCTTCAAATCCCCTTTGAACATCGGGTGGCATGACAAAAATACTTGGCAGCATGACTCAACGGGACAAACACACAATGTGACAGTGAACAATGCATTCTTTTGAAATAATCAACGGAGTGACATGACTCATGAAAGTGGATCATCGTGGGGATCAGCTAAATACCCAATTGACTGAATTGATGTGCAGACAAGTGCCATGTTCAAAGGTAACAACAAACAACTGCCATTATTTACAAAATGATTCCCTTCCCATTTCCCCCATCATGATCGATGAGTGCCTCTTTTCAGTTTTATGAGTTCAAAGAGGGTAACAAACACTCGATATAGTTTGTTGCAAGACAAGTCTAGAACCATATGTTTTGCGAACCTGAGAGAGGAGGGGTTCGTTCCCAAAACGGGTCCCTCAATGTTTAATTTAATGAGTCCACTAAAAGAAAACTCGGTATCATTCATGTTTAGAGAGTTTGAACGAATACGGAAGAAGACTCCAAAGGGGTCCCTTTTTGTATGATTTAGTCTCTAAGGCCTGAAAAAGTGTAAAATCATACCTTAGAGAACTCTTCCAGTCATGATTGGCTGGAGTGTTCCTTTTTCATAAATAGTCCTATCCGAACCGAAAAAGAGATAACCTACCGTTGGACATACGACTCTTCAAATACTTTAATGAGCGTGAAGAAGACAAGATCACTCGACGATCTTTTCGTATTTAGAGAGCCTGAAAAGAGTTTAAAGAGAACTCCATGAGGTTTCTTTACACATGTCATATTTTACGAGCCTGGAAAGAATCAGAAATAGACTCGACGATCTTTTCGTGTTTAAGGAACCTAAAAAAAGAGGTGAAAAGAAGACTCCATGACGCTTCTTTACACAATGTCAATTTTTTACGAGCCTGGAAAGAAACTAAAATGGACTCGGACCTTTGATACTAGGTTTAAAGAGCATGATCAAAGAGTTGTAATGAACGCTCATCAACCTTTTCCATTTTATGAAAGTGCGAAAAAGCCATAAACAAACTTCCAAAGCTTCTTACTATGGTTCTCTTATCCTGCAATCGACTAAGAAACAAGTGTTAAATGCATTTATAACTAGCATTAAGGGATTACGACAGATAAAATTTGAGTAAAATATGATTTTATATCAAAACTACAGTATGTCAGACCCAAAAATGCCTATATAAGTCATGTAAATAGTAAAAATTCAAATCATTTCACTATTTACCCATAGCGAAGAGCACTTGGAGCATTTTCTTAGCCAGATCTTCTGCAACTGATACTGGGAGTTTTCACTGTCCATTTTGAGCATCGTCAGTTGCAGGTAACAACTAACACCCTATTCTTTCATTTCATAGTGTTTATTTTGAGTTTTGGTGGGGTTTTGGGCTCATATGGAAAGCCCTAAAACCTTAAAAGCAGGCACCGCAGCTACCCCTTGTGAGATACGCGGTACCACCCGAGAACCACACTTATAACATAGTTGACAGGTGGTGCCACTTCCTGTCTCCAACGGTTCACAGGCGGTGTCGTCCGTGGAGATTTTAAACTCATAGCATGAGCAACAATAAGTCATTCTTTTGATTTTTAATGATTAGGAATGATTCTAATGCATACTCTGATTGTTTTTGATAGGTCTTGGTTGCTCAAAACATGGTGATATGGAAAGAAATAACACATGACAATGATGATGCCTTTGCAGAGAGAAATGCGGGTTGTATTTCCGCATTACGGGACTGTGGGCTCCTGAAGTTCTTCCAGAACCCAAGCATGGTGTCACATGAGCAGTTACTGGAACACATACTACAGATGTGGAATCCAGAGCAGCAATATTTTGAGATGGGGGCCCATATTCTTACTATGGAAGTAGAGGATATTTCTGGTCTCTCGAGACGGGGTGCCCCCATCTCACTGACAGGTTCCCATGGAGGGGATATTACCACTCAAGAGCTTATAGATCGTAACTATGCTCCAAGGACGAGCACATCGAGGAAGAATATCCCCATCAAAGCAGTGACAGATGGGCCCCTACGGATTGTCCTATTTACTATCCAGAGGGTGGCCGGGAGTCAGGGTGTACACCAAGATTCTAAGGCACACATGATGTATTCCATAGAGGCCATGGCACCCACGATGTTCAATTGGATGGAAGCCATGCTTCCAATATTCAAATATCAGCTGACTAAGTGTCAACAGGGAGAGCTAAAGTAGTTTGGCTTTGGCTCCATTTTATCCTGCTTCTTCTTCGAGTAGGTTCCACAGATGAGAACTCAGGTGGTCTTCCGGAGTCTGAGAGCACGGGACCCCCATATGCTGAGGTGGGTCTAGGTCATGGCTCGTATAGGAGCAGGTAGGGGAAGGGTGAAGTTTGGTGATCCATTCTTCAAGTGGCTCCGAGATCAGATCCTCATGGTTGAGGATTATGCTTACATAGGTATGGACTTCATCGGAGATCCTAACCTACCACTCCCACCTGGAGGATAGTGGGGCGACATCGGTAAGAAGCAAGAAACCCTAAAATGGATGAAATGTTTTTATGTTTTTTGATGTTTTATATTTTTATGTTAAGTGACAATACCTATTTATTCTCATGCAGATGTTGGAGCAGTGCAACCTGGAGGAGCATCTCCATTGGATAAGCGAGCTGGAGCCCGCTTTGTACCATGGGGTGATGATATCACTGGGGAGCTATAAGAAAAACTGGAGAGGTTGACCTTGGATATCCCAGATGCTGACATTGATGACCTCCCGATTAGATATCAGATATCCATAGCGGGAGTACCGGGTTGATTCAGTAGGCTGCTACATAGAGTAGCTCAAGCAGTGATGTGCTATCATGAGCACCACTAGTGTATGAGATATGTACTGAAAGCTAACAGCTTCAGGATTTTGTATGATGATTTTCCCTAAAAGCATAGGTGCTTCAGATGAGGTCTCGGGACCTATTTTTTGTAAACTTTTTTGTATATATATATACATACTTTTACATGGTGTTTATATGTTTCAAATGGAAAATGCATTTTCTATGAGTTTTATGTGTCTTTGAATGTTTATTTACAATGTACCATGTTTGATTTTGCCGTCATGAATGGGAAATATTCCAATCTATGATGTAATTAGCTAATGAGTCAGCAACTACATTATGTTCCCTATGGATATGCCTATAGGTAATGGTTTCAAATGATATTTCTAGCAAACGTACTCTCCGGAAGAGGCGGAGGAGCACCAGGTTTCTAATGGTGTAAACATGGTTTAAATGACAAACCACGAGTTGTGAGTCCATCAAGACTACAATATCACCAACATCCTGAGAGGCAGCTTCAGTCAAAATACCAATGACTGCTTCATACTCGGCGATGTTATTAGTAGCGGGACCTATACAAACCACTCCTAAACTAACCAAATCTTCAACTAGGGAATAGAGGAAGCAAGCAGCCGAGGTGATATTCAAGGTGTGGCAGAAAGCACCATCAACAAAGCCATAGAAATCCATCTACATGACCAAAACATGGTATAAATAGATGCGGACACTAAACTCAAAACAATCTTGAAAATACTAAAAGCACACTGAAAGTCAATCAATATACATATATACAAGATACTATTCAAGAAATACCTAGGCATAGTACCTTTTTAGGTACAACCCATTGCGAGGTTTCCCCAAATGGATTCCATCATAATCAATGAGCTTGTAAGCTCCTTTCTCTAACACCTTAGAAATAACAAAAGGTCCATACCACCTGGACTCGAACTTACCCTTCCCTAGTTTGTCATATCTCTGATCATAAGTCAAGACTAGGTCACCCTCATTAAAGACACGAGGTTGGACGGATTTATCATACTGCGCCTTGACACGTTTCTTATGTGCCTCATTAGCCAAGGAAGCATCTCTTTGAGTCTCGTCAAGGTTACTCAAGTACAAAAATCTTCCTTCCTTCGCGGAAGTGTCTGGGAGAATTTCAACGACAAGTTGTAAGGATGGAATCTGACATTGAATCGGTAAGACAGCTTCGATTCCATAGACAAGCTGGAATGGTGTAAAACCAGTGGCTGTTTTCACAGAAGTATGATAAGCCCACAGAGCGGAGAAAAGGACATGGTGCCAGTTGGATTTATGATCTCCAACCATTCGACGAAGCATAGTTTTCAAAACTTTGTTAATGGCCTCTACCTGACCATTAGCTTGTGGATAATACAGTGTAGAGTTTTCATGGTGAAAACCTAGCTTGACACTTAGTTCCTCCATCATTTGATTAAAAAAATGGGATCCATGATCAGTAACGATGGACTGCAAAACTCCAAATCTAGCTATGATATGGTTGAACAAGAAGAGAGCGGCAATCTTACCATCTTTTGCATATGTAGGCATGGCCTCAGCCCACTTTGTGAAATAATCAATGGCTACAATGATGTAACCATGCCCCCCAACTGAGGTAGGTTTACAATGCATGAAGTCAATCCCTCATTTGGCGAATGGGCCAACGGCAATGACAGGGTGTAGCAGAGTAGAATGGGTGCGCTTTTTAGGATAAAAGTGTTGACAAGGTGGGCATTTCTTAACAGCCTCATGACAGCCTTTGAAGACAGAAGGCCAGAAATAGGCAGTGCGAAGGATTTTTTGGGTTGTAGCCATCCCAGATAAGTGACTGCCACATGCTCCAGAGTGGCAATCATTTAACACATGTTCAACCTCCTCATGGGTGAGACATCACTGGAGAATTGAGTCAATCCCACGTCTATACAAGGTATCATTCAGAATGAGATAGTACTTTGTGTGGTGATGAATACAACGACGATCATTGCAGGATAAATGCGGCTGAAATCATTTTGTTTGGAGATAAATAAGCAAATCTCCATACCAAGGATTGGTAGTGCTAATCAGGAACAGGAATTCATCCGGAAATGAATCACTGGGCTCAGATTCCGTCGAAGCACAGGGAAGATCACACATAAGCTTGGAAAAGACCAAGGATTTCTTTGATGTGGCTTTGGAAAATTCCAGATCAAACTCCTGAAGTATGACTATCCAATGGGAGTACTTTCCCTCGAGCACCTGATGAGTTAGGATGTAATACATTGGGTTCTGGTCTGCCAATACGGTGGTAGTGCAGAGCAGAATGTAGTGACGAAACTTTTGTACAGCAATGACTGTGGCCAATGCTAAATTTTCCACATGTGAATAGTGAGTTTCAGAATCCATGAGATTCTTATTGGCATAATAAATCACATGCTCCTAACAGTGGATATTTTCCTGTACTAAAACCATGGTGATGGTAGTAGCAGAGGCAGCAATATACAAGAGAAAGTCCTTTCAATAATCCAGGGAGTGTATCACGGGTGAATGAGTTAGAGTGTGCTTAAGATGATCAAAGGTGCATTGGTCCTAGTCATCCCAGAAGAATGGAGTGGTCTTCTTGAGGAGACGCATATAACCGTGCGTTTTCTCTACTAAATTGCTCACGAAACGACAGAGAAATTTTTCCTTCCCTTGCAAACTTTGGAGTTCAAGGAGATTAGTTGGGGCTGGTAGATCTAAAATAGTGGCAATCTTCAAAGGATCGATTCGGATGCCATCCTTGGATACCATAAATCCTAGCAGACGTCCCGTCTCAATGCAAAAAACACATTTATGTAGATTGAGTCATATATTATAATGACGGCATCTCAGTAATATGTCTCTAAGATGACCAGGGTGGTCCTCCCGTTAGTGCGAATGAGTAGGGAGGTCATTAAGGTACGGTTCAACAATATGTTTAATAGCATGAAACGCATAGTACATCACACGCTGGAATGTGGCTCCAACATTTTTCAAGCCAAAAGGTAACTTCTTATATGCAAAGGTTCCCCATGGGAAAATGAATGCCGTCTTATGCTGATCGAAGGGTAATATCTCAATCTGATTATAGCCAGAGAAGCCATCCATGAATGAAAAGATGAAACTTTTAGCATAGTTGTCGATAATTTGATCGATGTGTGGGGTAGGAAATTTGTCCTTGGGACAATCTTTATTTAAATCCCTAAATTAGATACAGACTCTAATGGTGCCCTGCTTTTTATTGCCAGGGACAATGTTCGATACCCATTCCGTCAGGGGTACAGGATAAATAAACCTAGCTTTGAGAAGGTTCTCAATTTCTGCTTTAATAGCTGCGGCCTTCTGAGGATGGACTTGCCTTAGTTTCAAGGTTTTAATCTCATGGACCACAATGGATGGGTCAATCCCTAGCATCTCTTCATAGGACCAGGAAAAAATATCACGGAATTCTTTAAAAGGTGCCTTGTATGCTTCAGATTCATCTGCCAAGCAGTTCTTCCCAACATGAACGTGCTCAATAGTATTAGGCTTGGCTGATATGTCAATCAGATTCATCTAAGTAATGTTACAAAGGTTTCCTTCAGAATCTGTATTTGGCAACAATATAGGAAACAAGGATGTACGTTAACAATATTAGTAGGAAACAAGGATGTAAAATCATGGCTAACCAAACTGGTGTTGGGGAGGAACATGGATCTATGATGGTGATCCTCCTAAATGGGCTCATCCGTATTCATGATCTCCATAATGGACTCATCGGAAAGAAAAAGTCTCAGATAGATAATCTAGAACAGGAAGAGAAGGTTCTAACCAATACGGTAAATGGTAAGGATCTGAAGCCACTAGATGAAGATCATCAGTGTGATCATCAGAAAAGGTTTGAATGTTGTCATACATAGCTTCGTGTGGACTCAACAAATTTTTTACCCTTAGGCTCATAATCAAATGAGGTGATCATATGGACTGTCGCGGTATCCCTGCTAGGAGGAGTGGATGGAAAAATCCCCATAAGGGATGAATCCTTCAACATGCCTACCCCAATCGACTGGTAAGAAGGAGGGGACTGGCCTAACATGGGGATGTTATTAGTTGTGGAGGTAGTAACATCCAGCATACATAAATCAATTGGATCAATAGTAACAATTCTCCCTATATGCGAAAATTGTATTGTTCAAAATACTGTTGAGGCGAAAACAGTCATGGCATAGAACCAATTTCTTCCTAGAAGGAGGTTGTAATCTAAAGGGACATCTACCACTTCTACTTGAATGCAAATGGTTTTTCCCCCTAGGTCGACCGCTAGGGCTGATATGAGACCATGGGGTTGGAAACCCTGCCCGTCAAAGGCCTTGAGGGTCGTAGGTGATGTTACAAGCTCAGGAGAGTTGAGAGCCTTCCAACAAGTCAGAGACAAAACCGTGGTCAAAGCTCCTTCATCTAGTACCGTTTGAAAAACTTTCTTTCCCACTACTTTCGTAAAGATATGAAAAGCAAGTTTATGTGGTAATATAGGCTTATAGTTCTCAACATTGAAATGGATCAAGTTAGTGTTATCCGGGTCTAAAGCTCCTAATGTTGTCAACAGGTTTTTGCACTGTGTAGGGCAACTTTGGAGTACTTCTAAGGTGGACATCACACAAGGTGCCTGAGCGAGATCTTCAACCACATTATAAAATTGAGTAGCTCAGGCATTGGGATTAAAGACAACCTTCCGAAGAGTACTCTTAGGTGGACGCAAAATCATGTCAAGAGTAGGCTTCTCGATAGATAAGGGGACAATAGACGAGGATTCCAGAGAACTAGTAGAGGGAGTTTTCCCTAAAGAAGAATGAGCTTCTTTCTTATCTGCAGGTTTGTCATAATTTTGACTTCGAGTTTGCAGATTGATGGTATCTGAGGACATCATATAAATTTCCTCTGATGAACTAGAGTTACCCTGATTAGAAATATGGTCTATCAGTTGTTGTTGAGAGGGAAAAGGATCCGTAAGTACTGTAGGTGTGGGATTCAACTTTAGAAACTGGGAGATTTCATCCCGACGAGGAAACTCCTTTGAAAAATGGTCACCCCCGCATAGCAAACAAGGATATTTTTCCTTCCTTTTCCCTTTATCGTTATCACTGTTGGTTGGTCTTGGAGTCTCCTGTTGGTTTCTAGGTTTTTTATTTCTATTTTTACCTTTCTTTTTATTATTACCCAAGGTTTGAGTACTTTGAATAGAGTTGACCTCGGTGGAAACCTTAGGAGTCGAAGGAGTAGGGGTGGCAGTTTGGGGTTGCTTGGCAGATTTTGCTGTAGACGGGGACTGGATTAAACCAATAATCCCATCAACAGGTACTTCTGCTAGTGGCTTGGCAGGATTGGTGCTGGGGCGAGGAGCTTTAGGAATTAGGTCATAAAGAGTTCCAGACTGGGAATAAACCAAGTCTAGGTAATGTTCCCAACTAATATCCTTCTCTTCAATAATGGCACCGCCCATAGCCACATCTCGGGCAATAGGAGGCAACAAGGATTTGGTAAACCAATCAGCTAATAACTAATCCGGAATAGGGTCCTTAATAAGCTTTCTCCACCTTCTCCACTCATGAATGTGATCGGATATGTGGGTGGAGGTGTTCTGTCACAGAGAAGTTAAAAGATCAGTGCCCGTTTCATAATGAATAGGGAGCTGAAAGTGTGTAAGAAACACGATTGCCAACGAGCAAAAATCCACAAACGAATGTTGTGGGAGTTCAATGTACCACTTCGCGGCTGTACCGGTCAAATTTCGCTGAAAGATTCGTAACCGAACGGAGTCATCCATGAGGGAGTTTGAAGAACACAACAAATGGAATGTCATAACATGGTTCTTTGTATCGTCTCCCTGCTTCCCATCGAATTTCGGAATATCTGATGGTAACTTTACCAGAATGGGAGGCCACAAGGGATTGTGTCGAATGGGGTCATTAATCAACTTGGACAAGTCAGGTAATTCCAAAGTTGCTAGGAAAGGTAACCGTCGGTTGGGTTGCACATACTGGTAATATTGATATGGAATATAATTACCAGTATGACCATAAGTTGACTGAAAACCGCCCACATGGAGTTGATTTCCGGGATCAGGACCACTAGGGCCTCCCGGAGGAGGACCACCGGGACCATCAAGACCACCAGGACCACTAGGAGGCGAACCACTAGACCCTCTAGATACACTAGGAGGTAAACCTCCAGAGCCTCTGGAACCACTAGGAGGAGAGCCACCAGACCCTCTAGAGCCATAAGGAGGAAAGCTAGCAGGCCCCCCAAGACCACTAGGACAATAAGGAGGAAAGTTTCTAGATCCTACGGGACCATTAGGCCCCCGAGGGGGAGGACCTCCACAAGGAGGTCCTCCGGCACCTTCCGCAGTATGTATAGGTATCCCTCCCATTGTTGGCATGTAAGACCAGTTGGGTTGACCCCATGGCGTAAAAGTGTTACTAGGGTATGGAATTCCAGCATAAGGCATTCCTATAGGATTGGGTGGATGATTACCTATAGGTATTTAATAACCATAACCTTCAGAAGTTTGAACGGTTATAGGTTGTGCCCCCAAGGGTTGACCTAAAATGGATGGGGGATTAACCACATTAGTATGGGTGGGAGGGGCATAAATTGTAGATGGTTCTATGTTAGAGTTCTTCCCTTAACTAGGTACAATTATGGTGCTAGATAACGTAGGTCGTGCCAAGGGTTGCCCCCTGGCACTAGAAGGTACTGACGAAATGGGAACTAAAGGTTGGGCCCTAGGTACAGAAGACCTGCGAGGATTAGGAACATACATAACATGAGAGGTGATAGTGGTGGTAATTTGACCTGGGTTGTGTGGTGTTACTGCACAATCTATAATCAGTTTAATGGGTCTCATAGAATCGGCAAGTGAACGATATCCCACAGGAACAGATGTGGAACGTGATGGTGTCGGGCCTAATAGTTCATTTATTTGTTTTTCAATCTCCTGTGCACAGATAATGGAAGCATGGTTTTGCCTACGTTCTTCTTCATATTCAAAAGAGTTTAAACATGTGCCAAATGAGGCAATGGCTTGTCATATAGAGGTATCTCAAAATGGAGCATTGGGGCCATAATCCGGACGGGTTGTATTGTCAACATGACCTTCCGTGGGAGAATCGAATGAGGTATTTCCCCGAGAAGGTTGTTGGACCAAGGTAGGCGAGCATGAAGAATATGGTACTCCACTTTTTGCAACCACATTATCTCCCACTTGGGAGGTAGTAGTAGCTCCTCGATCGATAGCTTCCATTGGATTTTATCCTGAACCAGGAGTAAAATCAGGTGGCAAGCCCCGTACTCTTCTGGACTGTCTTAACTCAGCTAGTTTGTATAGTTCCTATCTAACCTAGGGTTTGAAAATCTAGAAATCACACCAAAAAAAAAATTCCCTACACAAGCTATAGGTCAAAACAAGGACACTTAAAATGATAGGAGGAGTTCAAAAAGTCAGTTCTCTCACCAGGATTGTCAAGAAGGTACCACTCATGATATATCTCGAGGGTACGTGCATATTAATCTCCCCGAATGTTGTTTTCGGTGTATGGCTCCAAGAAGGACGACCAAAGGGATTTTCTCAGATGGATAGGGTATCCTAGTGGGGTTTCCCGATATACTCAACGTACGTGGGAGCTCGAATCGGTAGTAGTGTTTTCTAATGCATAACCATACACAAGGGACCTTCTGATATACAATCGAGTATGTGAAGTACCTTTCTATATACTTAAAGGGTACATGAAAAAACGCTCGAGATACCAACGGTACATGGAAGAACCACGCAAGTCCCAAGATGTAATGCGGACAAATAATGATAGCTCCTACACTTAACGATGCCCGAACACGTCTCTAACCTATCACTCAAATTGCTATGTAAATTTTAACCTATAACTACCGTTAATTTTAAAGTTGACAGTTAGGTGAATGCATGATGTTTTGACAGAAAAGTAAAACCATGCAGTATGTTTGTGCAAATATTTCACTTTACCGTTCAGTATGCCTACTTACAGGAGGGAAAGAGAGTATTTTCTTTTGTTTCAAAACCAAAAAAGACTTCCAAACAACGGTCTTGAACACAAAATCAAAGACAAGCAGTACTTTTCCAAACTGATTTCTCTTTTCTAAAAGAAATAAGAAGGGGAAGAATCTCTTTTCCTAAAAGAAAAACAAAAAGCACACTATATGCAAATGCACTCTATTTTTTCAATTTTCTCAAAACATAAGCAAATCTAACTTAAAACTACCATATTTTTTATTTTGATTGAGATAGTTCTAAATGCATAAGAGACGAAAGAACATGAAGATCCTAAAAGCTTTTAAATCCAATCAGAGAACCAATGTCCAATGCTCAATGATCATAACCTAGTCTCAGTCAAAAAATTTCTTTTTTAAAGGAAGGAAAAAGAAGTTTACTATGCAAACAAGAAATGAAACCTAGAAGCTAATCTAGTGTTCTTCTTCTAGTCTATATAACAGAAACAAAAAGAGATCTTACTAACACCCTAAGCTTTTCAAAAAATAAGAAATCCTTTCGCAAACACAACCAACAAGCATAGAAGCAAATGAACAATCAAAAAGCCTAATCTAGCTTTTGAATTTCTGAATCAAACCAATCTTAAACCATAAAATTTTCAAGCCACAAGCATCATATTTTGTCACACAAGCCTGACAGTGCAGGACTAAAAGCAACACAACTCAATTTTTTACAAAAAAAATGAGGAAAAGGGGCCTTGGAATGATGCCTACCTAGCACCACACTTCTTAGGTGTTGACAGGGTGGTTCTATCCCAGCATCGCTTCTCGCCAACGAGATATAGGCCGTGGCACCGCGTACTGCCCACTATGTTCAGGCGGTGGCACCACTCCTCATACACTGCATAGGCACGATTCCCTATAGAAGACCAAAACACAAAGAGAATTATAGATCAATTTAGAAAAGGACTAGATCAAGGAAAAAACTGCTAGATTGAGTATGGAAATAGAGCATAAAAGGTTGAAATGACTCAGATCTTAACAGATCTGGAAGTTTCAAATCCAAATTGACTAAGTCAGAAAGCATATCTGACTGAAGAGAGTTGGAGAAAGAGCCTGGATTCAGACAAGAGTTGAGAATTGAGGAAGATCAGAACAACTGATACATATATCTATTCCCCAGCAGAGTCGTCAGATTTGTTAGCTGGAATATTTCACCTTCTGCGGACAGTAAGGTGTTCCACTGGTCTGAAAGGTTCAGATCCAAAACAAATGAAGGACAGAGGTTGAAGACCCTCCCTGGACGCCGTAGATACCTGGAATGTGATGCTTCGATAGTAACCCTGTGTACCAGCAATCAGCTTAAACATGCAAACACATCAAAGCTACCAGAATATAATCTACTGATCCATGTTAGTGACTAAGGAATCTAACAACATACATGTGAAATCAAACAACAACAATAATGTGGGATGGAAATAAACTTGCATTAAAATAAAAATGGAGAAGTTTACAACTGAGCCTTAGTGTTGACATGCATCTCCATGAAACCAAGCACTCTCATCCCCATAAGCTCCAACTCTAGCTCTCTATTCTCTCCAATGGCTTGGGCCAAGTGATAAATCCAACAGCATGACAATACCTTAAGAGTTCTCCCCTCAACCATGGATATGAGCTTGT
Organism: Pseudotsuga menziesii; assembly: GCA_001517045.1. Taxonomy (NCBI): domain Eukaryota; kingdom Viridiplantae; phylum Streptophyta; class Pinopsida; order Pinales; family Pinaceae; genus Pseudotsuga; species Pseudotsuga menziesii. The sequence goes on along the minus strand of LPNX010539183.1, from coordinate 172,877 downwards.
ATTTATAAGGCTCAATGGATACAGATGGTTGAGAGATTAGTATATGAGGTGGCCTCTAAGATTTTAGGATGAGGGATCTTGAGCTCAATTGACCCACAATGATAGGGATAAGGGAGGACACTAGGCTCATCATCTAGAATCCTTGAGAAACTTCTCTTTTTACCTTTTTACCCAGGGTACCGCGTTTCTCCTTCAATGACAGAGTGGTTCTGGTAAGAAACGCTTATGGACTAAGGTCCATAAGTGGTGGCACCACTTGTGGACAACAAGGGATAGGCAGTGTGAACAAGGTATCACTCTTGGACAACAAGGAAAGCACAGTTCTAGGAATTTTCATGAAAGATTGACAATTAGCATGGGGCTCCACTCCAAGTGTTGGGATTAAGGGAAAATAGGTATGTCAAAGGTCTTATCACATGATGATGACAGGATTTTGGTATAACAGAGTGGTATTGTCCCCCTTTCTCTTGTCGGTACAACAATCTTGATATTTATACTAATGCATCGGGATCCTTTGCTAGGGACAGACATATTTCTAGAAAATTTTGCAATGTACTAACCTTTCGCGATGATCTAGGAATAGCTGTCGAATCAAAAGTTGGTGGCATTTCATAGATAGGAAACTTACCAATTTTTTTGTTCAGTATGTCTCTTGTGTCAAATAAATTTTCTTTCTCAGCATCGATGTTGAATTGTACATTCTTTCGAGCCGTCGGTCGAATATTTGGCAATGGTCCGTCAGCTCCTTTCGTTGCTCCTCCTCGAGTTATCACTCTAACATCTTCTGGATGAGTTTAGGATTCTACCAATATCTACAGTTGGTCCCTGATTTTGATTCAGAGTCTGGTTTACATTCTGGTTCAATTGTGGTTGGGGCTGGTTCTTGGCTTGCCACTTCGCAATCAGTTGTGGGCATTCTTCCAAAGTGTGATCAGCATCACTGCAATAATTACATTGAGACTATAGATTTGGACAATATCTATGGTAATGTCCCAAAACTCCACAATTATAACATGTCACTGGTCCCCAACCTTGTCCCATAGCTCCTCTACAATTGAAGTCTCCATTGCGTCCTCTGCAAAATCCTCCTTGTGGTTGATATTGTGGTTGGTTGAACTGTTGCTACTGATTAGGATCTGGTTGAGCGTACTGTGGTTTATTATATTTTGGTTGATGTTGTTTATACTGCATCTAGTTGTACTGTGGTTGCAGCTAAGCAAATTGCGGTTGCAGTCTTTCTGTCCTCCCGTGTTCTTCTCCTTTCATAAAATACGTATCCATAGTTCTCTCCTGGAGCAATTCATATGTTTTACAGTCTTTTTCTTCATGGCCAACTGATCGACAAAAGTTGCAAAATAGATTCACTGGATTTGACACAACCTTATAAAGGTATATGCATTCCTCATATCAATGTCCTCTAGTCTGACAAATCCGACACCATGGTAGTCCGCCTTGACTTGGTGGATTAGGGGATCCATCGTGTAAGTATTCGCGGAAGTCCAGGCATTAATCCTCCTTATGTTCAACATAGATTGCAACATACTTCTTCATATACCTCTTTTCCTTTATTTATATCATGTAATTGAATAGTAAGGTTCACCAATTGCAACAGGATTTGGTTCATGCCAACCCCCATTTCGCCAACTGGTGAAGCTTCCAACTTCATCGTAATCTCTAGAGCCTCTATCTGTGACACAATATTATGTTGTATTAATGGAATACATATGTGTGGTACCAAAATTGCGATAAACCATTCCTTGTGTTGTACATCGCTCATTACAAAGATGACCTTAGCCATCAACATTTTGAACCTCTTATCAAAATCCCATACAGAATCATTCAAATATTGCTTTATTTTCTTCAGCTCATTAATGTATTGCAACTTGGATTTTGGCTTTTTAAACTTCTCAATTAGTCTGATCCTGATCTACGCCAGGGTATTTTTTGGATTCCCTGTCGGTACTTGTACAAATTTCATGTACCAATCCAATGCTCGACCTCAAAAGTTTGTCACTATTTTTCCTTCCATGATGTCTTCGTCTTGTACTTTTTTTATAGTCCATACGGATTCGCAAAGGAACCAATATTGCTTGGGATCTTCAGTCCCACTACCATGGAACAAGGGTAGATTCACGTCGTCACCCACCATTCTGGGTATTCTTTCAATATTTGTTGATCCATTACTATTACTACTGTGATGACACATAGGACATTCTTGTAATGATCTTGTGTTTCTTTCTCCTGAATGTGGCGCAATGCATGGAGGTGTAGTTACGTTTTTGCTTTGGGTCGGTCCTTCCTCGAGATATGGCATAGCCTGATCATTTCCTTCATCACTATAGGGTCTCTTAGTCCCTTGTGGTCTCCTCTCATAGTTTCTTGTTCTAGTCACACCAAGACTCTCCTCATTCCTCCACCTCTTCTCTTTTCGGAACCTCACCCCACTTCATAGGATACCACACTCTTCCTCAACTTCCCTCACAGTCTCATCATAGCTTCCATCCATCTACCCCATATAATTTGATCCAACCCTCTCCTTCGCAATACCTTCAACCTTTGCACACCAGAGCTTTACTCATTGGAGTTCATCTTCAGTATTCATTTCTCATAGATGAGCATCTTAATCCACAGTTGTAAAGGCAATAAAAATATCCCCCTTGGTCCCTTGAAGAATTCCCTCTCTGCGTCGTTGTAGGACTTAACTTTGTCGACAACAAAATCAGTGATATATCCTTCCAAAAGTTTGTTTATCCACACTTCAACATCTCTTGAAGCTTTTTTGTTTACCCTTCGCAGTTGCTGGATCAGTTCAGGGGTCCATTTAGTAGGTTCACCTCCTTGGAATTTCCTTTTCTGGGATGTAAGCTATGCCAACCACTTGTATGGAAATATTGGAAACTCAGCGAAGAAAATTTCATGAATATCAGTGTAGATATATCTTCCCAACTAATCTTCTGCTGACAATCTAGAGTTTTGGTTTTCTTTTGTTGCAAACTCTCGGGCCTTTTGATCGAACCAGTCTTGGATCTTCGATTTCGTCGGATTCCATAACATGTCCTCTTCTTCTTCACACCATTGTCCTAGAAATGGAACCATTTGTTGACACACTTCAATTGATAGGGGTTCAATCCACAGATTTGTCGACACCCAACAATACAATCTCCCTAAACATCAACACGGACTAGTTTTACCCTGCCTAGCAACACCTGCGAAGTAGATGTAGTCTTACCCGAGATGTCTGAGGGAGGGCTGCAGGAACCACGTTTTTGCAAAAGGAAGAGGACTTGCACACTATGTCTTACTCTATCGCAGTGTTACTCAGAGATCCATGGGTTTACACATATCATCCATGAGATCTACTTATAATCATTCGCAGTAATCACAACAACATAACCTGTCAAAACCCCAAATTTTCAAAAAAATTTAAAATTTTTAAAACCAGCTAAATAACAAAAGCAGTTGACTAAATGTTTAATTAGTTGTGTATTACGGAAATCATTATCTGATTTACCTGTTGCTTTATGTATATTTTATCGGACAGTTCTTTTTAGTTTCCTAACTTGTTTTCTTTTTGCGACCATAAGGTGGGACTGTCATGAAAAAATGGGCTTACTTAGCTTTCAAGCTAACGCAGAAGTTTTTCCTTCTCTTACAGATTTACAGGTAAGAGATTCGGGTGCTGCTTATCAAAATTTCTAAAGTATTCAATATAAATTCGTCGCACAAAATTTAATTCAGTAGAAGAATATACATGCTAGTCAATTTCCAAGCTTATAGAGGTAAAGCATTAAACTGTTCTTCTTTTTAAGATGTTATAGATATAGATTTGATTCTACTAGTAATGACGACAGCTATTTTCCTTCATAAAGGCATGCTTTAATATTCTTGCTGAGTAGTAAATATTTGATGTTTATACTAATTGCAAGTGTAAAATGCGTTAAGTATTTCTTTGCTAGCACAGTAAGTATGCCATAATTATAAAGTCAAAGATCTAAATTAAAATGTTCATAATTACTGGTTCACGCCATGATTAAATTGGCTGCTGCAACTGTAAAATGATAGGGAGTTTAAGTACCAAACTTCCACTTTCATTACTTTGAAATTTTAAGGGTTTACTACTTTAATACAAGCTACCTTTAAAGATTTACGTCAGTGTTTAATGATCTGAAATTATCCGCACATAAATTGCTTGGGAACTATATCTATTTCAAGATCAATATATCATTAATAGTTAGATGCTAAGCTTGTTGAACATTTAAGACTTACTATGCAGTCACTACAAACTTTATGAGTTTAATAACTATATCATCAAGCAAATGAGGTTAATCTTAACAAGAAGCTATTTATCATAAAATGATTCTATAACTCCTTTCATAACCTTGGAGGTTAACTTGACAAAAAGCTAATTGTCATAAAATGATTCTATAACTACTGATTGAGTTGTTACTTTACCTTGTATAAAGAAAGTGCAAGGGTTGAACACCAGGGGTCAAGGAATAAAACCATAATCATGATCAATTTATAGCTTAGCTTGGTTTTTATAGTTTTATAAGCTCTAGGCAATTAATCCCTTTAATTTCCTTTATGAACTAAGGTGAATATTTTATATAACATAGAGAATAGGTTTATAAAAAGGGTCGTGCCAAGATAAACTATTAACTTCCTTCGCTCTATGATTTACCATCAAACATTATAAGTCTCTATAAGTATATGCTAGATCACACCAAGGATAAGGGTCTATGTTATAATACATTGTCAACATTACTCTAAGGTTTTCGTGGTTGAATTTCATATCACAGGTGGGTTGACAAAAGGTGTGACGAACCTTGCAAAACTTTCCAAGGTATGATTCAGGTTTGCAAATCATTGGAAACTTACTCGTGGAACTATAACATTCCTACCCACTGCATGCCAATTATTAAAATGTTAACGTGGACTTCTTACAACCAAGTATTGGAGGTTTAAAGGGTAGTCTTGAACCCTATCTTGTCATTCCTTCGACGCCTTCGAGCCTCCGGCCGCTCTGCAAAAACCTTCCTGTCGGCACCATCGCTTGCACTGTCTGTTAGCAGTCATTTGGCTGGTTATACTCCTCATGGGTTCATCCAATGCATTGTGAGGAAATTGCTGTAACCAAAAGTTTGTTGTTTGAGAGTTGGTCAATGTTTATTATTTAGGGTTTCGCCAACTTACACGCTCAGTCCTGAACTCTTTATCTATGAAGAGTCCTCGCTTTAGCTTGGTATTGCGAGTCGTGGCCTTTCGACTCAGGGTTGCTGTGCATAGGGGTTTTTTGTTGTGTACTGTCATTAACAGAGTATGAAGAGTCGACCGAGCCTAAATAGCTGCAGCATTTGATGTTATCGTTCTCCGTCGTGGCTGGTTGCCTTTAGTGACAGCAGACTCTTTCTCCTTTGCCGTAGATGAAGGATTTCTGTTTCCTCGTGTTGGTGGTTATTTTGCTGCTCTTCAGTGGTCATACTTCTGTTAATCTTTAAGGTAATATACAGGGTTTACCCTTTATCTTCCTTCCAGAATAATTTACTTAAATAGTAATTTACAAAGTTTTTAACATTATGCTCTTCCTTCTTGACAGGGTCGACCTGCTCTCCTCGGCGTGGAAGGTGTGAGATCGCGACGACTGGCTGCTTATGGTAAGCCTGGTTTAGCCATGGCATCTTCCTCCTTGTTGGTCCTTTAGGGACATTCACGGGTTGGTCTTCATGACCTGTAACCCTCGCGGTTTCTTTGGTTCAATTTAAATGACCCTTTCACTGTTGTTTAATAGGTTAAACCCCTTTTTTTACATAAGGGACCTCTGGCTGAGGCCGAGACTGTAATATTTGCCTTTATTTTGATTACTGTAAAAAAAAAATACATATATACGATGTTCAGGCTGAAAAATCCTTACTCTATGGATTTGGTTTACGGCCGTGAGTAAAGAATGCTAAATTAGATTCTTTAGTTGTTAGTTTTGTTGAAGCTGCGAGCTCGTACTCTATAATGTACTCTTTCAGTTCTGTTAACCCTGATGTATGTGTTTAAAGTAAAAAGGGTTCGAACCTAATTCAAACAATATAATAAGTAAATTATTGTACCTTTTTGAGGAATGAACCACCTTTGTTTATAATCGTACTGCTGTAAAATTGTTGGATTAATTTTTAAGTTGTTAACTGTTCAGTTACTTTGATAAACCGAGCATACAGTTACTTTCTTCGTTACTTTCATGTACGTTACTGCATAAGGAATTTTACTCTGTATTATTATTTTAATCTCCAAAAGCTAGGGTATTCTGTAAATGACTTTTATATTAGATTACTTTATTGTAATTGAATTTATAAAGGTCATTAAATAATTTTTGACCTTCATAATAGAAATTCTTAGGTTTGAATGAAGTTCTTATGTCACTGTGAGTTAATCTTTGAGCACAGTGTTTATATTTTATTTCAGGTTTGCATTTTAATAAGATAAGAACATTTCATTAATTACACAATAATAATGTTCCTCTAATGTATATAATAGAAAGCATATTATTATTATTATAATGAAAGGTATACTGTTACTATTGTATTAAAGAGGTTATTTTTCCTGTGAGTACTATTACTTTCATAGTTATTTATACCCAGTTTATTTTGTAATTGTATAGAGAATAGTACTCTGTTATTTATTTCTTATGCCATCTGTGCTATATACTTTATGAAAGTTCTCTTGATATTTACTTTATCTTATTATGTTATGATGTTAGTAAAATAAAATAAAAACAATCTACAGACTATCTATGATCTATATCGTACATATAAATTGTAATATTTGTTTAAACTTTTATAAAAGATAGACTGATAATTACAGATCTCGTTCGAGTCCAACTAGATAAAAAAATAAATGCAGGAACTAAATAAATTTACAACTGTAAGCAGATTATAAACTAACTAGTTTTCTTATAGAATAAAATCATAGTTTTGTTATTACTATTTACAGATTGTTTTCTATACATTCTATAATATAACATCTCGGAAGTAATAACTGTAGAAAGAAAAACATTTCTATTCATTCTATTACTACATACTTTAGCTAGTAATTTCTTTTCTCGGTTTCAAATAATATAGTAAAGTTTCTGGAAAAGAAATTATACAGAAAACCTGTTTACCCATCTGAATCTAGTTCTGTTAGTAAAAGAAAATACAGCTTCTTTCCTTGTTCTGTAATCTAACATAAACAACTTAAATCTAACCCTAACTTTACTTCTTGTACAGAATGCTATTGCTCTGACAGTTAAATAAAAGTATTCATTCTTTTAAACAAACTGACAATTTATCCTATAATTGCATCCTATTATCTTTGTTTATAATTTCACCCCTGTGCTGGAGTACGGTCTGGTCACTCCAGATGAGGAAAAACACAGGTGGGGTTTTATTTCTCATCAAAATGATTCTAATTACTGAACAAACTAAGAACACTTTCATGACTAAATCCTTTAAGTCTTTACATCATAAACTGCAACATGCTATTCAATCATACACAGATATTTAAAACAAGGAAAATAGCAGAACTTGTTATTGAGCTTGGACAACAACAGCAATGGGAGGCCGTTCCTCCCTACCAACTCTTGGAGAGTGCTCAAACAGTGACTCCTCAGGACCCCCGAGCTTGCTCTGGTCTCCCTGGCTGGCACTTGGTGCAGCAATCATCAATACCAGTCTTCAGACTTAATACAACCTTGAACTTAGCAGTAAGTTCTCCCAGCTAGCAAGCTATAACAGACCAAGTTACTATAGATTTTCCCTCAAAACACCTTCCTTACTGTTTTCTCTTTTTCCCCAATGAATTTCCTGAATAGCATTCCTCCTGAATGATTCTTCTTTGGAGAAATATCTGAGCAGCCTCAGCTCTCTTCATTGGGTACTTTTAAAAGATTGCCTAGGTCTTTTTGGGTTAATTGTCATTTATTGAGCCACCTGCTCTGATCCCACTTTCTTGGGGGATCATGACCCCAAATATAGAGAAGTTGCCACCTACAACCTAGAAAGTGTTTGAGGATGTTGCCACTTGTCTTTTTCCCTCCACCTATTTCCTTCCACCAATTTGACCAGTAACCTCTTATTAACAGCTCTCCCATGCTGTTGTCTCCACTTTTTATTTATTAATAATAAAATATTCAAAATTACATTCCTCTTCTTTTAACTCTGCTGAGTCATCAGTTCCTACTTAGCATTAAATTTTACATAATGTCTTAGGAAATCAAATTAAAACAATTAACATTATTTTACAAAATTGGGGTATGTGACATACACACCCCCTTAAAATGTAACATCGTCCTCGATGTTACTTATTCTTCATCCTCTGCAGTCTCCTGGAATAGATTTGGGTATGCCTCCCGCATCTTACTTTCCAGTTCCCAGGTAGCCTCTTCAAGACTAAGGTGCTTCCATTGCACCTTCACCTATCCAATGGTGTGGTTCCGCAGAGTAATTTCCCTCCTCCCGAGGATACAGTCCGGTTCCACCAGAATTTCTCCTTCTGGTTCCACCTGTACAACATTCCAATCAACCACATGAGTAGCATCATAAACATACTTTTTCAAAACAGAGATATGAAAAACATTATGTACCTTTAAGTTAGGTGGTAATGCTAGCTGGTATGCAACTTGACCAATTCTAGATAAAATTTCAAACGGACCACAGTAACGTGGTGCTAACTTTGCACAACTCCCCAGTATTAGAGAGCTTTTCTTTGGCCTTACCTTTATAAACACATGCTCACCTACCTGGAACTCCTTGGGAGTTATTTTCAAATCTGCTTGGCTCTTTTGCCGATCTTGTGCCACCTTCAAATTTTCCTGCACTTGTTTTACAATTATCTCCATTTCCTTCAATAATTCTGGTCCTAACACCAATCTATCTACTGGATTATTCCAGGAGGTAGGAGTGTTGCATTTATGTCCATAAAAAATTTCAAATGGACTAAACTTAGCTGATGACCGATAGTTATTATTATATGCAAACTCTGCTAGATGCAAGTAGTCTTCCCACTTACCCGGCTGATCTTTAACATACATCCTTAATAAATCCTTCAGCACCTGATTCACTCTTTCAGTCTGTCCATCTGTTTGAGGATGGAAGGAGGTGCTGAAATTCAGTGTTGTATTTAATCCCTTAAACAAGGACTTCCAAAAATTTCCTGTGAATTTAGGATCCCTGTCTGAAATTATAACTTTCAGTACTCCATGTAACCGAAAAATCTGCTTTAATAATATATCAGCTATATTGGCAGCCTTGTAAGTAGTTTTGACAGGAATGAAATGTGCTGCTTTACTTAACTTGTCAACCACCACCATAATAGAGTCATTTTGATTCTGATTTCTGGGCAGTCCAGTAATAAAATCTAAGCTAATCACTTCCCATTTCCAGCTAGGAATGGGTAAAGGTTGTAGCAATCCAGCCGGATGTTGGTGTTCGGTTTTCACTTGTTGACAGTCCAAACATCTAGCAATGTATTCAGCTACCTCAGATTTCATATTAGGCCAAAAATATTCTTTTCTTAGCATGGTTACAGTCTTTTGGTAACCTGGATGTCCTGAGTAAGGTGTTTTATGGACTTCGTCCAGAATTAACAACTTAACCTTAGGCACATTAGGAACATACATTTTATCCGTAAATAATAAAAATCCCTCTTCATTTAGACTATAACCTTTTATTAAGTTTTCTGTAGGTTCTTCTTTAGCTGTAATTTGCAATTTCTGATAATTTTCATCTTGTTTTACCCCTTCTTTAAGCTGTTCAATTAAATCAGAAGCATAAGTGCTAATTACTGCTGTAAAGTTCAGTTTTGCATTTCTGCTCAATGCATCAGCCACCTTATTTTCCTTACCCTTTATGTGCTGGATTTCAAAATCATATTCACTTAAGAAGGCTAACCACCTTGCTTGTCTTGCGTTTAAGTTAGGTTGATCTAAAAGATATTTCATTCCTTTATAATCAGTCATTAGAATAAATTTTCTACCTATTAAATGATGTCGCCACATTTTTAAGGCATGTATAACAGCCGCAAGTTCTAGATCATAAGTTGCGTAATTCCTTTCGTGAATTTTTAACTTCCTGGACTCATAGGAAATGACATGCCTGTCTTGATTTAGCACACCCCCTAAGCCATCATTACAGGCATCTATGCATACCACGAAATCTTTATTAGGATCTTCTATTCTTAGAATAGGCGCACTTGTCAATAAGGTTTTTAATTTCTTAAAAATTTCTTCACGCTTTGAGTTCCAATCAAATTTCTTACCTTTCTTTTGTAAGGAAGTGATCAGATTTGTTATGTTTGAAAAGCCTTCAATGAATCTCTGGTAATAACCGGTAATTCCCATGAATGACCTAACATCCGTTACATCTTTTGGAACCGGCCAATATTCGATTGCCCGAATCTTTTCAGGATCAACTGAAATCCCTTCCTTAGTCACTACGTGACCTAAGTACTGGATTTCATCCTTAAAGAAGTCACACTTGCTAAACTTCGCGAAGAGTTGCTATTCTCGCAACTCTTGTAAAACTATATTTAGGTGTTCTTTATGTTCTTCTTCCGTTTTAGAGTAAATTAAGATGTCGTCGATAAACATGACAACAAATTTATCTAAGTATTTATGCATTATATTATTCATTAAGCACATAAAGACAGCTGGGGCATTGGTAAGCCCAAATGGCATCACGACAAACTCGTAGTGTCCATACCTTGTTCTAAAGGCGGTCTTGAAGATATCTTCATCCTTAATTCTTACTTGATGATGTCCTGACCTCAAGTCTATCCTTGAGAACACCGTGGCTCCACGTAGCTAATCAAACAGATCATCTATGTGGGGCAACGGATATCTATTTTTAATAGACATCTTGTTTAGTTGACGGTATTCTATGCATAGTCGCATAGTTCTGTCTTTCTTTTTGACAAAGATGATCGGTGCTCCCCAAGGAGACACACTAGGTCGAATGTACTTCTTATCTATCAACTCTTTTAGTTGTGATTTTAACTCATTAAGTTCTAAAATATTGATTTCATACGGAGCTTTCGATCTAGGTACCGCACCCGGCACCAGCTCAATAGTGAAATCCAGTTCCCTCCTAGGAGGTAATCCTGGAATTTCTTTTGGGAATACGTCAGTAAATTCGTTTAAAACAGGAATATCTTCTATTTTTAACTTATCTGTTTCAGATTTACTTGCCTCATCTGCAATAGTTACAGCATAGGTTTTACATCCTTTTCTAACGGCTCTTTTAAGTTGTAAAACAGAAATCTGTCTGATTACAGTTTTTCTAGGAATACCCTTAACCTTTATTGGTTGTTCATTACTATTTACGCACGTAAAGGTTTTATTGTAACAATTTAAAACTACCTTATGTTGCTCTAACCAATCCATGCCAATCACTAAATCATATGATCCAAGTGGCAAAACATTAAGCTTAACTGTAGTTTTAAATTCATCCATAAATAAAGCACATTCTTTCACAAAACAGGTTACTTTTCTTTTTGCCCCTGTGGCTAATTGAACTAACTAGGAATTATCGAACTTATCGACAGACAACTTACATTTTTCCACTATCTGAGGTGCAATGTAACTAAGACTAGCTCCTTGATCAATTAAAATGGTTACAAGGGTTTGGTTAATCATACCTTCCACTTTCACCATGGAATTCTGATAATCAGCTTGGAGGTTCTCCAATGCTGCATTTATTCTGGGCATAGTCCTCGCGAGTTCTCCAATGGTCATTTCCTCCTGCATAGTGTGAATATTGTTGACTGACGTTTTCTGGTTTGGGCGGACCGAGGCATAGTGCAGGCCATTACATTCCCGACACTTAACAGGCTCCTTTCGTTCAAAACTCTTGGTGAAATTCCCATGGTTATTTGCAGCTTCCTTGCCCTTAAAATTATTCAAATTATTAGAAGCACCATTTCTATTTCCCTGGAAATTCTTATGTTTAGAATAATTTTTATTCTTATTATTCTTGAAATTCCTCTGGGGTACAAATTCCTTCTTCTTAAACTCAAGCTGATTGTTGTTTTTCTTAGCCTTCCAGTTGGCTAAGCCTTCTTTCTTCTTGTTCTACTCAAAACAGAAATTAGCCTTCCTCATGGCCTCCTCCAGAGTCTTCGGGTTATCATACTCAATTCTGTCCTTAATGTGATATGGTAGACAGCTGAGAAATCGCTGCACTTTAGGTTTCTCGTCTACTAGGTAAGGTACATACCTAAGCAAACTTAAGAATTTATTGTTCAAATCCTTCATAGTCATTGAACCTAACTTCAATTCGTAAAATTCCTTAGCTCTTTCTTCATAATATTGTTCGGACAAAAATTTCTTCTTGAAGTACCTTTTAAAGGTACTCCAATTAACTTCTTTTTCCCTGATACCCTTGACTCTCTTCAAATCTTGCCACCATATGTCTGCTTTTTCAGAGATATTATAGATTGCCATTCTTGCCTTCAGCTGAATTGAATAATTGTATATATGAAAATACTTCCTCATCCCGGATAACCAGGACTCTGCTTCTTCCCCTTTTTCGGTCTCTCCATTAAAAGTTGGGGGCTTTATCTTTTTAAACTCCCCTGGAATTTCCTCATATGGTCTGTACTTCTTCTTTATGTCATACAACTCAGCCTCACTACTGTCACTAGTAGTATGGTAGCTTTATCGTTCACCGAACCCTTCAGATGATGAACTACTTTCAGTTTTTTCCAACTTCATCTTTTTACATCTCCTTTGATGACTAACATCCTCAGATTCTGATCTTCTGCTCCTTCCTTCAGTTTGGAATTTTTCCATTAAAATTTGGTTCAACTCTTCCTGAGCCTTCAAAATCCTCTCATTCTCCTTCTTGACTGATTCCATTTCAGCCTTCAAATCTTTTACAGTTTGCAACAGCTCTGAAGAGTTGGCAGTCTCCTCCTCTAACATAGGTTCTCTGGGCAATTGTCTTGTCTCTGTGTCTGGAGACTCCTCCTGAGCATACTCTCCCAGCTTCTCCATACCTGCCTGTTAACTTTAGAAAAGAAAATTTTATGTTCTTTACATAAAACATAATATATGTTAGTATCTTCTTCTACTTTACTGTTCTATGGAAGCTAACTGGGCTGCATCAAGTCCTAGTGTTTGAACCTTGTGCTCTGATACCACATGTCAAAACCCCGAATTAAAAAAAAAAAAAATTTTAAATCCAGCTAAATAACAAAAGCAGTTAACTAAATGTTTAATTAGTTGTGTATTACGGAAATCATTATCTGATTTACCTATTGCATTATGTATATTTTATCGGACAGTTCTTTCCAGTTTCCTGACTTGTTTTCTTTTTGCAACCACAAGGTGGGACTGTCATGAAAAACTAGGCTTACTTAGCTTTCGAGCTGACGCAGAAGTTTTTCCTTCTCTTACAGATTTACAGGTAAGAGATTCGGGTGCTGCTTTTCAAAATTTCTAAAGTATTCAATATAAATTCGTCGCACAAAATTTAATTCAGTAGAAGAATATACATGCTAGTCAGTTTCCAAGCTTATAGAGGTAAAGCATTAAACTGTTCTTCTTTTTAAGATGTTATAGCTAGAGATTTGATTCTACTAGTAATGACGACAGTTGTTTTCCTTCATGAAGGCGTGCTTTAATATTCTTGTTGAGTACTAACTCTTTGATGTTTATACTAATTGCAAGTGTAAAATGCATTAATTATTTCTTTGCTAGCACAGTAAGTATGGCAGAATTATAAAGTCAAAGATCTAAATTAAAATGTTCATAATTACTGGTTCACACCATGATTAAATTGGCTGTTGTAAGTGTAAAATGATAGGGAGTTTAAGTACCAAACTTCCACTTTCATTACTTCGAAATTTTAAGGGTTTACTACTTTAATACAAGCTACCTTTAAAGATTTACGTCAGTGTTTAATGATCTGAAATTATCCGCACATAAATTGCTTGGGAACTATATCTATTTCAAGATCAATATATCATTAATAGTTAGATGCTAAGCTTGTTGAACATTTAAGACTTACTATGCAGTCACTACAAACTTTATGATTTTAATAACTATATCATCAAGCAAATGAGGTTAATCTTAACAAGAAGCTATTTATCATAAAATGATTCTATAACTCCTTTCATAACCTTGGGGGTTAACTTGAAAAAAAGCTAATTGTCATAAAATGATTCTATAACTACTGATTGAGTTGTTACTTTACCTTGTATAAAAAAAGTGCAAGGGTTGAACACCAGGGGTCAAGGAATAAAACCATAATCATGATCAATTTATAGCTTAACTTGGTTTTTATAGTTTTATAAGCTCTAGGCAATTAATACCTTTACTTTCCTTTATGAACTAAGGTGAATATTTTATATAACATAGAGAATAGGTTTATAAAAAGGGTCGCGCCAAGATAAACTATTAACTTCCTTCGCTCTATGATTTACCATCAAACATTATAAGTCTCTATAAGTATATGCTAGATCACACCAAGGATAAGGGTCTATGTTATAATACATTCTCAACATTACTCTAAGGTTTTCATGGTTGAATTTCATATCACAGGTGGGTTGACAAAAGGTGTGACGAACCTTGTAGAACTTTCCAAGGTATGATTCGGGTTTGCAAATCATTGGAAACTTACTTGTGGAACTATAACGTTCCTACCCACTGCATCCCAATTATTAAAATGTTAACGTGGCCTTGTTACAACCAATTATTGGAGGTTTAAAGGGTAGTCTTGAACCCTATCTTGTCATTCCTTCGACGCGTTCAGGCCTCCGGCCGCTAAGCAAAAACCTTCCTATCGGCACCGTCGCTTGCACTGTCTGTTAGCAGTCATTTTGTTGGTTATACTCCTCATGGATTCGTCCAATGCATTGTGAGGAAATTGCTGTAACCAAAAGTTTGTTGTTTGAGCGTTGGTTAGTGTTTATTCTTTAGGGTTTTGGCCAACTTACACGCTCAGTCCTGAACTCTTTATCTGTGAAGAGTCCTCGCTTTAGCTTGGTATTGCGAGTCGTGGCCTTTTGACTCAGGGCTGCTGTGCATAGGGGTTTTTCGCTGTGTACTGTCATTAAAAGAGTATGAAGAGGTGACCGATCCTAAATAGCTGCTGCATTTGATGTTATCGTTCTCCGACGTGGATGGTTGCCTTTAGTGACAGCAGACTCTTTCTCCTTTGTCGTAGATGAAGGATTTTTGTTTCCTCGTGTTGGTGGTTATTTTGTTGCTCTTCAGTGGTCATACTTCCATTAATCTTTAAGGTAATATATAGGGTTTACCCTTTATCTTCCTTCCAGAATAATTTACTTAATCAGTAATTTACAAAGTTTTTAACATTATGCTCTTCCTTCTTGACAGGGTCGACCTGCTCTCCTCGGCGTGGAAGGTGTGAGATCGTGACGACTGGCTGTTTACGGTAAGCCTGGTTTAACCATGGCATCTTCCTCCTTGTTGGTCCTTTAGGGACATTCGCGGGTTGGTCTTCATTACCTGTAACCCTCACGGTTTCTTTGGTTCAATTTAAATGACCTTTTCACTGTTGTTTAAGAGGTTAAACCCCTTTGTTTACATAAGGGACCTCTGGCTGAGGCCGAGACTGTAATCTTTGCCTTCATTTTGATTACTGTAAAAAAAAAATACATATATACGATGTTCAGGCTGAAAAAGCCTTACTCTATGGATTTGGTTTACGGCCGTGAGTAAAGAAATCTAAATTAGATTCTTTAGTTGTTAGTTTTGTTGAAGCTGCGAGCTCGTACTCTGTAATGTACTCTTTCAGTTCTATTAACCCTGATGTATGTGTTTAAAGTAAAAAGGGTTCAAACCTAATTTGAACAATATAATAAGTAAATTATTGTACCTTTTTGAGGAACGAACCACCTTTATTTATAATCGTACTGCTGTAAAATTGTTGGATTAATTTTTAAGTTGTTAACTGTTCAGTTACTTTGATAAACTGAGCATACAGTTACTTTCTTTCGTTACTTTCCTGTACGTTACTGCATAAGGATTTTTACTCTGTATTATTATTTTAATCTCCAAAAGCTAGGGTATTCTGTAAATGACTTGTATATTAGATTACTTTGTTGTAATTGAATTTATACAGGTCAATAAATAATTTTTGACCTTCAGAATAGAAATTCTTAGGTTTGAATGAAGTTCTTATGTCACTGTGAGTTAATCTTTGAGCATAGTGTTTATATTTTATTTCAGGTTTGCATTTTAATAAGATAAGGACATTTCATTAATTACACAATAATAATGTTCCTCTAATGTATATAATAGAAAGTATATTATTATTATTATAATGAAAGGTATACTGTTACTATTGTATGAAAGAGGTTATTCTTCCTGTGAGTACTATTACTTTCATAGTTATTTATACCCAGTTTATTTTGTAATTGTATAGAGAATAGTACTCTGTTATTTATTTCTTATGCTGTCTGTGCTATATACTTTATGAAAGTTCTCTTGATATTTACTTTATCTTACTATGTTATGATGTTAGTAAAATAAAATAAAAACAATCTACAGACTATCTATGATCTATCTCGTACATATAAATTGTAATATTTGTTTAAACTTTTATAAAAGATAGACTGATAATTACGGATCTCGTTCGAGTCCAACTAGATAAAAAAATAAATGCAGGAACTAAATAAATTTACAACTGTAAGCAGATTATAAACTAACTAGTTTTCTTATAGAATAAAATCATAGTTTTGTTATTACTATTTACATATTGTTTTTTATACATTCTATAATATAACATCCGGGAAGTAATAACTGTAGAAAGAAAAACATTTCTATTCATTCTATTACTACATACTTTAGCTAGTAATTTCTTTTCTCGGTTTCAAATAATATAGTAAAGTTTCTGGAAAAGAAATTATACAGAAAACCTGTTTACCCATCTAAATCTAGTTCTGTTAGTAAAAGAAAATACAGCTTCTTTCCTTGTTCTGTAATCTAACATAAACAACTTAAATCTAACCCTAACTTTACTTCTTGTACAGAATGCTATTTCTCTGACAGTTAAATAAAAGTATGCATTCTTTTAAACAAACTAACAATTTATCCTATAATTGCATCCTATTATCTTTGTTTATAATTTCACCCCTGTGCTGGAGTACGGTCTGGTCACTACAGATGAGGAAAAACACAGGTGGGGTTTTATTTCTCATCAAAATGATTCTAATTACTGAACAAACTAAGAACACTTTCATGACTAAATCCTTTAAGTCTTTACATCATAAACTGCAACATGCTATTCAATCATACACAGACATTTAAAACAAGGAAAATAGCAGAACCTGTTATTGAGCTTGGACAACAACAGTAATGGGAGGCCGTTCCTACCTACCAACTCCTGGAGAGCACTCAAACAACGACTCCTCAGGACCCCCGAGCTTGCTCTGGTCTCCCTGGCTGGAACTAGGTGCAGCAATCATCAATACCAGTCTTCAGACTTAATACAGCCCTGAACTTAGCAGTAAGTTATCCCAGCTAGCAAGCTGTAATAGACCAAGTTACTGTAGATTTTCCCTCAAAACACCTTCCTTACTGTTTTCCCTTTTTCCCCAATGAATTTCCTGAATAGCATTCCCCCTGAATGATTCTTCTCTGGAGAAATATCTGAGCAGCCTCAGCTCTCTTCATTGGGTACTTTTAAAATATTGCCTAGGTCTTTTTGGGTTAGTTGTCATTTATTGAGCCACCTGCTCTAATCCCACTTTATTGGGGGATCATGACCCCAAATATAGGGAAGTTGCCACCTACAACCTAGGAAGTGTTTGAGGATGCTGCCACTTGTCTTTTGCCCTCCACCTAGTTCCTTCCACCAGTTTGAACAGTAACCTCTTATTAACAGCTCTCCCATGCTGTTGTCTCCACTTTTTATTTATTAATAATAAAATATTCAGAATTACATTCCACTTCTTTTGACTCTGCTGAGTCCTCAGTTCCTACTTAGCATTAAATTTAACATAATGTCTTAGGAAATCAAATTAAGACAATTAACATTATTTTACAAAATTGGGGTATGTGACATAACCCAGATAAACTTAACAAAGATATCAACATATATTAACCCAATATACCCAACAAGACTTTGCATCATTTAGATTCAGCCATGAAAAATCATAGATCGCATCATTACAAATTCAACAGGTATGCATAAAAAGACAGGAATTCCATCAACATACTCTTTATATTGGCTTCCAAACCATCTTACAAAACACAAGCATCCCTTGGTCAAATAGCCTCAGACTATAAAATACATTCATATGCATATCAATTGATCACATACAAGAAAAACTAATCCATCTCCATCAATCTAATGACTCTACTCCTAATTCTGTTTATAGGCTTGAGTTGTTACAAAATGGTCCACATAGGTCGACTCTCTAACTAATTTCGACCAAAACTTCTAACTAATGCAACCAAACCGACCATACTTGTTACTATATTCTTTTGCGCAATTGAATCTTCCACCTGTTGATTTCTTCTTTGTGGCACCTTGCACATCTCATCCCCTTTCCAATAGGATTTTTTAATTCAACTATGTTGAACTTTAGCCTCTATTTTTTTCTTGGTATGGCAGCGTTTCTACAAAAGTGTTCATATCATTACACTTTAAATTTATTATATCCTCATAATAGTAGTGAATTTATTTTTCATGCATTCTAGAAACTACCCACATTGACAATTTTTTGTCAAATCAAGTCTATCGGCTCTTTTTCTATTCAATTATGGAAATATTTAAAATTACTCTTTCGAATATTATTATTTATTTTCATTCTCCCATTTGTTATCTTTTCAATCGTTGTGACCATGCCCAGTTTTGATCTTGGGGATTAAAATTGTAACTGTTGAAAGTTACCAATCTTTCCCAATTACTACACCCTTTTTGTAAGTGTATTTATTCTTTGAGACTACTTCTACAACATGTATGAAAATATAAGGAAAACTAAGAAAACTATTGCATTAAGAACTGAGAATATTTATGATAGTGAGTACTCAACAATTTTTAGATCATTGATCTGATACTCCAATATTTTTCTATTATTTCTAGAATTGACTATTGTGTCCTATTTTCATTTTCTCCACACTTGTATTTTTTTGCAAAAAAGGTTCTCTCTCAAACAAATAAGAATTGGAAGATTTTCACTTGAATTTTTTTTAGATTACTGAGAAGATATATTTATGAGTAAATATTTTTTTTCTAATTTGTACATTTCGGGTCACTATTCCTTCCTCCAAGATTTTGAAAACCACCAAAACGATTATTGGATTAGTGGATTTTGGCATGTTTATGCACCTCCACTCCAATCCATTTAGAATTTGGCCAAATGCTCCACTAATTTTCTTCATGCATGCTAATAATTTGTACTATGAAAATTCCATTAACAACAAAGTTTATTGCAGTGTATACATTCATGATATTCAAAACCCATCAATCATCAATCTATGTAAATTTGGATTTGAATCTAACCATAGTCTTCTCTAGCATTTTTTTTGTCCTCAACACCATTGACTTACTCTTGAAATGGTCAAATTTCAACTTAATTTTCTCTTGTTGTGGATAGAATAAGAACATGGTTCCATACAAGTGTACTTTTATGTCTATTGATCATGTGGTGATAGATTGACATGGAATGACATGTGGGGGTAATGATATGGCATCTTGTCCACCTAAATCCTATGTGGAATCCCTTCGTTTTACCATGTCAAATTCCCTTGGACCCATTTCCTCCATGTCATATTCTATTCAACATGTTTCCTCCAACCCTTATGATGAGAATTGGGTCATTCATCTCCCTTCCCAAAAATGATCAATCATTCATGATACTTAACCCATCAAACCTCTTCTCTACCAGACTCACTTGTGATGGCTTATCAACTATTGATATAAACAACATGATAAGATCTAGTCCAGTTGCACTACCTTTCCCTTTTTAGGATCCCATTGACATGGTCTAGAATGATGAATTAAGGGTCATTAATTTAAACGACATGATAGATCTAGACTACTTGAATGATATTCACCTCTTTGGGACTTCTACGAAATGCTTCATCATGTTGATATGTGGTTGTAGATCCAAACAACCCAATTTTACCTATATTGTTCACATTGCCCCCTTTTATTTGTCCTTCCAACCTATCCACTCAACACGAGAGTTTATGGGTCACTAATCTTAAAGGCTTGATTTAATATTGGTATTTTGTGGCATTTCTCCACTTTGGAACCTCGATGAACTAGAATGCCACGAGACCTTAAAAATCATCGATCAATACAATTAGATATAATCTCTACCATTCCTGGCATCCCTACA
Source organism: Pseudotsuga menziesii (assembly GCA_001517045.1). Classification (NCBI taxonomy): domain Eukaryota; kingdom Viridiplantae; phylum Streptophyta; class Pinopsida; order Pinales; family Pinaceae; genus Pseudotsuga; species Pseudotsuga menziesii. The sequence continues at coordinate 152,540 of LPNX010539183.1, read as the reverse complement.
ATCTTCAAAATATCGGACTAATGTGCATCGTTGGATATGGTAGGCTAACTCTCAATCGTGGATCATCCACTAGCCCCCAAACAAGCTATGGTTTGTCAATTGGAAATTCAACCTTCCATCATTCAACATAACTAGAATGTTTACTAATTCTATAAAAAATTCCAATTGGTTTTCTCATAATTGGATTTTTTTCAGTTATGCTCATAACCAGTAACACTCAACTCAAGCATTCTCCCAAAACCTTGTATTTGAAACCATGAATTTGTTAGGGACATTTTATCAAACACTATATATGTAAACTCATACTTATTCCTATAAACTCTACTTATGTCCCATACAACCCCAATGTTGTAACTAAAAGCTTGGATACCACAATGTAATATCCCCATCCAACATTACAACCATACGATGTGTAGCTACAATACCAACTTCCAAATTCCATCCCACAAAATCCAACACTCGTAATTATGACTAATTAATCCTCTTGTGCATAGTGCCATAGTTTAAGAAATGTGTGTGTAGGTGCATAAATCTAAAATACAATGGAACAAAAACTATATTCTCACACAGTAAGCAAAATATATGTTTGTTTTATGTCTAAAAACAATCTTATTATGCATGTCGTGTATGCATATAGTTTTTGTTCCACTGTATTTTCAATTTCTGCACCAACACATGTATTACATAAATTTTCACATTCATGGGAGACTTAATTAGCTATAATTACGGATGTTGGCCTTTGTGGGACATACTTCGGAAGTTGGTATTTATAGTTACCCATAATATAAATGGAATGTCAGATGGGAATGATACATAATTCTTGATTAAAAATATTCTTATCATCAAGATATTTCTAATGTGCTATCATGTGCCCCAAACAGAGTTTTTGTGTGGAAGTTGTAACCTCAAGAAGTTGACATATCAACTAGATTCCTCGAGGGCCACATTCCTTTTTCCATTTCATATACTAGGGTTAGAGTTTTGGATCTTGAAAAAAAAATCTATTTGGATTTAGCACTTTATGTTAAAATACCATTTTTTACTTCTTGTCATAGAATTTTGTGAGTGAGTGTAGTTGACACCTCTCTTTAGAGTAAGATACCACCATTCTAGTAATTTTTTAATTTCTTTGCATTTTATAATCTTTTTTTCTAGCAATTAATAGAACTTTGGTTTTGTTGTATTACTACATTCTTTGCAATATTTTGGTGTGTGTGTTTCCAATCATATTTAATCCTTTTATTTCATTCTTTACATAATCTAGATCATTTGCATTAGAGCAAATTGATCTCTAATGTTTTTCAGCGCATGTCCTTGATGAGGTTAGGGTACTATAGAGAGTTAGGTCTCAGACTATTTTTGCTTGGGGAATACCACTCTCAACATTCCAAGTGGCCTCCCATGGTAGATGAAAAGAGAGATGATAGAGTAAAGGGTCCTATCAAGTTGTTGTTTGAGGAAGCCCTCACATGATAGAGGAATGAGATGATGGATAAATTTCCTAGATCCTTCAACAACTACCATGTTGGACTTTATATTCTCATTGATGTCAAAAGAGAGTGTCTTATATGTCGAGTGATTTATCTTACCGAGCTTGATGTAATTAGAAGCTACTTTGAAGAAGTATATAGAATGGAATCTAGTTTAAATATGCATGCAAGTCCCACTAAGTTATATGAACTAGCTCATGATTCACAATTTTATAATAAGGGCATGTCGCAGTACCAAAGGAATGGGCATTGTGTTAGGGACTTGTAACCCAAGAGAGGGCACCATAATTGGCCCATAGCCCATTCATTGTAGGGACAAGTTGGCTTAAGGAAGATCGTGAATTAAGTAAAATCTTTTTTGTCTGCCCTCTTATTCAAATGAAAGGGGAGGTCATCTCATGTATAAATAAGAATATGTTTGTCATTGTATGCAAGCATGGAGGATTGAGAAAAAAATTATAAGGAAGAATGAAGCTGTGAGAAATGGGTGCAATTGTAAGGAGAAGTGAAGATATAAAATATGTAATAGTAAATCTATGTTGATTTGAGGAGATCAATGACTAGTTGACCTAATGTAGTTAGGTAAAGTCACAGATGCAAGAAAGGGTTAAGCCTTTGAGGGCCACTCATAGAAAATTGCGCAGTTAGACAGGAAGACTAAGTTTGAATCAAAACAAGTGCAAACTTGCAGTTGGAGGAAGGTTGAAGATTGAAGTAGAGCTAAGGGCAAAGTTGCCATTGTAAGGAAGGGAAAATTCATAGTTGGAGGAAGGTCAAATATTGAAGCAGAGCTAATGGAAAAGTTTCCATTGCAAGGAAGGACGAAGTTTGAAGTGAAATGTGCAAGCATAACATAGTGTGTCAAGTTAATTGCACAGTATTGAACAAGATGGGAAAGGTGCACTGGCCCTAGTGCATAGTGTACAAAGTGTGCAGTAGTGAAAAAATTGTGGAAGGTGTTTAGAATAGCTTCGAAGTGAACAAAGCATAGAACGTTGAACATAGTGGATAGAATAGAGAAAACTGAAGAAAGTGTGCAGTACAAAGTAAAATTGAGGAAAGTGTGCAATACAACATAAGTTGAGGGAAGTGTACAGAACTAAGAGTGAAGTTCAAAATAAATTGTAGAACATGTGAAAAGGGGTTTGAATTCTCCATCCTATCGAAGAAGAGAAAAGGGATTCTTATTCTCCATCATGTCGAAGCAGAGAATGTGTGAAAAGGAGTTGAATCCTATATCATGTCGAAACAGTGAAAGTGTTGAACAGGGGGTTGTAGCCTCCTTCCAGTTAGAGCTGGAAAAAAATAGGGTGTTGGAGCATCCCTTTAGTTGGAAATGCATAAACAAGGAGGTTGGAGTTTCCTGCCAGTTGTAGCTAGTGATAATTGGAGATTGAAGTCTCCTTAACTTAATAAAACCCTTCATATGGTTTTTATTAATATTATATATTAACCTTTTCATTCAATATACTCTCTTGTTAATGGTGTATAAATTCATATGTTCTTACTGTTCATTTGATGAATTAAATGAGAAAAAAGTAAAATAGAAAATTTGTAGTGGATACAAATTCACCATCCTTAAGTATCCAGATGTGTTCTACAATTGGTATCAAAAAATGTCCTTCATTTAAGTCTAATCAACTTGAAGGATATTCTTGAACACACAGTATGGAGGATCAAGTATTTTTTTCCATAAATGGAGTGTCTCTTTTGCACGGAACCAATTATGATACATGGAAGGTGAGAATGAAATTGTATTTGGTGTCTACAAGATTTGGTGTATGGAATTCAATAATCATTGGTTGCACTCCACCAAAGAAAGAAAAAAATGAAGCTCAAAAGGAAGCAAAAAAGGATAATTCAATTGCAATGGATCCTATTCAGGATGGACTAACAGGCTCTATAAAAGAAAATTCAGGACAATGCATCTTAACAAAAGAAATTTGGGACAAAATAAAGAATCTGTACTCAGTTGAAGAAATCAGTGTACAACATAAGGAAGCAATTGTAATAAAACATGAATGTCAAAAGGAAGAATCAATCCCATAAATAGAAGAAACTATTGAAATTGATGATCAAGTTGAGATCCACTCCAGTCTCAAAAGCAGGAATCAAGAAGATGAAGGTGAGAAACAAAATCAACGAATTGTAGATCTTGAATTCGAACTGATAGCAACTATGGAAGAAGTTGATGACTTAAGAAAAGAGATCAAAAATCAAGCTTATAAAGAAACTAATCTTATCAAAACCAAATTAAAGGAATCATAACATGTGGAAGAAGGACTAGTGAAACAATTAAAATAAAAGGAAGATAGATATCGATAAATTGAAAAGACTATTATCAGTCTAAAAGATGGAGCGAAAAGGGGAAATAAGTTGAAGATAATACGACAAGTCAGTTGGAAGAAAAGGAAAAAATCAGTGATGTTCACGAGGTGAAAATTATCTTATTAAAAGATATCTTAGGAAGATAAATATGGTGGTTAATGAGAAGGAAAAAGAAGAACTTGTAGAACTTGTAAAAGAGAATCATTCCCTGAAGGATTAGTTGCATAAAATTCAAAGAAAATTTGATGATATTGGCAAGATAATTAATGGGTTGCAATTGCATCTCTAGAGAGAAAAAGAAGAGGTTGGTAAATTGAGGGATGAGTGTTAGGATTATTAATCCTCCCTTGTCCAATTTGGTCTTTTGTCTAAGTCAGGAGTCATGTCTAAATCGGGATTCCTTCCAGTATATTTTTAGTCACTAGCACCATTAGGTTCACTTGGACTAATTGGGGCACATGCTCTAGCTACTAAAGTGTGGGGAACACTAATTGAGGCCTAGTGCCACTGATTTCACTTGCATGCATCATTTTATGAGCCTCCTATAGCAATCCCTACAAATTAGGAGCCACTGGGAGTGCCGATACCATTCAAGGTCAGTTGAGTTGAGTTGGTGACTAGTCAAGCTAAGTTAGGAGTCAGTTACATTCAATTCTAGTCCTCTACTTTTAGTTAGCTCTAGGTTTTCATGGTTGCATGCAGGAGAGGTGCATTTCTCACCTACCACAGTTAATTAGGATTAGTTAACACTGAATTAGACACTTGAGTTGTGATTTAGAACTCTGATGAACTCTGATAATGATTTAGACAAGGTGAGTTAACCATTTAGTCCTCCGATAATGATTTAGACAGGGTTCAATTAACCATTCAGTCAAGTAGAGTCAAACCAATCCGAATTTCCTCATATAGGATTCGAATTGCTTGAGGCTATTTATCCATTGTACTTCATTATAATTATTATCTAATTACTTTTTTATTAATGAAAGCATTCACAGTTGTAATCCATTTTTGTACTGTTTCATCTTATGAGTTGTGTGTTTGTCCACATATATATGTGCTCAATTTAATATGGTATCAGAGCCTCGGTAAAAAAATGCACTTCTCATCCTCAGATCTCCAGTTGGATCATTTTTTTTGAGCAAATTTGTTCCTTCTAGTACTGCACCAGAAGCAAAGAATTTACCACTTAATATCCCAAGTAAAGGAATTGTTGATCAAGCTTGCTTGATCAACTATGCTAGGTGTGATGAAAATTCCAAAAGTGCAGGTTGTCGACCTTATTTTTTCTGTTTGATTGTGTGTTTTATAGGTTATCAACTCTTATCACTGCATTCACTACAAGCATCTCTTTCTCCTCGCTGCATTCTCTACAGCAGCTCTTTCTTCTTCACTGCATTCAAAATGGCTCATCCAATGGAGCAGCTCACTTCCTTCAACTACCACCAGTGGAAGGAGGACATGGAGTCACTGCTTTGCACCAAGAAGCTCTACAGACTCACAATGGAGTTAGAGGCAGAGCCAGTTCTTAATTATGAAAAAGAAAAGTACTAGAATAGGCTTGATGAAGCCTTTGGATGCTTGTGCCTCTCAATCTCTCGATATATTCTCTTCCACATCAAAGGATTGAAGAATCCTAAGGATATTTGGGATAATATTTCTTCCTTATTTGATAAGAAGGATGACCTAAGGGTCCATCATCTAGAGAATGATCTTATCTCTCTTCGTCCATCCATCTTCGAAACACTGAATGAATTCTTCACAAAATTCAAGAAGTTGATATTCCATTTGAATCTATGCAAGGTTGAGAAGGAGGATGATCAACTCATCCTTGCCATTCTCTCAAAAAACAGTGCATACTACTCAGTCTTTGTATCAACTTTTCAATCGATGAGGATTACTACTCCAAATTGGAATATGCCCACTCTTGATGCTTTCATTGAATCTTGGCACTCATGAGCATGACAAGTTGATCCAAATGGGGATCATTCGATCTTCCAGAGATCAAGCACTGGTTGCAGGAGGACCTAAGGTATCAAATGATAAAGGGAAGAAAAATGATGATTTTCCTATGAAGAAAGAGAATTCAAATGAGCCTTCAGGTTCAAAAACAAGCAAGAAGAATGGCAAAGGAAAGACTCTTTGTTCCTACTGTGGAAGGGGATTTCATCCAGAAATCTCTTGTGTCAGAATAAAACACTATGAAATGACTCTTCTTCTGAAGAAACATAACATTACTGCACCTACTAGCACAATGAAGGATGACCACACAAAAGACACTAAAGATTACTTCGAAACAATCCATGCATGGAAGGCTAGCTGCTCAACAGCACATGCCTTCCTCATTGATTCTGGAGCTTCCAATAATATGGTTGCATCCAGAGAATCATTCTCTTCTTTAAAATATCTTGATGGTCTTAGTATTCAGTTGGGAAATAATAGTAGATTTAAAAACAAAGGGAAGGGCTCTATCAATCTTGAACATGGAAAGTTCGAAGATGTGATTTATGTTCCCTCCTTAGCTTCAAACCTATTATCTGTATACCAGATGACTCATACTGGCTCTCCAGAGTGAGTGATCTTTGGTCCTAACTTAGTGTAGATCATAGATATCTCTACTGGGAACATCATAGCGAAGGGTGTTGTAAATCATGCCTCCAAGGCATATGAGTTCTCACACTTCATGCCATTTTCAAAACCAGTGCAATCTCAGCAGCCACTTGCAAGGGAAGGTAAAATAATTTCATCTACTTCTTTTGTAGCTTCCACTAGTATTGCAGATCCAGCTATATTAGTTTATGAGATTGAGATTCAGGGTGATTCATATCCAGATCCAGTCCCTAGTTCCAAACTGGAAGCTAGGAAGATGACTGGAAAACCACCCGACACTTAGAAAGGAAAGACCCTTACGGTATGTCATGCAATATTACCTCCTTCAGAGAGATGCAATAGACTCCCTGTAGGATGCTACATGGAAAGAGATTAGTCTCACTACATTTAGAAGAATAGAGCTGATCATACATCTCTTCATCCAGTGAGAGACAAAGGTTACATTCCTCCTTCCTTCCATCATAATTTTGGGAGAAGAAGGAGAAGTCTACATGCCAAGCCCCAGAATACCTATGCATAGAACATCATGCATGCTGCTTTGCTACATCACAAAGATTGCAGCAACACATTTTCAAGTTTTTCAAACTTGAATTTTGATTCTATCTGCTTAGTTAGAGGGGGGGCTTTTTTCCCATGTGGTTTTTCCCCCAGCTTGTTGTATTGAGCAATTACTTTACTTTACTTGATGTAATGGGTGACCTATGGTCTTAGTTACCAGGACCCATAGATTGTCCAAGTTAGCATTTGTGTGTCCAATTTGGTCATATGTCTAAATCAAGAGTCATGTCTAAATTGGGAGTCCTTCCAGTCTATTTTTAGTCACTAGCACCATTGGGTCCACTTGCCCTAATTGGGTCACATGTTCCAGTTACTAAAGTGTGGGGAACACTAATTGAGGCCTACTGCCATTGATTGCACTTGCATGCATCAGTTTAGGATCCTCCTATATCAAACCCTACAAATTAATAGCCACCTGGAATGCTAACACCAACCAAGATCAGTTGATTTGAGTTGGTGACTAGTCAAGCTAAGTTAGGATTCAGTTACATTCAGTTCTAGTCCTCTACTTTTATTTAGCACTAGGTTTGCATGGCTGCATCTAGGAGAGCCGCATTTCTCACCTACCACATCCATTTAGGCTTAGTTAACACTGAATTAGACACTTGAGTTGTGATTTATACCTCCAATGAACTCCGATAATGATTTGGACAAGGTCAGTTAACCATTCAGTCCTCCGATAATGATTTAGACAAGGTTTAGTTAACCATTCAGTCAAGTAGAGTCAAACCAATTCAAATTTCCTCACATAGGATTCAAATTTCTTGAGGCTATTTATCCATTGTACTTCTTGTAATTATTATCTAATTACTTTTTTATTAATGAAAGCATTCATAGTTGCAAGCCATTTTTGCAGTGTTTCATTCTTCAATTGTTGAGTAAATTGTGTGATCTATCTTGTGATTTGTGTGTTTGTCCACAGATCTATGTGCTCAATTTAATAATGAATTGGATGATATTAAATAAGTTTAAGAATCCATTGATAGTATTAGAAATAAAATAGAGGATGTCAGGAAGGTTGTAGAAACACGACTACAGGAAAAGGAAAGAATTTGTCAATCAAGAGAGCTGAAGATTGTCTCTCTAAAAGAATAAGTGAAAATGCAGTTGCTACTACCTGAAGCTTGAGAAGAGTACATAAACCTTAGAAGAAATCATAAATTTTCAAATACCACCTCATGATAAAAATGGATTGGTCTATGTTAAACAAAACTCCAAGATCTCAGAGAAGAAGATTGAGCATAAACCTAGAAGTTGAACAAACATATTGAGAAACTTCAACTATGATGAGGAGAGTAGAAAAACGGAAGCCTATATTCATCAGGACATATCTCTGGAAACAAGGATGAGTAGATTTAAAAAGGATTCCAGAATTATTCCAAAATAAATTTGTCTTTAATGAAATTCTCCACCGGGTACCAAACTCAATACCTTGGTTATTGTTTTATTAAGTATTGTCATAAGGCAATGAACATTAAAACTCAAGATAATAGATATATGAGGAACAATTATGGAAATTAGCAAGGGATATTTCATGGTTACTTCTATACCTGCAACAGTTATGGGCATAAGGCCTTACATTGAAAAATATTTGGTAAAGATAATTCAATAAGAAATAGAGGTATCTATATAACATCTCACAATGTTGAATGTTACAACTATCACTTGCATAAGTAATCCAAAGAAACTTCATATAAAATAACATGCAAAAGTATGGAGAAATAAATATGTTGATTCAATCAATATGACACCCAAATATCTTGTACCTAAAGATACAAAAGTATGGAATAAGAAATCAATGGAAAATCCTAGTACTGAAGCAGTCCAAACTACTCAAGATAACAAAAGTGAAAATAAGAAACTAGACTACAAAGCTCATAAAATATCTTCTACCTCATTTTGATCAATTGTCTTTTAAATGTTTGAGAAAAAAAATCCTAGGAACATTGCCATGAAGAATGACAGAAGTAGACAAACATTCTTGCTCCTTGTTGATGAATTAAAAAATCCTAAAGGTTGATGTTTCCTCATAACCAACTCTAATTTTATAGATGCAATTATTATGGAAATGATGCAATACAATGAGAAGCTACACTTGTAATGAATTTGGCCACAAAGATCAAAATTGTTGGAACTCAAGAAGACAACCAATGATAAATACTTCATACAATGCAGAAAGGACAAGAAGATTCTTGAGTCTGAGTGGACAATATACAAATCATGAATTCAAGGAAAAAATTAGCCTAATATAATGATGATAAGAAAATTCTAAGATGAAGGATTTTAAAGAATGATCTATGAATGGATCTATCAAAAACTACTAAAATGGTCAAAATTTTATATTATAAAAGGGAGGTTGCCATCGCAGAAGCCAAAACCGATAGAAGTATAGTTCAATAGTTATGATTCATACATTCAAAATGTGCAAGCCTATCATTGTCCTTTGTCTACAAAATCACTATGTGTTCTTAATTACAATATTGCCATTTGAAAACAAAACAAAACTACAACTTTATTTATGGAGAAATTGCTTTCAGTCAAATTTATAGTTAATGTCCAAGGCTTCGTAATGATAAGCATAATCTGGGAAGTTTCTCTCTTTGACACCTGCACTCCCTGACACCATATGAACCTGTGCCAAAAGGACCATGATATGATCTTGTTGTTTGTTTAATTGTTCTATCCTATTCTAGAGAGCTACAATTTCATCTCCATTGTGCTAATTAACCTGTGTTTGGGCATGTCATTTCCTGATACTACTCTCCTTTGTTCGAGATGCCTGGTTTTCCAGGAAATACTTGAATTCCTTTTGTTGTGCTTGAACCGTTTCAGAAATATTGATCTTAGAAGAATTATAGCACTGCAGGATATGAGAATTAGACATGGTGACTAAATTACTAAGAAAATGTTCACAAAATGGTTGAATACTAACAAAGTGGGACTTAGATCTAATGCACCAGAAAGGGTCGCATAAACTTGAAAGAAACAAAATTAAAACAAATAGTATGACATAGAGTATATTTGAGGAAATGAATAGGTGGGAAGATGCGACTAGGTTTAGTGGGTGAAATGAATTGGCAGGGCTTTCTGGTTTAGTGGGAAGATCTCGCTAAGGAGATCATGATTCTAAGGACACATGGATGGTCAACTCAATGAGGGGAATCTATGTTCCCCCCCAAGGAGCAAGTAGCAAATAATTTCAATTCGTAGTGCATGAAGATACCTCTATAGGAACGGGAGGAGAAGGATTAAGTGACGATCAGGAACCTCAGTTGGACAAGGCCTAGGGGAGGAAACATGGACAATGCATTCCCAAGTCAAGAATGATACCAATGTTGAAAATTTGTTCAGAGAACCTTAGGGTTCCCATCCAATACATGAAATACCATGATTCGATAGGAAAATGTGTGGGCATGTAACCCTCAGAGAAATCCTTAACATGGTGGATAAATACAACATGGAAGTTGGAAGGTAACTATGACCTACAACTAGGATCCAAAGGTTTTTGTATGGTATTCTTCTTCAACCTTGAATACTGAAACAAGGTGGCTAATGGTAAGACATATTTTTTCAATTCAGTAGGTCTCTACCTCATGATATGGAAGGAGAGGGTAAATCCAAACAAATAAGATCTGATAATGGTGCCAATATGGATACGTATGTATTCTCTTCCTAGCAAGTACCAGAAGGAAGAGATTATAACGGACTTTGGAAACACCTTAGGCGATTTTGTGAAGTCCTCAAAACAAACCAGAATGGAAAGATATGCTTCATATGCTAGGATATGTGTTTTCATGGATATATCAAAGGAACTCTGGGAGGCAATAAAATTATCATAGGAGGATGAGGAGTGGGTTCAAACCCTAGATTGTGAGAATGTCCCCTTCAGATGAAGATAATTTCATGAACATAAGCACTTCTTTAGGGATTTCCATGTCAACGCCCCTCCAAGACAACCCAAAACTATAGAACCAATAGATGTTGAGGGTTTCACTAAGTTTAATCATAGGAAAAAGTAGGAAAGGATATAACCAGGATAGGAAATTAATAATAAGCCTCAAATTACAAACAGGTATGATTCCTTAAAACAAGTCTAGGAGGATAACCTAGGAACAAAGGAAGGAGAGGACATGGACCCAGTCCAGGGAAAGAACAAATATGAGGGGAACAATACCATCCCTAAAAAAAATTAGGCTAAACCAGAGGATATTATAATGAAAGGGGAGGAGGGAGAAGAAATGGAAATAAGGGACCTAGACTTGAATGGAATATAACAGGAAAGCACCAATATCAAAATAGGATATATTCCTACACAAAAATTGGTCCTTCTGAGGGAGGAGATTCTGAAATTGTAACTGGGTAAAACCCTTGGCGTGATCTCGGTAACCCCCCAAAGCAATGACATAGTCAAGAATCCATGGGGGAGGTAGATTAATAGAGTAAGGATAAAAGTAGTTGAGGAAAAACTCGTAGCATTGGGCCAATACCTAACTATCAAGGAGGACTTTCTAGCTATTGAAAAACCTTGTTGATGAAGATAATTTCTTGGAATATCAAAGGGTCTAATAATATCCAGAAAAAGGAGAATCTTGAAAAGAAAATTAGAAAAAGAGAAGCCTACGGTGTAAATGCTTCAAGAAACAGAATGATCTGAAGCACATATGAAACGCCTTTGTAAGAGAATCTAGAAATGAAACAAAGTGATGTCCATAAATGCGATTAAGGTAGCATGAGGGATAGAAATTGTCTACAACCCTTCAGAGATAAGCTTGTCTATTTTTGGGGCTTCATCTCATATTAGTTATGTGGATTTCCATGTTATTAGTTCAAATATTAGGGGGGTTATCTCCAATTCCTACGAGAGTTATTGGCCTCACCTCAAATAGGTGTCCTTGGAATCCCTGGAAAGAATGGGAGTTTGGGTATGGAAACACCATTGGATAACATGGGGTGACTTCAATTTGATTCTTCACCTAGAAGAGAAAATAGGAGGAATGATAACTCTCACTAAGATCATTCATCACTTCAAAAAACTCATAGATGATATGAGGTTGGTAGATATCATAATAGCCAATAGTAATTTCACTTGGAATAATAAGAAGATAGGGGAGCAACAGATCGAATAGAGGTTGGATAGATTCTTAGTATTTAAATTTACCTTGGAAGGGGGAGGAGATATGACATCCTTAACTCTACCTTTAGTAGGATCATACTAGTTTCCCATCTGTTTGGAGTGGGCTCGAATCGAAGCGCATCTCATACGTCCATTTCAAATCGAGCAATTTTTGTTATCAAACCCTGGCTTTCAAGGCCAAGTCAAGAAATGGTGGGTAGTGTTCGAGCGACCAAGGGGGGACTCTCATGTTCAAATTTCAACAAAAGTTGAAATATATAAAATAAAAGGTAAAAAAGTGGAATAAATACTCTTTTGGTAACATATTTGAAGACAAAAGGAGATTAGAAAACCAACTGGATCAGTTACAATAGTAGGTGATGGAGTTGGGATACTCTGAGGATATGAAAGAAAGAGAAGTGACTTTACAAACCCAAATAAACCAAAGGACAAGCCAAGAGAAAATTCTCTGGAAACAAAAGTCTCAAAATAAATGGTTAAGGGAAGGGGAACATAATAAATTTTTCTTCCATAGAGAAATGATACAACACTGTCAAATGAACATAATTGTTAGATTAAAAACTGGGACTGGTCATTATGTGGAAACGTAAGAAGAAATTGAAGGGGAGCTCAATACTTTCTCCCAAGACTTATTGGAGGAGCAAGTACTTGACAGAAGAGAAGCAATAGCTAGAGTGACACAAAACATCCTTGAGTTGGAGATTCAAGAACACAATGAACTCTTGATGAGACCGATGGAAATGCAAGAAATAGAGGAAGTGATGAAACACATGGAAGGGGGCAAGAATCATAGTTCGATCGATTTTACTACCATCTTCTTCCATTTCTTACTAGTACTTGTTGAAGGAGAAAGTTATAGGAATTGTCAAACTCCAAGAGAATTGGAGGGGTTGTAACAACGTTCAATGGGACCTTTACCATCTTAATCCTAAAACAAAGCGGGGTGGAAGATCCTGGAAAATTCAGGCCAATTGGCCCATGTACTCCGATTTAAAAAATCATCACTAAGGTCATTGAAAACCAGTTAAAATCACGACTCCCCATTTTAATCTCCCCTGAGAAAGCAGGGTTTGTGGAAGGGAGGGAAATTTTGGATGTCATTTTTCTTGCTCATGAATTCATACACTCCCTGAAAGTTACGAAGTTTTCAGGAATGTTGATAAAGATGGAACTTTCAAAGGCTTATGATAAGTTGAATTCGTAATTCATGATAGATAGGTTAAAATCATTTGGTTTCAGCAATCAATGGGTAGAGTGGATATCAAGCTTAATCTCTTTGTCTTTATTTTCAATTTTGGTTAATGGAACATCGTCCTCCCCTTTTAAATCAACTTGGAGGATACATCAAGGAGACCCCTTGTCTCCATTCATGTTTGTCTTGATGATAGAAGGTCTAGGGTGCACACTAAAAGGAATGACGAATGCAAATGAAATAATGGGTTTAATTATTCACCCTAGGGCTTAGGTTAAAACTCACCATGCTTATGGGAAAATCCTCTGTATAGAAATATAGAACACTGAAAAAAGGTTTGGATCTTTTTCTGTAAGTTAGTGGCATATATATTAATAATGGGAAATCACAAGTTTGTTTTTTCAACACCATGCATATTGCTCATCGGAATATCTTTAAAATCTTGGATTTCCAAGAGGGGTTTATTTCCTCTAAATATCTATGGGGACCTCTGACAAATTCCACCATTAAAAATATATCATGGAAGGATATTATAGACAAAGTGAAGGCCAAACTTTCAAGTTGGACCTTCAAATCACTGAAATTTCCAAGCATATTACCCCTAATAAAGGAGGTAATTCAATCTCTTCCTCTATACATGTTCTAGGTATTGGCGACTCCTAAATCCATTTTGAAGAAAATCAAAACTATGCAAATATCCTTTCTATGGAAGGGGTCAAAGGATGTCCAAAAATGGGCACTGGAAAAGAGGGATTTAGTGTACACTCCCAAGATATAAGGAGGGATGGGTCTACGTGACCTGAAGGTAAGTAATGAGGTGATGAGTGAAAATATATGGTGGATATATGAACCATGGGCTGATCTTTGGAACTGTAAATATGCTTGGGAATGGGACAAACACAACTTGATTAGATATGCAAAAGAGAATTAGGGATCTCACATATGGAATTCAACATTAAATAACAAACACTTGATCCAAAGGCATTGTTTTGGTGAAGTCATGAATGGTGAATCAACATATTTTTGGCATGAATCATGGAAACAAATCCTAAGCTTATCAAAATTAGTGCATCTACCAATTATTCAATAAATTCTTATGGGAAAGAATAGGGAAAGGTTCAAAGACATGTGGAAGGAGGGGCATGCAGATGGTCAATTTCAAAAATGGTGAAACATAGAATGGTGGTAGGGTTTAAGTCCACAGGAAGGCCTTCAGAACCTTATGAATGTGCTACAGGATTGCAAAATTCTCATCCAAGAAGGTAAGTATAGACTCAGGTGGGGGTACTCTTCCTTTGGATTTTTTAATATAAAGGAGGCTATCCACCTGCATGTAGGGTATGCCAATTTACCTAGGGAGGCAAAATGGAAGAAATTTTGGTCTGCTAATCTCTAACCAAAATTATAACTTTCCTATGTCTCTTGACACATTGTAGGATTCTCACTTGCGAAAACCTAATGAAAAAGGGATTTTATATCCCTTCATGGTGCAGTATGTGCAACATGGAAGGAGAAACCATAGACTATCTGCTTGAAAACTACCCTATGAGACAAAGGAGAAGCAATTTTTCATAAAACCTCTAGGGTTTTAGGCCACCCAAATATCTCTATAGAGGAGCGGTAGGTAAATCCTTTCCAAATTTCCATGTTAAATCATGTCTAAGAGTTGTTATTGGGTTTCTTGGGATGAGAAGTCTGGAAATAAAGGAACAAATGCAAATTTGAAATAGAAACAGATAAGTAAGGAAAATGTCTGGTCTACGTATAGACATCATATCAAAGAAACACGTTAGCTCCATTAGTGGAACGAACATGATTTTCACTGTGGATCCTTAGAGCTGGTGATATTGCATCATTGGTAAATTTTCAATGTTCCAACATACATTGGCTCACTAAGAACTAGGCCTAGGATGGTGAGAATCTCGAAAGTTTGGAAGCAACCTCTTGAAGGCTCTTATAAGTTGAACTTTGATGGAGCTTCTAATGGAAATGTAGGCCTAACAGGTTTTGGAGGTGCAGTTAGAGACTCTAAAGGGGAAATTCTCTGTATTTATTGGGGATTCATAGAGGAAACCACTAAAAATGTAGCATAGATGGATGGTTTATTAACATGGATTAGTTTTGCACTAGATAGACAATGGATTTTGATTATCATTGAGAGGGATTCATAGATAATCATAAATATTGCCAAGAAAATTCAAATGGGATCGAGGCCAGCAAAGATATTCAAGAAATGGAGACTCGAGGCCCATTTAAAGTAGTTATCCCTTATATTATGGGAGTGCATGGCCATCAATTTTAGTCATGTGAAACATAAATCCAACAGCCTAGTCAATCACCTTGCTAACCATGGAGTCCAGGAGAGGACTGCAATGGAGGAAGGAATCTAGGAGGACATTCATATTTTCAACTCTAAAGAATAGATTCCATGAACTTGTTGCTAATAATAGGAACTCCTTGAATGTGGGTGAATAGGTGGGACATGTGCCACACACAAATGAATTTGAGAATTAAATTGATGAAAACTACTTGCATGGGAGATAGGACAAGTGACACGAGGTGGAAGATATTGTTAATACATGAATTATAGAAGGAATTATGGTTTTAAAGGATAGTCAGGGGATAGTACAAATGAAGTTAAGAAGAATAAAGGTTGTAGGATAAAGGAGGAGCATGCAATTATTCATGTCACTATGGAACCTGAGGAGCTTTGATTTCCACCTCCATGTGTGGAGAATGTGGTGTGGGGAGACATAATGCAAGGTACAAATCTCATTCATTCCAACTTGGATTTAGGATGAGGAGGTAGATTTCCACAAGGATTTCGGGCGTGCAGAGAGAGGAATGATAGAGTTTGGTATTATACAGGAGATGTGCATGTACCAGGAGGGTTATTATTTAAGTGGTATTTGGGATGTTAAGAAAACATCTAACATTTTGCAATGTTATTCCTGTGTTCCCTCTCATCAACTAGGAGACGACACAACTGGTGTTAGAAGTTTTGAAATGGCTCCCAAACAACGTATGAGCCACTGAGGTAGGGGAAGGAGAATGACTACTCAGCCAAGGGAGGTGGATTGGAACCAAATTTACATAGACTCCACTTCCCCTCACATTAATAAAGCTATTATAGAGAGAGAGAGAGAGAGAGGTAGAAGAGATTCATTGAGGAGAGGAGGAGTATGGATCGGTGTCTGCTGCAACCCCTTACTGGATCATGTGTACCTTGTGTGCGAGATTGATGATGGAGAGAGAGAGATTTGGAAATTTGGTAAAGGGGGCATTTTAAGGGGATCTATGCTTCAATATGTAAATTCCATAGACTGCATTTCGAGGTTGTTGAAGCTCCATTCCACAATCACTCAGGACGAGTAGAGACCTTGCACCTAGCACAAGGTAATCCTTAGGGCGAGGGTCATCATGGTGAGGCTCCTTAGAAATATTTTTCCTAGTAACATGACCCTTTCAGATGCAAATCCAAAGGCGACGACCTAAGGAAGAATGATGATGATCACCCCATTAGGGGATCTGGTTAGTTTGGATTCATCTACCTAGTTTTTGTGTTTTGCATTTTGTGTCTACTGGCTTCATTCAAAAATAGTATGTTCTTTCAGCTATCTGGTTAGCCCGTGTATGATTTATTTTGTCTATGTGTTGTCCAAATGGTTGTATCGTATCCTTATAGGTATCATAGTTATGTCTAGTCTCTTCTCTCTTTGGTCATAATCAATTTACCACCTAGTATGTTCCTTATCATGGACAAACACTTTTTATAATATTGTGTACATTATTTTCCAGTTTCAGTAATAGAAAGTTAACTATCTTACTCACAAAAAAAAACTTGATATAAATGAAATGAAAATTCCATATCAGGTAAAATCCATGATCAATTATTGCTCATAAGTGATTTTTTTTTCCTCAAAAGTCATTTACGATCACATGCTTCCGGTTGAAAATACATGGAAGTAGAAATCGCATTCATCTTTCGAATGGATGAATTAAAAATCACATTCATTTTTGCATGAATGAATTAACTGTTTGCTCTTTACTTGCATTAATGTTGGAGTTTGCATGCTTACTATCTAGATACGCAGGACATCTAACACGTACCAATGTTGTTATGCCACTTGTATGATATTCTTCAGATTCATCCATACACCACAAATAATATGTCAATTCAATTTAATATTTACTGACAAATTTGAAGACAATTTGCCACTTGAGGCAAGCTCCAAAGAAACAATATTATAGGTTGACAAATTTGAAACTAACTATTGATAAGCAAGATGTGAAGTTGTTTTATGTCAATACCAAGGAACAAATATAATATGTATTTGAATACTAAAAACAAAAATTGGGAGTAATCTCCCAACAAATATAAGGTTGAAAATATTGCAGCAAAATGGTAGGGGGGAAACCTTTTCCATTGATGTTAAAGGGGGAGATTGACCGTAAAACAAGGGCTGCAAGTCAAGGGGAGCAGAACATAGGTTCCATTTAGGAAGAGCATGGATTTTATAAGGATCTTAGTTTCACTATGTTTTAACATCAATGCAGGGGGATATTGTTGGACTTTATATTGTCATTGATGTCAAAAAAGCGTGCCTAGTATGTTGAGTGATTTATCTGAAAGGACTTGATGTAATTAGAAGTCATTTTGAAGAAGTATATAGAATATAAGCTAGTTTAAATATGCATGCAAGTCCCACTAAGTTATGGGAACTAGCTCACGATGCACAATTTTAGAATAAGGGCATGTCACAATACCAAAGGAATGGGCATTGTGTTGGGGACTTGTAACCCAAGAGAGAGCACCATGAGTGGTCCATAACCCATTCATTGTCAATACAAATTGGCTTAAGGAAGATCAAGAATTAAGTAAAAGTTTAATGTTCGGCCCTCTTATTCAAATGAAAGGGGAGGTCAACTTGTGTATAAATAAGAAAATGTTTGTCATTGTTAGGAAAGCATGGAGGATTGAGAAAAAAATTACAAGGGAGAATGAAGATGCGAGAAAATGGGTGAAATTGTAAGGAGAAGTGAATATATGAAAGGTGCAATAGTAAATATATGGTGATTTAAGGAGATCAATGACTAGTTACTTTAATGCAGATGGTTAAAGTCACAGATCCAAGAAAGGATGAATTCTTGGAGGGTCACTCAGAGAAAAGGTCACAATTAGAGAGGAAGACAAATTTTGAAGCAAAATAAGTGCGAAGTTGCAGTCAGAGGAAGCTCGAAGATCGAAGCAGAGCTAAGGGAAAAAATTTCGTTGTAAAGAGGGGAAAAGTCATAGTTGGAGGAAGGTTGAATATCGAAGAAGAGATAAGGGAAATGTTTTCGTTGCAAGGAAGGATGAAGTCTGAAGAAAAAATGTGCAAGTACAGGATAGTGTGTTGAGTTAAGTGCACAATAGTGAACAAGCTGGGAAAGGTGCACTGACCCTAGTGCGTAGTGTGCAGTAGTGAACAAGTTGTGGAAGGTGTGCATAATATCTCAAAGTGAACAAAGTAGAGTACGTTGAACAAAGTGGATGGAACAAATAAAAATGAATGAAGTGTGAAATAGAAAGTAAAATTGAGGGAAGTGTGCAATACATCATAACCTGGGGAAAGTGTTCAGAACTAAGAGCGAAGTTCAGAATAAGTTGTAAAAGGTGTGAAATGGGTTGAATCCTCCATCTTGTCAAAGAAGAGAAAATGGAGTCTTAGTTTCCATCTTGTCACAGCAGAGAAAGTGTGAAAAGGGATTGAAGCCTCTATCTAGTCACAGCAGTGAAAGTGTTAAATAGGGGGTTGTATCCTTCATCCATCCAGAGATGGGAAAAACAGGGTGTTGGAGCATTCCTTCAGTTGGAACTGAAGAAAGAAGGAGGTTGGAGCCTCCCACCATTTGTAGTTGGTGATAACTGGAGATTGATTTCTCCTCAACTTTACGTAATCCTTCATATGGTTTTTATCAACACCATATATTGAGATTTTAATTTAGTATACTCTCTTGTTAAAGGTGTATAGATGCATATGTTCTTAATGTTTGTTTGATACTGATTTACACCCCTCCTTCGCCCTTTTAGTATCCTGGTGTGTTCTATGTACCAATAGTAGTAGAGACACCTTCAACAAGTATCTATTTTAAAGGTGTGTCACCCTTCAAGGTACAATTTAAATTTGATTCCTTTAGTTTGAAGGCTGGATATATGTAGATGCTTTGGAGAAATAGTTAAATCTATTAAAGGTTTTTATTATGATAAAAAAATTCAACATCAAAAAGATCATAGTCACACATGTTATGTCCCATCCCCATGTCAAATATTGGTCGTAAATTTCTTAAGAGAGGCGTGTTAGAGATGAATCCACAACATTTAGGACAAAACCCACTTGTGTGGCTTTTGTTGGTGCCCGTGAGGATGAATTCAACCAATTTGGAAACTATGATGACCAATACATGATATGGACAAATACATATTAGGAGAGATAATAGAAAATTCCAAGGTACATTGATAACTTCCATACCTTGACGTAAAAGTTGGGTATTAGAGACTTCGAGTGACACCTATATTCATAGCAGTCTATAAATCCACTCCAATAGAAGCATGATAAAGGTAGCATTAACTCAAAAAGAAAATAACAAAGCAACAATATCCAACCTCAAGACAACCAATCCAATCCACATGTAAATAATGGTAATGACAAGTCCAAGAAGGATACTGGAAAGTAGCGTGAGCTCCACAAAATCCATTGGCACAACACTAATGAATTCCATTCGAAATAATCATTATTGACTGAGCTAAAATCCTCATGGTGAGAGGGTAAATCATACTCTAATTTAGAGAAATATAAGATAAAGTCTATCATTGATGTGTAACCCATTCTTACCATCATAACTGCAAAATTTCAACCATATGGGTTTGAGGATCCCAGGGAAGGGGAGCACCTCTTCCATTCATAACTGTGGGTGAATAAGACTCGGCTACATTCCATTGTTGACAGTGGTAGCTAGAATAACCTAATATCATTTGATCTCATCAATATATTGAAGTTGTTGACAGTGCCACACCCCCAACCATACACCATCATTTGGTTGATCTATGGACAAGACATATGCATCAATTAACAAGATCACATGTCTTATGACAGTCATCTATTCAAAGATGAGGTATTGATATCACCCCACTTGAAGTTTGTGATGTTCTTTTAGGATAACCCTATATGTAGAAATATCATGTTGTTTATGTATGAGCCCCGTAGTATCATTCTTACCTTTGTGAGGCCAACTCTAAGAGGTAGCAGAGGTGGCTTTGACTTTTGAAATTTACTTGATCTCAACAAAATAGTGTTGGAAGGTAATATCTTAGACAAATAGTTTTTTCCTATTTATGGTTCAGACATAAGGTGAATGAAAGCTCATTGTGACTGCCATAGCCTCAACATGAGGCATTTCAACACAACAAAATTAGATGGACAAGATTGTAGAGGAATACAAATATATCTTCACCTCACTTATAGGGTTGCATTTGCAATCTAGATCAAACATTCAATTATTTAATACTTTGTGCTCCTTTAACTAATGACCCAACATATATGTTGTACAGGATTATGCACCTAATAACCATAGGTCTGGGGTTACCAACATACTCAATTACTTGCAGACAATTGACTTCTAAGGTATAGAATAGGAAATAGGAGGGTTAGAAGGACTTACTTGTTAAACGAAGGTCGATCCTTTGCTATCCTCTTCCTCTCTGTTCCGCTTCCAAAGTCTTCAGGATTGCTCCTCTTTCACCTGTCAAGAAACACTCTTCCAGATACAAGATGATTCATGTACATATAAGCAGGTTAGATAAAACACATATTATATTGAAATATAAACATTTATCCAATCACAAGACATGAAACACATATGGAAGAAGTAATCTCTTTATTATCAATAATGGAAAGAGTTAAGGTTACAACCCAGCGTCTGAGACAAGAACTCCTCTGCAACCAAAGGATTATGAGTTTCACTGCTCCAAAGGCTTCTGTACAAACTCCACCAGCATAACTTTGCTCTCCAAGTGTATCTAACCAACACCCTCCCCAAGGCTTGTATTTATATGGGTGAAATAAGGCAGTTCTCGAAGGTTGGGGAAGTTGTAGCAGTTAAGGAAATTAAGTTAAATGGATTAACTAATCTCCCATTAGCGCGTGTTTTTATGTTTTAATGTTTGAGACATATTCACGGGTATGTAGTAGAGCAACCCACGAATACATGGATTCGCGACTTGCAACAACCGAGACTCGCGAGTGATGCGCGAGTTGTATAGAAGGATAGTCGCGAATACATCTCAACATAAGCAAATGACAAAGTAACTAGGTGGATGGTGAAAGAATGTATTTCAGAATAAACCAAGCTATAGTGCTTTGGGCAGACCTCTATTCATAAGTGTCCTTTTGTGTGCCAACATGAGGGATGTCGGCACTCGGACAGAGAGGTGCCATTTAGGTGTATAATAAATGCCCCCTAATGTGTGAGGTCAGAGGGGAACGATGGCCGAAATACATTATAATCTTTAACTCTGGAGAAAACTCAGAAATCCAATGGGGCAGAGAGAGTACCTGAAACAAATACATAGTAATGTCATATACAAAGTTACATCTAAGGATGCTATGTTCAATTTACTGGAACACTAGCTCCTTTACAATATTTGAGTACATCATATAATACGGGTAAAAACCACGTATATTACAAAGGTGGAGCGAAGCCACAGTAGACAATAATGATGAGTCTTCAAAGATCTGGAAGCTATGTAGATTGATAGAACATAATCTTGCACAACTTAGTCCATAAGTGTGAACTAAGGTCTTCATAAAGGATCCCAAAGAACCAGTACAGTCCAAGCCATGCGAATAAGGGTAAGCTGAAGTCGAACATGGAAAGGATTCAACAGTTTGTCAACCAATAGGTGATAATTGACAACTGAAGCAAAGGAATTCACCAATGATGGAAGTGAATCCTGAGGTACGATCATCAAAACTCTAGGTCTTCGCCATCAGGAAGTATTGAAAATGGAACCATGCTGTGATAAGGAAGGCAACAGATCCTCCAACGGATCACAAGAGTGACTAGGAACTGGGAAAAAGAAGGGAGACACAAATAGATAACAGATATAACAATGATGGGATTAGGTTATAGATCAGACATTGGGTAGAGTCCTTGAACAGTGATCACAACACAGAGATGACCCAAGGTAGCGTACAACAGATAGATAGAACAACTAGACTTATCTGTCATGTAGGAGACATGATCATATTCCCCAGGTATAATGGACAAGAGGAGGAGTCAGAAACTCAAAGTGATAGCTGAACACAAGTGTATACTGAAACATGGATATCGGAAAACAAAGAGTGCTATGTTCAAGGACGACATGCTGCCATTACTGAAAACAAGAGAAAACTTCTTCCTTACCTTCCCTGTGAAGTTTTAACGAGTCCAGGAAAGTAAACTCAGTACCCTCTTCATTTTTTAACAAGCTTGAAGAGATGGGAAAATAATGCTTGATACATTGATTCGTGGATTTAATGAACCCGAACTAGTGCATGCTCAGCCGGTATTTTCACATTTAGAGAGTCTGAAAATGGCAAAGAAGACTCCAGGGGGGTCCTTTTTCGTCCAATTTAGTCTCCTGAGGCCGAAAAAGTATAAAACAAACCTCAAAAGAACTATCTTAACTTCCGAAGAAGAAAAGGTGAACCTTTTTCGTACTTAGTCAGGGAAGTCCGAAAAAGGTTAAATTACCACCTACCCAACGCTCCTTCCAGAACAGCATAGAATAGCTTGAGTTTTACAAGTGTGAAGGAAAGCAAGATCACTCGGAAAGATCCATTTGGTTACAAGAAATGGGGCTTACAACAATAAACTCGTTGCTTTGTTCTTTAGTGTTTAACGAGCATGACAAAGACACAAAGTACACTCAGAATCTTTTTCATGTTTGGGTCCAGAGCACGAAAAAGAGAAAACTAAGCTCAAACCGGGTGTTCCTTTTCCATAAATTTAGTCCCTCAGGTCCGGAAAAGTGATAAACCTATGCCTGAGAATACTCTTCTCAATTCAAAAGAAAAGAGAGTGATCCTTTCTCGTATTATTCCGCATGGTCCGAGAAAGAGATAACCTACCACCAATGCAGATGCCCGTTCACATATTCTTAACGAGCTTGAACGGACGAGATAACTCGGCATTCAAGTCTATTTTTAAAGGAGTCAGACTTGGGCCTAAAGAAAATCCATAAAGGTGGGGAGTCCTATAAAGGGATAGCTTGTAAACAGAGATTTAGAAGAAACTCTATTTGGCGTGAAAAATAGCTAAGAGGAAACCCCTGAACCTGAAACAGTGACGGCATGAGCACAAAAGGATGACAAAGGCATAGAAAGATGATACTCATGAAATACAGGTCCTAGCCACGGAGGAACAATGGTAGAGACAAGGGACTAATGGCTTAGAATACCATAGTCCATGGCAAAATGTTAAATACTAAGGTTAATGTGGAGTGATAAGATGCCAACATGTGTTAGAAATAGCGAAACCACCCTATTAGAGCAACAACATTTTGTAAAAGTTGATAAACCTGTTCCAGGGTACAAAAGTATGGCATTCGTTGATGAGCATTTCAAACTATAGAATAAAACAACCACTTTATGAAATATTGTTTCTATAAATAGAATGAAAATTAAAACATTTCATACCATTTGAACTTTTTGAACCATAAAGAGCAAGAATACCCTCTACCTTTGATCGATCACCGAGGACAATTGGACCGCCAGATTCAGAATCCGCCAGCTTCAGGTAACTCTACACCCTAAGCCCTTTAATTTGATCCAAGCAAATATTAAAATTAATGGTAAATTCAGTATTTATGAGCAGCCCAAAATTACCACAGTGCACATTTGCGAGTTGCTACACAGGAGAGTCGTGAATACGCGTTTCATTCGCGGGTTGTCTAAATAGACAGCCGCGAATGATTCGCGACCTGTTTAAAGGGACAGTCACGAATGCTACGCAAAAGGGAAAAACTTAAAAAATATGCAAAATTTTAAATTTTTAATGTGAAATATTGAATCCAAATTGTTTGTATTTGCCAGGTAAACATGGTTCTGGAGTGGAGAGAGAGAGAGCATGAAGCAATGGATCATGCGGCGCTCCAAAGCGCGCCCACCATACAAGCATTGAGAACTTGTGGGCTGCTGAAGTTATTTTGTACCTCGCCCATGCGGGCCAATGTCCGCATATTGGAATTCATGGTCAATTACTGGGACCATGAATTGGGGATGTTCAATCTTCAGGGTGAGACCTTAGAGCTTACCGTGGAAGATATATACTTCATTACCGGGTTGTCACAACGGGGAGCACCTGTGAACTTGGAGGGCACTAGCAGGGGCGGTGACCCCTTAAGTGTTCAAAACTATGTAGACATGTTCTGCATACCAGGTACTCAGAATAAAGGAAGCAGTGTTCTCATTGCAGACATCCAGGATTTCACTAGTACTATTGTGAGACTTGCAGGGTCATCAGGGTTACACATGGCCACCAGGAATCAAATGAGGGTGGCAGTTGATTGCTTTAGAGGCGCTCTCTATGATTGGTGCTCAGGAATTGCCCCCATCATGAAGAGGTAATTATCCGACTGCAGGAGAGGAAGACGCAAGAAGTTCGGCTATGCAAGCATACTAGTAGCGTTCTTCTTCTTCGAGAGTGCCAGCTATGAGCCTACTATACCACTACAGGTCTGATCACCACGGCAGCCAAGACTGAGCCGGTGGGGAGACATCTTCCTCCGTCACGGAGGAGGAGACGTAGTACAGAGTGTATATGATGATGAATTTTACACATGGTGGGAACGATAGCTGCCGGCATTGGAGTAGTTTCCATACGCCGAATTAGACTTCCAAGGTGACCCCGACCTCATTCTCCCTCCAGGAGCAATATGGGGCGATATGGGTATGTAATTTTTAATTTTTTATCATTATCAAATTTTTATGAATTTTTCAAATGATAGTGATATACATATGTACAAGTCTTAATCCGATTTATGTGTCAAAATGCAGATATTGGACCAGTCCGCCTTGAAGGGCACCCCCACATTTTTGTGCGTCCAGTTGTAGGAGGAGACCCAGGATTGGTTAGGGTACTCGAGGGGAAGCTGGCTAGGCTAACCCAACGAGTACCCACTATACGGATCGAGCATATCCCTGCAGCCATGCAGGAGTTTGTAGTTTGGGTTCCACCTGTTTGGCTACGTCTTTTCAGACGAGTAGCTAGATCAGTACTTGTATACAGAGATGCGGTGGAGGTTGCCGAGGCCAAGG
>LPNX010539183.1:71352-126854 GCA_001517045.1 Pseudotsuga menziesii | reverse complement strand
TGTGTGAGATGCCAATCCAAAATATAATTAGCATATGCATCAGTCAATGAATTTTGGTTTCGTGGAATATGATTGAAAGTAATAACTTCAAAATGTCTTTCCAGCAAACGAATTTGCATAAACTAACGTAACAAGATAGGATTTCGTACCTGATAAGCTCTATTGAGCTGGGAAACTACCAACTGAGAATCCAAACGGACTTCAAGCTAGGTAATGCCACATGACAAAGCATCCCATAGGAGCTCATTGACAGCCCTATACTCAGCAACATTATTAGAAGCAGGACCAAGACAAGCGCCACCCGCGGCAACTAGCTGTCCTGAGGGAGAATAGATAACCCATGCTGCTGAAGCCAGGTTACAAGTGTGACGACTGGCGCCATCAGCGAAACCTACATACATTTCAGAAGACATCTGCAACAACCAGCAGATAATATAAAAAAAAAAATTGACAACCTAATGTACATAAAAAATACATACACTAAAAATACAAGAAAAAGTGCTAGGCCTAAGCATAGTACTTCTTCAGGTAGAGCCCATTTCTAGGCTCAGGCTTCTTATTCCCATCATAATCTACTAATTCATATGTGCCTTTAATTAATACCTTCGACACGACATAGGGTCCTAACCACATAGCCTTGAATTTTCCTGCCCCCAGGGGTTCTTTATCTTGGTCCCAAAGCAAGACAAGTTCCCCTTCAGAGAAAACCCTAGGTTTGGTCGTTTTATCATATTGAGATTTAACCCTATTTTTATGAGCCTGATTGGCAGTCAACGCATTTCTACGTTGCTCATCAAGGTGTTCTAGATGTACTAGATGTTCTTCAAGCTCAATCGTATCAGGTAACACATGAATGGCTATCTTCAAAGACAGGATTTCGCATTCAATCGGAGTAACTGCTTCCACCCCGTGAACGAGTTGGAAAGGTGAATAACCCATGGTAGTATTAACGTTAGTTCTGTAAGCCCAAAGAGTAGGATATAACATGATGTGCCAATTATAACGGGCTGCATCAATTGTCCGTTTAAGGATAGTTTTCAAAGTCTTGTTTACAGCCTCGACCTGACCATTTGCTTGCGGATAGTATGGAGAAGAGTGTTCTTGTCTAAATCCGAGCATTGTAGTCAGTTCCATCATCATATTATTTTGAAAATGATTGCCATGGTCAGTGACAATCACTTTGGGAATACCAAACCGCGCGATAATTTGATTGAAAACAAAGAAAGCTATTGTTTCCCCGTTGTCTTTGAAAGTAGGCATTGCCTCTGCCCATTTCGTAAAATAGTCAACAGCGACAATGATGTATTTATGCCCCCCAGCCGAGACTGGGTTGCACGTCACGTAATTGATCCCCCATTTCATGAAGGGGCCTACCGAGACAACAGGAAATAACAGAGCAGGATGCGACCGTGTTTTTCTGGTGTAAAGCAAACACGGATGACAGCACTTCATGGCTTCCACACAATCTTTAAAGATCGTGGGCCAGAAATAACCAGCACGCAATTTCTTTTGGGCCATTGCTAACCCAGATAAATGACCCCCACATGCTCCGCTATGGGAATCATTTAGGACAATCTCCGCTTCCTCATGAGTAAGGCAGCGACGCAAGACGGAATCTACCCCTCGTCGATATAATGTATCTCCTATAATGAGGTAGTTCTTGGCATCAAGGCGTAACTTACATCATTCCTCCCTAGAGTAAGCGGCAGGATACTTCAAAGTCTGAAGATATATAAGAATATCCCCATACCAAGGATCAGAGTTGGATATAAGGAAGATGTGCTCATCTGGGAATGAGTCATCCTCGACCACTACATTCTCTTCCGTAGGAAATTCTGCTATTATCTCAGCAAAAACTAAGGACTTTTTAGACTTAGCGGATTGGAAATCCAAGTCAAACTCTTGGAGAATGACTATCCACTTGTTAAATTTTCCCCCAAAAATCCATCGGGATAAAACATATTGGAACGGATTTACATCCACCACTACTGTTGTGGTCCTCAGTAAAATGTAGTGGTGCAACCTCTGCACAGCATAAACAGCTGCTAAGGCTAACTTCTCGACATGGGAGTATCTAAGCTCAGGTCCGGCCAAAGCACGGCTAAGATAATAAACAACATGCTCAACAAGCTTGTCATCCTCCTGGACTAGAACTACCCCAATGGTCGACTCCGATGTGGCCAGGTATAATATGAAATCCCAAGAATAATCTGGTGGACGTAGCAAAGGAGCTGACAGCAAAGCTTTTTTCAATGCCTCGAACGCAAGTTGTGTGGTTTCATCCCATACAAATGGGGTGTCCTGCTTGAGCAAGCGCATGAAACCTTTAGTGATCTTGGCATAATTAACGATGAAACGTCGAAGAAAGTTAGACTTTCCTTGCAGGCATTGAAGTTGCCTGAGAGAACGAGGAGGAGGGAGATTTACAATGGCCTCAACTTTTAATGGATCCACCTGGATGCCTCTACTAGAGACAATGAATCCGAGTAATCTACCTGACTCGACGCAAAATACACACTTGTGGGGATTCAAGCGAATTTTATAGTATCTGCATCTTTCAAAGATCAACCTCAAATGATCTGGATGTTGGATCCTCTTGCAAGAATGTGCAGGCAAATCATCAAGGTAGGGCTCGACAATGGCTTTTATGTCATGAAAAGTAAAGCTCATAGCCCGTTGAAAGGTAGCCCCAGCATTTTTCAATCCAAAGGGCATTTTTCTATACGCGAATGTACCCCAAGGGAAAATGAAAGCAGTTTTATGCTGGTCTTCCAGTTTGATTTGGATTTGATTGTAGTGGAAGAAACCATCCATAAACAAGAACACCTCACTCCCCGCACATGCATCTATGATCTGGTCAATGAATGGTGTGGGGTAATTGTCCTTAGGATAGGCTTTATTGAGGTCTCTAAATTCTGTACAAACACGAATAGTCCCTTGTTTTTTATCAACAGGAACAGGGTTGGACACCCATTCAATCAAAGCTATGGGATATATAAAACCAGCTTTCAACAGCTTTTCAACTTCTGCCTTCACAGCCGCCGCTTTATGCGGGTTCACGGGTCTTAATTTCTGTCGAACCGGCTTAGCATCAGGATAGGTTCGGATTTCATGTTGGACAATAGATGGATCAATGCCTGGCATCTCCTCATATGACCAAGCAAAGATATTGCGGAATTCCTTGAAAAGGGGAGTGTAGATGGCAATCTCCTCCGGAGAGCAGTTTGCACCTATATAGATGTTTTCCACGACATCTGGGTTTACAAAGATATTGATGGGTATAGTAGTGGAAACTTTTGCCATATTCCCCTCAGCAAACACCCCTTCCCTAGGCAAAGGGTTGATAGGTACCTCAACATCTTCTGACAGTCTCACTTTAAACTCTTGGTTTTCTATCTTGCTTAGATCTGGAAGAAAATAGGATCGATGATGAAGATCCTCACAAACTTTATCACGTCCACTCATGGCTTCCAGAATAGCTTCATCGGAAGGTAAAACTGTGTCTAAGCAATCTATGGAATGTGAAGAGTTTTCTTCCCATGCGGGCAAATAAACTTCTTCCAGATCATCTGAGACTGATAGAGGATCTGGAATGGGATCAACAGTGGCTTCAGTGATGGCTTGATAAACTACCTCCACTGCTGATAAGGGCACTTCAGGTTCAAGGGGAGTTGGGAGGACCCAAGGATCAGTCCTATCGACAATCGTAGCGATGGAATTCCCCACAGTAGTAGAACCAATGTAGTTCACCGGGGCAGGAAGATCGAATGTGCCCATTAATTATGCGTACATTCCATCTCCCAAGCTTTGTGCAACAGGTTTGGCCTGATCAACCAATGGCACAGTGGAATCCTTAGACTCTAAATGGCCTTTTTGGGTAAAATCAAGTTGGTCAACAGTAACCAACTTTCCCTCATGTGGAAAAAACACGACACGAAGAACATTCAATGCCACAGCAGACATTGCATAAGTCTAATTCCTTCCCAGAAGCAAATTGTAGTCCAAGGGAGCATCAATCACTTCAACTTCAACAGACACTGCTTTGCCTACTAACTTAATCTCAAAAGCTGGCAGGATACCATGAGGACGGAAGGATCTTCTATCGAAAGCAGTAAGTAAAGTGTTTGATGGGACCAGCGCTGGGGATCCAAGAGCTTTCCAGCAGGCCAGGGACATAACACATGTAGAGGCTCCCTCATCAACAACTGCCCTTCCAATGGTCTTACCTCCATGGATGACATCTATTGATAGGGCTACATGGTAAGGCAGGTGAATTTTGATATCAGATAGATTGAATTTCGCCATGAAACTCGAAGAATCCATGCTACCTAAAGCTATTAAGAGAGCATCCCGCTGGGCGGGACAACTCTGTAACACCTCTAAAGCTAACATTGCACACGGGGTTTGAGCTAAATCTTCAACCACAGAGTAGTTTGAAGCATCCCTAGCATTGGGGTTATACAAGGTCTTCTTGAAAACACCTTTTGGTATCTTCGGCATAGTTTCGGCAGGCTTCTCTATTGTGACAGGGTTGGAAGGTTCACCTACAGCTTTACCGTTCTCAAGAGTCTCGTTCTCATAGTTTTTGTTCCTGGTTTGCAACAAAGTCGAAGATAGAACCATGTTGATATAGTTAGGTTCAGGGGCAGTTTGAGTGCCCCCTGCTACATTAGAAGCTGAAGCAGAGTTCTGTCCTTGGGGAAAAGGATCCTTCAGGACAGCCGATTGTTGAGCTTTGAGAAGCTTCTGGGATTGATCCATAAGGGGACAAATGTGAGTAAGGTGGTCCTCTTGGAACAACTTACAAGGGAACTTGACCTTCTTCTTTTCTTTTTTGCCCCCATCAGCATTGTTTGCGGGCTTTGGTTTGTTTTGGTTTCCATCTCCCTTTTTACCTTTCTTTTTCTTCCCGTCGGGCTGCTGATTGCCCTTCTGAGAGGTTTGAGCGAAGACATTTGCATTCTAGGGAGAGGGGGCAGCCTTTGCTGCCTCCGTCGTAGACTGTTTGACAGACAACTGGTGAAGTTGCTTAGTTAAAGACTCTATGGTGGGAGAGTTGACATACCCAACCACACCATCGGCATGGGGTCCAGGCTTAGGCTTCTCCGCTTCGTGCGAAGGCCTCGGTGCCTCAGGGATGATCTCATATAAGATCCCAAACTGTGAATAAATCAAATCTAACTGCTGGGCCCTGAGTATGGCTTCTTATTCGTTCATTACTCCTGATGTGGAAACATCCTTAGATATGTATGGCAACAGTGATTTAAGGAACCATTCTAATAGAAACTCAGGAGGAATGGTGGCTTTGATAAGACTCTTTCTCCTACTCCACTCTTGGATATGATCCGAGATGTGGGTAGCCTTGTTTTGTCTAAAAGTAGACAACAAGTCCGTTCTGAAATCATATCGAACCGGAAGCTGAAAGTGGCTAAGGAAATCACTAGCCAAATCCCAGAAACTACTAAAGGCAGCAGAAGGCAATTCAATATACCACTTGGCCGCCATACCTGTCAAGGTCCTCTGGAATAGTCTCAATCTAATTGAATCCTCATTCAACGAATTGGAAGAACACCATAAGTGAAAAGTGGTGGCATGTGCCCCAGGATCTTCACCAACTTTACCTTCGAACTTAGGGATATCCGAGCGCAACTTGGTGGGAACAGGTGGCCACAAGGGGTCATGCCTCACCGAGTCATTCATCAATTTTGACAAGTCTGGCAAGTTTAAAGTTGCCAGAAAAGGAATTTTGGGCCTAACCGGGGCACTAGATGTGCCAACTTGGGGATTAGAGGGACCTGCCCCCAAATGCCCATGGTTAAAAGTGGGGTTGCCCCCAGCCACCGGTTGTGAAGTGGGAAGGTTGCTTTGAAACGGATTCCATCTGTAAGCCACAGGATTGTGGGTGGGAGGTGCAGTGTAAGTGGTTCGGGCCGTCCCCATAGAAGTAGGGGTCTGAAAGACTGGAGCAGGTATCCCTCCGCTAAACAACAAAAAGGGAGAGCTCGTGTATGGGACCGAAATAGGGGTTTGGAAGCTTTGCCCATAAGAGGTGTTTCTCCCAAACTGCACTCCTACATATGAAGGAGATGGACCTATGTATGGACTGGATGGGGGAATGTGCCCCCCATTCCAAGGGTATCCTTGAACAAATGCCGAGGATCCTACCGGACCACTCTAGGTAGTGTAAGGAAAGGAAGAAGGAATGGTAGGTATACTGGGGATCCCAGCAACCATGTCACCAAAAGTACCTCCTATGTTGGAGTGAACCGGTGGTTGGACCACCCGGCTCGCTGGAGTCAAAGGTGTAGAAGGAAAACTAGATCTAGGGGCACTTACCGGGGGAGGTAGTACCCCTTCAACCGGAAGGTTTGAGGTGAACACAAAAGGACTTTCTTCCGTAGAAGACATGACTCTACCCACAGGGACACCTAGTACTGGTGAATCAAATGGTCTAACCTGGACGATCACAGGATCGTTTAAATCATTCAAGGGGGAGTTAAAATTTCTTGCAAACTCGTCAGTCTGCAATTCTTCTATCTCAACTGTGTCAATATTGAAACAGTTAGCAATGAGTTCTGATTCACCAAGAACTTCACTTGTTCCTACAGGTTCAAATGAACCCTCTGTGTCTAATCTCCTCCTTTGAGGTAAAGGTGGAGGCTCCAATGCAGTGATAGGAGGAAGGTTTCTCAACCTTATTGACCTTCTAATAGGTTGGTCCTCCAGAATTAAAAATTTAACTAATCACACCCTAAGGCCAACTAAACATAGGAAAAACCACAGAGCATACACTAAAAATTCCTAAAGTCTCAAGCAATCAAACCAGGGTAAAAGATATACTTTCCCAAAGAAAGCTGATGAACGATTGCTTGGCGTCCTTGAAGTGGCTCTTAGGCACAAGCAGAGGAATCACCCACCGCCCTCCTACACTTTCAACAAGGGTTACCTTCCAAGCCCGTTCAAGGTGAACCAGAAATAACCTTCCGGTTTACCTAGGTATGAACCCTAAAAAGACAAGAGACTAAAGGCTACCTTGGCAGTATCAACAGTCTAGAGGGACAGTCATCAGCCGAACTCGTACGCATGGGAAGAGTAGTTGAGCCCGAAACTCTGTCTAGGACAGAATCCCCAAATGCATAAAATTCCTGGGTTATGCTTTGACAAGGATTCAGAGGGTTATCTCCTTTGTCCAAGCCTCCACGCGGCCTAGTGCTTAACTCCCGTTTGAGAGGAGCTTCCCAGATACAGTGATAAAGTCAATGATTTACCTAAATAAAGGTCCACTACAACTAATTTTATAACTTATGGGAAGTTTACACTCCCTAGCCCACAAGTCTAGCCTAAGCTAGTAGGTGAAAGGCCCCTAAAAATAAAAACTTACTAGTAAATTTTAATTTATGCGTTTATTTTAGAGGGATGTCATTTACTCAAGAGGTAAGGGAGTGATATACTGTATGGTGTTTTTGACTCAAACAAGGAACAAATGAAAGTAAAGGTGTATTCAAAGAAAACTACTACTATAAAATAAACTTCTTTTCATTTTCTTGCAAATATGTATTGATGAATTAAATGCAACAATAAGAGAAACTAAGCCTATATTTTTGTATATTTTGAGATTATATTTTTAAAATGAAACAAACACTACATATGCAAAATCACAATGCAAAAGGTTAACTATGTTTTCTTTTCATGTTTAAAAATGCTCAAAAATCTACTATGCATCTACAATGCACTCTACTTGAGTAAACTTGAAACCTATAAACTGTATAAAAGCCACAAATTGAAGCAAACAGGCAGACAAAACCAACAGACAACCACTAAAGGAAGGCTAGGAACCCTAGCTTGGGTGCAAACAATGGCAAAGAATCACTGCAGACTTACACAGGCAAGTGACAACCAGCTACTGTTAGAAGACAGGCTGGAAAAAATAGAGGCCAAGACCCTGATCACTGATCTGGACTAAGACACTTTAACCCACAACCCAAACAGGCCAAAATACTTCAGAATGCAAACAGTAAATAAATAAAGCACAAAAGACTCAAGGGCTTTCAAGAAGCATGAAGTGTGATCACCTGAGGCATTCAAACAAACTCTACAACATTCTTAAATAAAATATTCTCAGAAAACAGGGACTATACCAAGAAAAAGAACAAGCAAACTCTTACTTAAAAATCCCAATTTCCAGGAGTATTCGTGACTGTGTATAAGAGCAGGTCGCGAATGATACGCGACTGTCTAGCATTACAACCCGCGAATGCAAACCAATATTCGCGACTGTCTAGAAAGGCAACCCGCGAATGGGTATAAAAATTTTCTCAAAAAATCAAGAAAAAACCCAAGACTTTCAAATGTTGAAGCAAATAAGAACCAGGATAAAAATCACAAACAGACTCACAAGCAAAACTGGTCAGGACGACAGAAATGACCTACAGCAGTCTAGGCTATCCCCAGCGGAGTTGCCAGTTCTGTTGTACAGGATTATGCACCTAATAACCATAGGTCTGGGGTTACCAACATACTCAATTACTTGCAAACAATTGACTTCTAAGGTACAGAATAGGAAATAGGAGGGTTAGAAGGACTTACTTGTTAAATGAAGGTCGATCCTTTGCTATCCTCTTCCTCTTTGTTCTGCTTCCAAAGTCTTCAGGATTGCTCCTCTTTCACCTGTCAAGAAACACTCTTCTAGATACAAGATTATTCATGTACATATAAGCACGTTAGATAAAACACATATTACATTGAAATATAAACATTTATCCAATCACAAGACATGAAACACATATGGAAGAAGTAATCTCTTTATTATCAATAATGGAAAGAGTTAAGGTTACAACCCAGCATCTGAGACAAGAACTCCTCTGCAACCAAAGGATTATGAGTTTCACTGCTCCAAAGGCTTTTGTACAAATTCCACCAAAATAAATTTGCTCTCCAAGTGTATCTAACCAACACCCTCCCCAAGGCCTGTATTTATATGGGTGAAATAAGGCAGTTCTCGAAGGTTGGGGAAGTTGTAGCAGTTAAGGAAATTAAGTTAAATGGATTAAATAATCTCCCATTAGCACGTGTTTTTATGTTTTAATGTTTGAGACATATTCGCGGGTATGTAGTAAAGCAACCCGTGAATGATTCGCGACTTACCATAAGGGCAACCCGTGAATACATGGATTCACGACTTGTAACAACCGAGACTCGCGAGTGATGTGCGAGTTGTATAGAAGGATAGTCGCGAATACATCTCAACATAAGCAAATGACAAAGTAACTAGGTGGATGGTGAAAGAATGTATTTCAGAATAAACCAAGCTATAGTGCTTTGGGCAGACCTCTATCCATAAGTGTCCTTTTGTGTGCCAACATGAGGGATGTCGGCACTCGGACGGAGAGGTGCCATTCAGGTGTATAAAAATATAGATGCTCTCTTTTGGAGAATTAAAAATCAAAAATTCATATTGAAGAGCTCATCCAAAAGGGACACACTCGACCATGCTTCTCACCTCGTGGGAGCTCAATCATGTTGTCATAAAAGAAGGATGAGCCATTATTACTTTGTATTGATTAAAAATACTTGAAAAAAATAACTATCAATAATAGATACTCAATCACCCATATTGAAAATCTTCTTGGTAAACTCAAGGGTGTCAAGTTCGTTAGTAATATTGATATAAATTTACGCTACCATGCACCATGTCTCTATTGAGAAAACTGATGTGAGAAAGGGTGGAGCCAAATCCAGATTCACATAGGTTGATTTATAACAACTTGCATTCAAGGATATAAAGTGACTCTTCATGTCAACAGCAATCCTCATGATGCCTAACTTGCAACAACTTTTCAAGATTTAGATAGATATCTCTGACTACGCTATTGGTGTAGTCCTCATTAACATGGACTGTCATTGTAGTCTATCATAGTGAGACAATATTTGATGTTGCTCATAGTTATCCCATCTATGATACGTAGATGTAATCCATTGTGCAAGCATGCAAACAATTGAGGCATTATAATTAGGAAAGGAAACAATCATCCACATTTATAACAAGCCTTTGTAATTCATGCAGATGTAAATAAAGTTATAAATAGATTACCATTATAGGTGGTCCACATAGTTGCAACAATTAAACTTGAAAATTAATTACAAGAAGTGTAACACAAATCGAGTTCCAAACTACCTCGGGTAGCCTTCGGTTGTGGACCTAATAAAAATTCTTAACTCCTATGGGAAAGAGACCTCTAGGTGACCCTAATTGTATGACAACAAATTTGAATTCATTACTACATATTAGAAATTGGGCTTAGGTGAACATGTTCTAGATTTTCACCTATAAGATGCACTTTTATGCAATCCGAGTCATCTTCGTGTTCCTTCAATCAAGCATGAGAAGCTAATTTGAGAGGCAAATTATAGTTAGATGGAAGGGCACTTCAGTATGGAGAAAACAATACCAATATTAAAATATTATTTCTACCAAAACTTTGACAAGACCTTTGTAGGTATATTAGATCATGCACCACGTGTGTTATCACAAAACCTACCATTAAGAAGCAAGGGCTACACGCTCCTATACCAACCCCAGAAAAGCCTTGGGAATTATTATTCATGTATTATATGTCAAGTATTCCCTCCACCAAGTGTGGTAACAATTGTGTCTTCATGGTTATTGATCGATTTTGTAAGATTACCATTTTGGCACCCTACTGAGAAGAGTGTCATAACAAAATTCACTATGAAGCTCTTATTTGAGAATGTTTGGGTTCAATTTGGGATACCATGAAACATTATTGCATATAGGGATAGTAGGTTCTTCAATACATTCTATTATAATGTATGGTTTATTATGGACACCAATTTGACCATATCCATTGTCTTCCACCTCCAAGAAGATTGCCAAACAAAGGGGGTCAACAGGATGATTGCACATATCTTTCAAATTTATAATTTGAGCATCCAAGTACATGGGATGAGAACATTCCACATGTTCAACATAATTACAACATATTTGTCCATAATTATTCTGGACATAACCCTTTATGTGTGTGATTTGGGTTCCAACCATTGGCTCCCATTCACATTGCTTTTCCTATTATATTTGCATCAAGATAGCCCTCCTATGCTCAAACTTAGGTAGATAGGAAAACCAAATGTGATGAATGTATCCACATCCAACAATAAGTTAATGATATCCTATAGAAATTCAATTCAAGTATAGGTAGTGACATGACCAACATTGAGTTCCACACAAGTTTCAGGTTGGTGATGAGGTATGGTTTCATTTGTATAAAGAGGGACCCACAAGACCCCATAAGAATATTAGAACACTTTGATATGGGCCTTACACCATCGCAAAGGTTGAGAGTGAGAATTCCTTTGAATTGATTACTCCCCCTTTCCTTGACATGCACTCAGTATTTAATGTTCACCTACTTCAACAATGTTTTCCACCTTTATTAGACACCTCAGAGTTGGTTAATTACTTGGCCCCTCCATAAATCAACCTTGAATGCATTGGGAAACTTTCAATATATTGGATCACATACCCCACATGAGGGGCACTTATCAACATAACATATGTGTCACATCCCCTCCCCTCTACATCAGCATATAAGGGAGGAATGTGACTTTACTGCTCGCATACCACGATGTCCATGTACCCACGTTCCCATACACCTAACTGATATGCATAATAGTTTAAAATTTATTACTTCTTTCTCTTTAAACACAATCATCGGCCATGTTCATCCTTTAACATTCATGCTCAAGCATAAACACCACTATAACATTCTTTCTGCAGCGAAAAAATCCACTCTGCAACCAGAAAAGTCATTTCTGCTCCGAAACTGAATTTTTCGACTTCCGGTTTCCGACTTCGGGTAGTGGGAATCCTGAAATGTTGTGTGCTCACTTATCACTTTCCGGATTTCTAAATTCTGATTTCTGACTTTGGGTAGCGAAAAACCTGAAATGAGATATGCTCACTTGTCCCTTTTCTTCTTTCCGACTTCGGGTAGTGGAAATCCTAAAATGCGGTGTGCTCACTTGCCACTTTTCCGCTTTCCAGCTTTCGACTTTCCGACTTCGGGTAGTGAAAATCTTGAAATGTGGTGTGCTCACTTTCCACTTTTTTGCTTTCCAACTTTCGACTTTCCAACTTCCACCTTCCACAAGCAGATCCCGGAGTGAGGAAAAACACATCTTACATTAGCTAAGGCAATGGAAAGGTAGAGTTTCTAAGCTAGTGGCTCATTCATAGAGCTAGGGACACCTCCAAAAGGTTTATCAAGCCAAGCATCCACAACACCTACACACCCAACACAAGGAATTATCCCCTTCTCTGCTACACAGTCCCTCGGGCTATACCTTCCCTTCTAGTGCTCTTCAAGATCGGCATAGAAGATTCACCAACCACTCTTATATTTTTGTGAGGTTCCTCTCTTCTCTAGTTTTATCAATCCAATTCGACGTCTCTTCCACTCCTAAGTATTACATACAGTTCAGACCCAAACCAGGGCACGCATAACAGCAAACCACAAGGAGACACAACAACACAGGGCTCCACTCTATAACACAGACAACCAAGGCTCCATACCACTCACTCTGTTACATAGGAGAAACAGGGTTTCACTTATACATAAGAGACCAGGGTTCCATACCACTCTGTAACATAGAAAAAACATTGTAACACAACAACCAGGGTTCCCATCAAAGGATAGGTGAATATATACACTACAAAACATGAAATGAATGCCTCTTCTAGCTCTCGTTGTGTCTGTGGGATGACACTCTATGTGAATCCAAATAATCAAGTCGAATTCCTGCATGAATGAGGGTAGCACCATTGAACAAAACTCTCTACGACTTAAGATAGTGAAACATGAATCAAATTCTTGCGTGGATGAGGAAAACACTCTCTGCATGAAAGGAATTTCCTCCTGTGAATGAGAGCGAATGATGGAATGCTCGAATGACCAAAATGTTCTGGTGCAACCTGGGATGATGGAACAGGCAGGCATTTTCTGGGTTTACTTGCTTCAGAAGAAAGAATGTGGCTTCCCCATACTGCAGTCTTGCTCAGATATGAAATCTTACTACCATGCCTCACTCTACCCAAGGCATTAACTGCCTCAACCGCTCTTCTAGAAGAATTAAATGATTGAGTACAGAGGAAAACAAGGGTAGATGAGAGCTTATGGTTTTTCTCATCAACATCTGGTCTCACCCTATTGGCTCAAGGGTTTGGATAACTCCCCTCAATATTCCTTGTGAAATCATGCCCCCATATCTTTCAGCAGTGCATAGCTAGTTGTGGTATTTTATTAAATTGCATATTTACATGATATCTCAAAAATATACCATGCCTGACCAACACAAGAACCATCATCATCAGCCTTGATTATCGATACATAAAACACTAAATCAATGGCAGGGCCTTGCCCTTGAGCTCCTCACCTTGATTTAAATACAATATATACATCATGTACAATTTTAATACCATGGTGTCAAAACCGAGGTATTACATTCCCCTCCCCCTTACATTAGCACTGTCCTCGATGCTCTGCAAAATTGAACAAAAATGGATGTGTCAGTCTCATGGCATCCTCCAGCTCCCATGTAGCCTCATCGGGACCGTAGTTCCTCCACTACACCTTTACCTGTCCAACAGCTTGATTCTAGAGCACTGTGACCTTCTTGTCGAGGATGTGCAATGGCTCGGTTTGGAACTCTCCTTCAGGTTCCACCTGGATCACATCCCAATTTATCATATGGTTAGGATCATGTACATATTTCTTAGGCAAAGAAACATGAAAAACATTATGATCTCTAGTGCTAGCAGGAAATGCAAGTCTATATGCAACTGGCCCTATTCTTTCAAGCACTTCAAAAGGCACACAATATCTAGGTGATAGCTTGGCACAACTTTCAAGCTTCAAGGAACTCTTCCTTGGCCTCACTCTAGGGTAAACATGATCCCCAACACCGAAATCTCTATGCACTCTATGCTTGTCTGCATAGATTTTCTGTCTATCTTGGGATGCTTTTAGGTTCTGCCTGAT
The DNA here is from genome assembly GCA_001517045.1 of Pseudotsuga menziesii. Lineage (NCBI taxonomy): Eukaryota > Viridiplantae > Streptophyta > Pinopsida > Pinales > Pinaceae > Pseudotsuga > Pseudotsuga menziesii. The sequence continues at coordinate 112,800 of LPNX010539183.1, read as the reverse complement.
CTTTACAACCTCTTGCTCCATTTCCTTGAGAAATTATAGACCAATCACAATCCTTTTCACTGGATTATCCCAAGTAACCGGTCTCCTACACCTTCTCCCATATAGAGCCTTGTATGGATTCATTCCCAATGATGCTTTTTGTCCATTATTATATGCAAATTCTACCAAGTGTAAATAATCCTCCCACTTGGATGGTTTGTCCATCACATACATGCGAAGCATTTCTTCTAGCACCCGGTTCACCCTCTCTGCATGTCCATCAGTTTGAGGATGGTAAGTGGTGCTGAAGTTCAACTTTGCACCCAAATTTGCAAACAGAATTTTCCAAAAATTGGAAGTAAATTTTGTATCCCTGTCAGAAATTATTGCCTCAGGAAATTCATGCAATCTGAGAATATCCTTCATGAATAATTTTGCAATGGAATCAACCTTATACATGGAATTAACGAGTATAAAATGTGATTCCTTTGTCAACTTGTCCACCATAACCATGATGGAATCATGTTGTCTCGCAATCATTGGCAATCCTGTAATAAAATCCATGGAAATAACTTCCCATTTCCATTCTAGGACTGGAAAAGGATGCAATAAACTTGCTAGGTGTTGATGCTCAACCTTCACCTGCTGACATTTCATGTACTTAGAAATATACTCAGCAATTTCCTTTTTTCATTCCTGGCCAAATATACTACTTTCTGGTTGTAGCAATTGTTTTGTGATCTCTTGGATGACCAGAATATGGATCTTGATGGATTTCATCCATAACAATTATCCTCAATTCTGCCACATTTGGAATATAAATTATGTTCTTATAGGTAAGAAGTTCATCTTCTTCCAATTTATATACCTCGTAGTTCTTTTCAAGGCTTTGTTGTTGCAACTTGTCCTTTATCTGCACATGCATTTCATCCTTAATAATATGATTAATAATATGCTGCCTCAAATCTGGTTGAAAAGTACTAAGAGATGCCACATGAATTTCATCCACCTTCCTGCTGAGTGCATCAGCCACCTTATTTTCTTTTCCTTTTATGTGTTTGATTTCAAAATCAAACTCACACAAAAACTCCATCCATCTAGCTTGCCTAGCATTTAACGTTGCCTGATCAAACAAGCATTTTAGACCATAGTGGTCTGCCCTTAGCTCAAATTTTCTTCCCATTAAGTAATGTCTCCACATCTTGAGAGAATGTACTATGGTTGCAAGTTCTAGATCATGAGTAGCATAGTTCTTCTCATGCTCCTTCAACTTTCTAGACTCATAGCATACTGTGTTGTTGTATTGCATAAGAACTCCTCCAAGTCCTTGATTACATTCATCAGTACACACCACGAAGTCTTTTTCTGGGTCTGTAATTTTCAGAATTGGTGCACTTGTAAGAAGATTCTTCAATTTTTGGAAGCTTTCTTCACATCTATTGTCCATTCAAACTGTATCCCCTTCTTTTGCAAAGAAGTGATTGAATGTGCAACCTTGGAGAATCCTTCAATGAACCTCCTGTAGTATCTTGCAAGTCCCATAAAAGATCTCACATCTGTCACATTTCTTGGAGTTGGCCAATTCATGATGGCCTCAATCTTTTCAGGGTCCACATATATGCCCTCCTCGGAGATAATGTGACCCAAATAATGAATTTTATCCTTATAGAAGTCACATTTTCTCAACTTTGCATACAACTTATGCTCCCTTAGAAATTTTAATGTCAGTCTCAAATGTTCTTCGTACTCTTCTTCATTCTTAGAATAAATAAGGATGTCATCCAGGATGACAAGAACAAACTTGTCTAGATACCTGCTGAAAACACTATTCATTAGACACATGAATGTAGTTGGTGCATTTGTGAGACCAAATGGTACCACTACAAACTCATAGTGTCCATACCTTGTTCTAAAGGTTGTCTTATGAATATATTCCTCTTTGATTCTTTCCTGATGGTAACCAGACCTCAAGTCAATCTTGGAAAATACCTTTGCTCCTCTCATTTGATAAAAAAGGTCATTAATCTGAGGTAAAGGGTATTTATTCTTCAAATTCACTTTGTTCAACTGTTTGTAGTCAATACATAACCTAAGTGTCCCATCTTTCTTTTTCATAAACAGAACTGGTGCTCCCCATGGGGACACACTCGGCCTGGTATACTTCTTTTCCAACAACTCATGGGTTGCATACAATCTACAACCTTTCCTACGCAACTTCTTGAGCTGCATTGCTGAAATATGTCTAATAGAAATCACCTTTGGAATGCCTCTTACAACCCTTGGGTTTCCTTCTTCATCCATGCATTCAAATGTCTTGTTGTAACAATCAATGTTAACTCGGTGCACTTCTAACTAGTCCATTCCAATGAGAATATCGTAGGAGCCAAGTGGCTGAACATTCAAGTTTGCATAAGTGACTAACCCATCCATGACTAATGGGCATTTCTCTACCACTTCACTAACTTTTCTCTTGGTTCGAGTGGTTAGTTGAACTAACCATGATTTTCTATGCTTTTATTTCTTAAAAGAACAAATCTCGGCAATTTTAGGAGTGATATAACTGTGAGTGGATCCAAGGTCAATCAAAACAGAAACAAATTGCTTAGTAATCTTACCTTCAACTTCAACCACAGTTGATTCATGATCTTCCTAGCGGTCCTCTAGGGCTGCATCAATTCTAGTGAAGGTCCTTGCTACTTGAACCATTGTTTCAGCTCCTTGGATGTTGTGAGCTGGCCTTACATACCCATTCTCGTATGGAAATTTCCTACACATATGGTTTCCTCCACATCCCCAACATTGGAGTGGTTCTCTAGTCTCTTTTGGATCTCTTGGCATGTCTCCCATCACTCTGGTGGGCTTAGTCATAGCGTGTGATGGCTACCTTTGCTGATTTCGAAAGTGAGAGGGTTTGAAACCTTTACTCCTTTGGCCAAACTTCTCATTCCTATTGTCCTTTCATGCCTTATGGGAATCATTTTTTCTCTTATTCTAATCATAGAAATACTTGGTCTTCCTTATAGCCTCTTCTAGAGTTTGAGGCTCATCAAACTCAATTTTGACTTTGTATGGCTGAGGTAATCCACTTAGAAAACACTGAATTTTCACTTTATCATCTCGAATATACCCAACATACCTCAACAATTCCAAGAATTTGTTTGCATGTTATTCCATGGTCAACTATCCCAATTTCAGCTCATGGAACTCTTTAATCTTTTTATCATAGTACCTGTCAGAGAGGTACTTCTGCTTGAAATACTTCTTGAATTGCTTCCACATGATCTTTATGTCATTGATATTCTTCACTTGCTTGAGGTTCTCCCACCATATAGATGCTCTTCCATTCATATTGAATATGGCTACCCTTTCCTTCATGTTTCCCGAGTAGTCTTGGACTTGGAAATACTTTTTCATCCCTAGAAGCCAAGCTTGAGCGTCTTGACTGGATTTTATCTCACCATTAAAGGTAGGAGGCCTTTCCTTCTTAAATTCATCATGTGAACTGTTCCGGTAATGCCTCTTCTTCTTATTCCTATGAGATGAAGAGCTTGAACCCCCAATGGATCCTTCAGAGTCAGATGATCCACTATAAGACCTTTTTCTTCTTCTAGCACTGCTCCTACTTCCTTCCGGATTTACTGCCTGATGCCCATAGTTCATTTTCCTTTGGATGTTTGTCAAACTCTGCAGCATGGCTGCATTCAACCGATTCTGCTCTTCTTGAGCTTTAATCATTCTTTCATTGTCTTATCTGCAACTTTGCAATCCCACCCTTAGGCTTCTCATGGTGGCTGCAATATTTGGGAGAGTCTCTTGATATATTCTCCCATTAGATTATGTTTCAACATTTTCAACTCGAATGTTTTCCCCCATAGAATCTGTCTCAAGTTCATAGGGATTGTGTGCATCATTCATGTTTTTTATTCTCATGACCGAGCCAAAACTAACTTTTCCAAATGGCACTATGACTCTGTAAAAATGTGTTAGTAAACACCATTGTTAGCTGCATGAAAATTTCAGAGTTTAAAAACCACTTACTGACTGTTCACTTCAGTTTTCTCTCTGCAAAAATATTCAACTTAGCCCGTTTAGGCCCATTGTTGAAACCAATAGCTATGAAAACTATTCACTTGAACCATCTAGGCCCAATGTTGTAACCAATAGCTCTAAAAATTATTCACTTTTCCCATCTAGGCCCACTTTTGTAACCAATAGCTCGGATACCATACTGTCACATCCCCTCCCCTCTACATCAGCATATAAGGGGGGATCGTGACTTTATTGCTTGCATACCACGATGTCCATGTACCCACGTGCCCATACACCTGACTGATATGCATAATAGTTTAAAATTTATTACTTCTTTCTCTTTAAACACATTCATGGGTCATGTTCATCCTTTAACATCCATGCTTAAGCATAAACACCACTGTAACAGTCGTTTTACAATGAAAAAATCCACTCTGCAACCAGAAAAGTTGTTTCTACACTGAAACTGACTTTTCCAACTTCTGGCTTCTGGCTTTCGATTTTTGACTTCAGGTAGTGGGAATCCTAAAATGCGATATGCTCACTTGTCACTTTCCAGCTTTCTAACTTCTGATTTCTAACTTCAGGTAGCAGAAATATTGAAATGCGTTATGCTAACTTGTCACTTTTCCACTTTTCGACTTTCGACCTTCTGAATTCTGACTTCCGACTTCAGGTAGCGGAAATCTTGAAATTTGGTGTGCTCACTTGCGACTTTTCCGCTTTCTGACTTCCAATTTCTAACTCTAGGTAGCGGAAATCCTGAAATGTGGTGTTCTCACTTTCCACTTTTCCTCTTTTTGACTTCTAACTTTCCGACTTCTGACTTTCGCTTTTCGCGGGCAGATCCCGGAGTGCGGAAAAACACATATTACCTTAATATAGCCACAATTTTGACCCTATAACTAGTATTCTATCCTCCATGAACTTAAGAAAAATGCAGTGGAAAATACAAGGCATATACAGATGCAAAATGCAAGGACATTTATCAACAGTAAACTCTACTTAAATATTTAATAAGCATTCACCATATTCAATACATTGATAAGAAAATACATTGCATAAATAAGAATAACCAGAGAATACTTATCTTGAAGATGAAGTTGTCCCACAACTATCTATGTCACTCCAATGTTCCACCCAACCATAGGCCAATTGTGTTCATCAATTTCTCAACACAACTACCACATAGCCAAAACATATTAGACACAATCAAGCCAACGTATAGTTGGGTTTATCAGACTATCCTTCAAGCCAATACACAATTGGGTTTATCAGGATACAAGAAACTAATCCAATACACTGTGGGGTTTATCGGGCTACTCATCCAAGCCAGCTAATAGTTGGGTTTATCAGATTGCAGGAAGTCAATCCAACATTCACATTGAGGACCATCCAAGCCAACTAATAGATGGGTTTATCAGGCTACTCAGCCAAGCCATCTCACTGTTGGGTTTAGCAGGCTACTCATCCAAGCTAGCTAACAGTTGGGTTTATCAAGATGTCCAACCAGCGATAAAACATGGCCAAATGCACATCAAGACATAGCCAAGCCAACCTATAGTTGGGTTTATTAGGATTCTCAGCCAAGCCAATCTACCATTGAGTTTATCAGGATGCCCAACCAAGACAATATACCATTGGGTTTATCAGGCTGTTAGCCAATCCAATCTACGTTTGGGTTTATCAGGCTACTAAGGTAGTGGAAATGTAGAATTACAAAGCTAGTGGCTCATTCGCAGAGCTAGGGATACCTCCACAAGGTCTATCTGGCCTGACATCCACAATACCTACACACCTAACATAAGGAATTATCCCATTCTCTGCTACAGAGTCCCTTGGGATATACCTTCCCTTCTAGTGCTCTTCAGGATGTGCATAGAAGATTCACCAGCCACTCTTATATTTTTGTGAGGTTCCTCTCTTCACTAGATTTATCAATCCAATTCAGTGTCTCTTCCACTCCTAATTCTTGCATACAGTTCAGACCCAAACCAAGGAACACATAACAACAAACCACAAGGAGACACAGCAACACAGGGCTCCACTCTATAACACAGACAACCAAGGCTCCATACCACTCACTCTGTAACATGGGAGAAACAAGGTTTCACTTTTATAGAAGAGACCAGGGTTCCATACCACTTTGTAACATAGAAAAACACTATAACACAGCAACCAGGGTTCCCAACAAAGGATAGGTGAAGAGATACACTACAAAACACAAAACGAACACCTCTGCTAGCTCTTGCTGCGTTTGTGGGATGACACTCCGCATGAATCCAAATAATGGAGTCAAATTCCTACGTGAATGAGAGTAGCACCACTGAACAAAATGATCTGTGACTCAGGATAGGGAAACATGAATCGAATTCTTGCGTGAATGAGGAAAACACTCTCTACGTGGAAGGAATTTCCTCCCGTGAATGAGATCGAATGATGGAATGCTCAAATGAATAAAATGTTCTAATGAAACTAGGTATGATGGAAGGGCATGCATTTTTTGGGTTTACTTGCTTCAGAAGCAAGAATTTGGCTTCCCCAGACTACAGGCTTGCTCAAACATGAAATCTGATTGCCATGCCTCGCTCTGCCCAATGAGTTAACTGCCTCAACCGCTCTTATGGAAGAATTGAATGATTGAGTACATAGGACAAAAAGGATATATGAGAGCTTATGGTTTACCTCTTCAACATCTGGTCTCACCCTATTGGCTCAAGGGTTTGGATAACTCCCCTCCCTATTCCTTATGAAATCATTCCCCCATCTCTTTCGTTGCAGTGCATAACTAGTTGTGGTATTTTATTAAATTGCATATTTACATGATATCTCAAAAATATACCATGCCTGACTAGCATGAGAACCATCGGCATCAACCTTGATCGTCGATACATAAAACACCAAACCAATGGTAGGGCCTTGGCCTTGAGCTCTTCGCCATGATTTAAATACAATATATACATCATGTACAATTTTAATACCATGGGGTCGAAATCGGGGTATTAGAATACGACTCTACTAGGTTGTCAAAATAGGGTAACTTCTTCACCAAGGCAATCGGTTCACTATGAGTTAGATTCAATAGCAGTTTCCCCATCTGATTGAGGAACTTGATGCATTGGAGACCATTTAGTTCCAAATGGGGATGAGTGGTCTAGGTGGATATCAATGGAAACCTACCTATTCAACTGATTCATAATGCTTCTCCATCTTGGTAATTTTTCTACAATTTTTTAGGCCCTTAACTTTTGACACATTTTTTAGGCCCTAAACAAGGTATTTTTCCTTTTGATAGCTTAGGGTTCCTAAAATATTGCCTAATCCTTAATCAAGATTGTTCTTCTCATCAATAATTTTCCAAAGGGATATCATGCATTCTGTTAGCACCAGGTCTGGGATAAATGGTCGGGTAGGGGGGTCAGACCAGAGTAAATGTAAGCATGACCTTGGAAATTAGCCTTGTACGAAAGGTCCACTATAGTGGTATGTCTCGGTGAAAATAGAAGGGGTCGATCTGCCCTGGAGGAGATTGATGACCATAGATAATTTTGTTGATCTAACATGCACGAGGAAATAAGATTTGGAAATCAGCGGAATTGGGTTGAGCTAGCGGATTTCAAAAGTAGAGATTTGAGCCGCAAAAGATTAGATGCTCCAGAAGAATCCCACAAAAGAAAGGTGTAAGGAAGATAACGGATCCGCCATGGTAATATGAAATTCACACAAAATCGATGGTCGTAAAGAGGGCGAAAGCAAAAAGGCAGAAGTTCGGTTGCGAAAGTTGCAGAACCCGCAATCTGAAAGCCGCAATTTTACCGAAAGGAAAGAGAGAAAGAAAAAAGGCAGAAATTCACTTGCGAAAGTTGGAAAACCCGCAATCCGAAAGCCATAATTTTGAGGAAAGGAAAAGGAAGAATCGAAAAGGTGGAAGAAAAAAGGAAAAAGTCCAGATACAAGAATTGACAAACCTATAATCCGAAATATGCAATTGTGTGAAAAGGAGTTTGTGGAAAGGAAAAGGCGGAAAGGAGATTGCAGGGCCATATGTTCTAATGGCTCATATCAATACCCAATCTAGATCAACAGATGGTGATGATTCCATGGATTAAAGATGCATAGGTGAATGAAGACTTCGAGGATCGACAGAATATGGAAGAGACTGAAAAGAAAATAGTGGTTTTCCAACCAGCCGCCACACAGTAAAAGAAGAAAGCAGTCGAGGAGACTCTACTCATATATCAAGACCACTGCTTCACCTCTACAATATATAGTCGTTTGAAGATACTCTGAATAGTCATTTTCGTCAAGATAGCCTGAGACCCCCATATATTAAGGTTTTGCGTTTTGATTAGTCACGCGTATCACAGCATGATTTCCCGATTTGGTTTGTGATCATGGTGAATTTTCCACCTCAAAATTTGTTAGGATTTTGTACGTTTGGGTTTGATTCCCATGATGCAACTAATTTTGGTGCTCTATTTCGAGATTCATCTTGGGAGCAAATTGAGCTATAAATATAACCTCGATAGAGGCGAAAGAGGTTTGACATTCATTTTGGAATCCTATGTGCTTGGTTTTGTATCCCTGAGCTTTTCTTGGAAGTATTTAATGTAGAAGTATGTTCTGAGTGTTTGATATTCATCACAGTGTTCAATGTTCATTATGTGTTTTCCTGTATGCTCCATTTCCATGTATGTGTGAAGTTCTGCTAATACGTTTCTAGTTGTATGCAAGGAATTATTTATCTGTTAAGCGCTCCTTTCATCGAAAACCATATTTTTTATGTGTTTATGATGAATGTCATGGAATTCATCCTCTGCTAGGTGCTACATTTTAGTTATCATCCTTTATTATTTCTTTTGCTAAAGGTGTTTCAAGAGATTCATCCTCAGATAGGTGCCTCTTGTTTCACTGGGATTCTTCTCATTTTCCCCTGCCATCTCTTAAAGTTATTTGACTGAATGTTAATGCTCACGTTGCCTCAGATCAAGAAGGATAATCACCTCTCATTATTGTTGTAATCCCTTGAATGTTTTATGCTTCCACTCTATTTCCCAATGGTTTTTTCTATTTGTCTACCTTACACTTTTCAAAATACACACAACCTATTCCCATAAAAAATATAGCCTTCTGAATGCTTGCTGCGAGACATATGTGTATGTGAATGGTCTTGTGACACTGAGAGAGCCCTCTTGGCCTGTATAGGATAGAATACATCCTAAAGGTTGGTTTGAAATGGTTACCCCATTGATTTCCCACCACAACCATAGGAAAATTACCGGATGAAAACATCTTAGCGCCATTGTCGAGGACTAATTTCTATTATCTCCTCACGGGAACAACATTGTCATAGTTCTACAGCTTGGTTGAGTGGCTAGTCATAGACATATTCTTTGGCGAGTCCAATCAAATATTTTGAAAGGTGACTCCACTGGGAATACTAGCGGCTAGAAGGACCAATACAAGGAGCAATCCTGACACTAAACCTTTTCAAGAAGTTTTTGATCTAGAGAGACTGATTCGGAAGACTAAGAAGCTGCAAAGGTTAGTTATACCTCAGTTCGATAGAACTCTTTCTTTACATGTTGAGGGTGATGCTTCTATTAATGATATATCTAAACATTTTGATGAAAAATTTGATATAGTTTTCCCTAGGACTAAGTATGAATCTAGCCTCTCTGAAGTAGTTTTGAACCCCTCTACAGTCGAGTTCTCCCCTTACTTCCTGGTCAATTGAGATCTCAAAGTATCTAGGTAGGTATTTTCAACCCTTGTTTAACCGAGAGTGCCCACTATTTTCCTCTGAATTGTCCTCATTAAGCTGCACTACCATAGAGTGGTATGCTGCCATATCCTTATCTCCCACCACTTCAAATCTTAAGCATCCTTCATCGTCCAGTTGCACAGCCCCTCTCAGCTCTGTAGTTCCTCACAACATAAGGATTTTTTTTGTCACGCCAGCTTCAATTCCTCTTGGAAACCAAACTATAACAACAGGAATGGCTAATAGGTTTTCCCCTATACTGCTCCATGTTGCTCTTCATGACCTTCCCCAGGGATACTCCCAAAGACTCAGACAATTTAATGGGGAGAGGGGGGATTCAGCTGAGGAACACTTGGGATGGTTCTCAGACTAGGTAGACTTGGAGGAAGTAGACCATGATGATGTTAAAGTCATAACGGTTTTCCCAATGTCTTGCTAGAGAAGTGAGAAAATGGTTCAAAAAATATTCCAGACAACTCCATTATGAACTATCAAGGTTTTGAAGATTCTTTCAAGGACAAATGGGTAGACAAGAAAAACCCCAAGAAATATTTGTCCCAATACCATTACATGAGGTGGAGGGACAGTGTATCTACCCAAAAAGTTTCTGACATATTTATGAAGACATATAATTCCATCCTTTCCCAGTTCAAACCTCCCCCTAATTCTGCCCAACTCCAATATGTTGAAGCCTTTGATAGTGAATTTACCCTGTTGCTGAGTGAAAGAAGATCAACCTCCCTAGCCGATATGATGAAAGATGCCATAGAGGTAGAGGTAAACCTAACTGCTGCTAGAAAGAAAAAGAGGGATGAGGGGGAATGGAGAGAAAAGGGGGATAGAAGGAAGGACAAAGAACCGGAACAACCTTCTTCCTCTAACTCACAAGAGGCTAGGATGGACATGATGATGAAATCCATGGAAAATTTTATGGAGAGACTCACTGTGGACAATAGACCACCTCCCAGGTAAAATAAAGAGCAACAAAATAGAAACCAGAATGTTAGAAGGCCCCAAGTCCTCCAAAACAAGCAAAGAGAGAAGAGAAACCCTCCTCATCAACCTGCCAGGCCCCTATTTCAAGAGAATTATGTGGAGCAGGATTATGGAAATTAAGTTGAGGATGAAATTCAACAGCTAGACACCGTCTCATCCTCTGCCTTTTTTACCATAGAAGAGCATGATAATTCCTGTCATGAAACAGAAGAGTTGCCTACTGAGGAAACGGAGGAGTTTAAGAAGTGGTATCATCAAGTTGCTATCATGGATCTGCAGAGGCATATTGGTCTGAGGAACAGAGATTTCCCCATTATGAGGAATAAAGAGGCAGCAAATAAAGCCTCCACAAGCAAAACCAAAGACCGATTTACCCCCTAAGGACACCTCCAAGAATGTAATAGATCCCAAAGGGAAATAAAAGAAGGAATATAATCCAAGGAACTCAAATTAGGGACAAACCTCTTTAAATTTAGAGGTCGAAATTGCAAAAAACAAAATCTTTGTCCCTCTAACTAAGTTGTTAAGAAATTTTGAATATAAGTCCCAAATCACGATTGTCCTGAAGCCTCCAGGAGAAATCTCTGCAATATCAGATTCCCTGAATCTTCAAGATGATAGTCCTGCCATCCTATTTGGACCCCATGTAGATGAGTCTACTGATGAGTATCTCCCTCCCTTCTATGTCATTCTAAACATTCATGATGACATCCTACACAATTCCATTCTTGGTTCAAGAGCTTTACGCAACTTGATGCCCGGGCAGATCATGGATAAATTGGGATTGGAGGTGACTAGGCCTTACAAAGACCTTTTCTCTTTTGATTCCAATAAAGTTAAGTTCCTAAGATTGATCAAAGATTTGGTCATCTCTTTGGCCCACATTCCTGCCAAAATCCTTGTCATGGACATAGTGGTGGCTGACATTCCTCCAAAGTTTGGAACGCTTCTGTTAAGATCATGGGCAGCCAAACACAAGGGTGCACTTCAAATGGACATGTCATATGCCACCATCCCTATTTTTGGTGTATAGAGGAGGATTTATAGAGAGAAAAAGTTGGAATACATGGTGAGCAGTGTTGAAAGGACAAATAACCACCCCATCTATTTATTGGACACTGAGATAGGATCATCCATTTTCCTTGTAGAGGGAGGCAAAGACAATTTCAGTTCACAGAACACTTAGTTTGTCCCCACTCAGGAAGAACTGGATGGATTGTGGAATGTGAACTTTGATGGGGCAGCATGCAAAGAAGGGGCGGGAGATGGAGTTTGGGTAAAACCTCTAGGAGGAAGTTCTTTAAATTATTTTTATAAATTAGCCTTCGATTGCACAAATAATGAGGCATAATATGAGGCTATGATGTTGGAAATTCAGATCCTGAAGATCTCCAAGTCAGGAGGGTGGTGATACATGGGGACTCCAAGTTGGTGATTAAGAAAATGCAAGGCGAGTATCAAGCCATACATCCCCGGATGAGAAGCTACACAAATGCTGCCCTAGATTTGATAGGATGTTTTGAAGAATGCAAGTTTAATCTGATTCCCAGATTGCAAAATGGTATAGTTGATTATTTTTCCACTTCTGCTGCAGTTTTCAAAATTCCCATGTACCCCAATAGTAAATATGAGATTGAAGTTGAGCACAGGCCCTATGTCCCAAATAATATTAAGAATTTTCAAGTCTTTGAGGATGATAAACAAATCCAAAGTTTCCTTAATCTCACTAGGGAGTTTGATGGCTTGATCATTGATGAAGATAACATGCTCCTGGAAGGGTCTACTCTCACCCAGGAGTGCCTGCAAAATCAGATTGATGTTCCCAAGTAAATTCCATAGGATGATGATGCTATCCTTACTGAGGGTGTTGTTGGAAATGGAACTGAAGAAGCTGTTGGGACAAAATTGCAGGGGGTTGTTGGACAACAAGAATATTTAAACAATCTCTGTGGAAAAGAGATCTTGCAACTTAAGAGTAATACTATCCCCAGGGGTTTAGTCCCTTTAGAAAATATCTTTGACCCAAATCATGTTGCTAAGGAGCCTCAGCTTGTCCTGAGTTGTGAGGATGTGGAAGATGTGAATATTGGAATAGAAGCTCATCCTAAAATCATCAATCTCTCGAGAACACTCTCTCTAGATGCCAAATAGAAATACGTCTCACTAATGGAGGAATACACAGATTTCTTTTCTTGGAGCCATAGTGATATTAAGGCTTATGATACAAGTTTAATTCAGCACACTATACCAATAAAAAAGGATGATATTCCTTCCAAGCAAAAACTAAGGAGAATTAACCCCAAGTTGCTACTCCTGATTGAAAAAGAAATAAAGAAGTTGTTTGAGGCAAAAATCATTATGGCCCTTAGATTACCAAGGTGGGTGTCCAACTTAGTTCTGGTGAGGAAGAAGAATCAATATATACGATTGTGCATTGACTTCATAAATCTGAACAGAGTCTCTTTAAAATACCATTATCCTCTTCCTAATATGGACCACATTCTGTAGAGGGTAGTAGGCTCTCAAAGGATCTCCACCTTGGATGGCTTCTCAGGCGACAATCAGATCATGGTGCACCCATAAGACTAGGAGAATACTACTTTCACTACACCTTGGGGCACCTTTATGTATGTAAAAATTCCATTCGGACTCATGAATGCAGGGGAAACCTTCCAGCGAGACATGGACATAGAATTTGCTGATGAGAAGGACACAATTTTGGTTATCTAATTAGATGAAATCATTGTTTTTTCAAAGTCCAATGAGGAACACGTGACACACTTGTCCAGAGTGTTCAAAAAATGCATAAAGTTCGGCATCTCTTTGAATCCAAAGAAGTCCCACTTTGATATGAAAGAGGGGAAGCTACTCAGGCACATAATCTCCCAGGAAGGCATCAGAATATACCCAAAGAGAATTGAATTCATACAGAAAATTGAGCTACCTCAAAACAAGGTTGAGGTTCAATATTTCCTAGGAAGTATGGGTTTTCTGAGAAGATTTATTGCTACTTTTGTTGAGATCGTGAGGTGGATGACCAGTATGATGAGAAAGCATAATGAGATCAAATGGACACCTGAAGCGAATCAGTATTTTCAGGACATAAAGAAGGATATTTCATAAGCACATGTACTGGTAAACCCTGATTTCTCCAAATATTTCCTCATATTCTCATTTGCTTCAGAGCACACAGTGGGAGGGGTATTGTTACAAAAAATCATGAGGGGAATGAGCAGCCCATTGCTTTCTATAGAAAAACATTGAGAGATGCCCCAATGAAATACAACATTCTGGAAAAGCAAGATTATTCTCTGGTACAGGATTTGAAGGAGTTTTGGGTTTAGATCCTACATTCTCACATCATTTCTCATGTTCCCACCAGTGCAGTGAAGGATATTCTAACCCAACCAGATCCTGAGGGTAGAAGGAGGAAATGGATAGCAGTATTACTTGAGTATGACCTCGATATTAAGACCACAAAGTTGATTAAAGGCCAAGGACTGGCCAAAATCATGGCACAATCAAACTGTAATTTTCTCAACCTGTACATGGTTGTTGAATTATCAACAGAAGAGAAAAACCCTGAGGAATGACCAGAGCTACAAGTGGTTGAATATTTCCTATCATCCTCATGGTATATTGACATCATCTTCATGTTGCTGCATCTGCAAGTTCTGCGGGATATGGACAAAACAAGGGCCAGATTCCTCAAGCAGAAAGCAACAAATTTTTGCATCTTAAATGGGAAGTTGTATTGGAAAGAGCTAGGAGAGGTTTTGTTGAACTGTGTTAATGAATATGAGGCAAAGAAGCTCATTGAGGAGTTTCATGCAGGGGAATGTGGAGGTCATCATTACTGGAAAACCACTGTGAATAAAATTTTGAGAGTAGGATTTTATTGGCCCGCCATCTTTTCCAACACCCATAAGGAGATTGATGCCTGCCATAAGTGTTAGATATTTGAGGGGGGGAGGAAGCTTATGCCATTGCCTCTGAAGGCAATCCATGTTGAGGCCCCTTTCCAGTAATGGGGATTGGATTTCATTGGATAAATAATCCCATGTTCCTTAGGGAAGCACAAGTGGATTCTCACTGCCACTGATTATTTCACCAAATGGTTTGAAGCCATCCCAACTAGACAAGCCACTGAGGTAGTAATTATTCAGTTTTTGGAGGAGAACATCTTATCGAGGTTTGGAGTTCCTAGGAATTTGATCACTGAAAATGTTGTTGCATTCAAATCAAATAAGATTGTTGATTTTCGTTTCAAATATCACATACATTTGGGGCATTCCATGACCTATTACCCACAAGGAAATGGGTTGGCAGATTCTTCAAATAAGAGTCTGATAAGGATCATCAAAAAGTTGCTGCAAGAAAACAAGAAGGCCCGGCACACAAAATTGACTCATGCTTTGTGGGATGACAGAATCAATCTAAAGAAATCCACTGGAACCTAACCATTCCAACTAGTTTACAGTTCTGAGGTAATTTTTCCTAGTTCCCTGAGCTTGCCAGTGACGAGGTTGTTACAAGAGGATGGTACCGAAACCCACCCAACTCAAAGAAGGATGTATCATTTGGTGGGACTGCAGCAGCAAAGAGAGCATTTTTTTTATAGAACTCAGAAGTTTCAACACAAAATGAAAGACATCTTTGACAAAAGGACAAATCTTGGAGATTTCTGAATGGGGGATGTAGTTTCGCAGTGGGATGCACCCCATGAAGAGAAGGGAAAGCATAGAAAATTTGATCACCTATGGAAGGCCCCTTACAGAATTGCAGCTTTTAGAGGGAAGAATGCCTACATACTAGAGAAGATTGCCTCTAAATGGGAGGCTCGTCAAGCACTATTTTCTTTGAAGTAGGTTCAATATCTCATATCATTTTATATACCATTTTATTTTAACATTGCATGTGTGGATAGATATCTGGTAGACTTAAAGCCCGAGGTGAAGGCAGTAAGGCCCCCAGGAAGAGCTATCATTTGATTTTATTTCTTTTTGAAGTTGGGGTTTTAAAGGCACTGGAATAAATTTTGAGGCAATGGGCCTTTGGGATAACGCATAAGTGTGTAGTTGACTGGGGTTCTTCAAGCACAATAGGGCCCAATGGATCAGGCACTTTGTTTACTATTTTTTGTTACCTCACGTGGAGGATAACATCCCCAATTGGAGCCAGTTGTTAGAACCATGTCTGGGCTAAATGGTCGAGTAGGGGGCTCAAACTAGACTAAATGTAAGCACAACCTTGGAAATAAGCCTTGTACAAAAGGTCCACTGCAATGGTAAGCCTCGGTGAAAATAGAAGGGGCAGATCTGCTCTAAGGGAGATCAACAGCCATAGATAATTATGTTGATCTCATATGCATGAGGAAATAATATTTGGAAATCAGTGGAATTGGGTCGAGCTAGTGGATTTCAACAATGGAGATCTGAGCCACAAAATATTAGACGCTCCAGAATAATCTCGCAAAAGAAAGGTGTAAGGAAGATAACAGAACCACCAAGGTAAGATGAAATCTGTGTTTGATCTCAGATCGATGGCTATGGAGGCATCAACACGAAATAAATGGTCGTAAAGAGGGAGAAAGAAGAAAGGAGGAAGTTTGGTTGCAAAAGTTGCAGAACACGCAATCTGAAAGCCGCAATTTTGTGGAAAAGAAAAGATAGAAGCAAAAAGCCGGAAGCAAAAAGGTGGACGTTCAGTTGTGAAAGTTAGCGAACCCGCAATTCGAAAGCCGCAATTTTGTGGAAAGGAAAAGGTGGAAGCGAAAAGGTAGAAGCAAAAAGGTGGAAGTCCGGATACGAGAATTGAAAAACCTGCAATCTAAAATCCACAATTGTACGGAAAGGAGCTTGCGAAAAGGAAAAGGTGGAAAGGAGCTTGCAGGGCCATATGTTCTGACGGCTCAGATCAAGGCCTAATCCAAATCAATGGATGGTGATGATTCCATGGATTAAAGATGCATAGGTGAATGAAGACTTCAAGGCTCAGTGGAATATGGAAGAGGTTGGAAAGAAAATAGTGGTTGTCCAACCAGCCATCACACAATCAAAGAAGAAAGGGGGAGAGGAGCCTCTACTAAGATATCAGAACCACTCCATCACCTCTGCAGCAGATGGTCATTTGAAGATACTTTGAATAGTCATTTTCATCAAGCTATCCTAAGACCCCTAGATATCAAGGTTTTATGTTTTGATCAATCATGAATATCACAATGTGCTTTCTCGAATTAGTTTCGATCATGGTGAATCTTCCACCTCGAAATTTGTTAGTTTATGTACGTTTGGGTTTGATTCCCATGATGTAAGTAATTTTTGTGCTATGTTTTGAGAGTCATCTCAAGAGAAAAATGAGCTATAAATATAACCTCGATAGACGAGAAAGAGGAAAAACATTCATTTTGGAAGCCTCTGTGCTTGGTTTTGCAGCCCTAAGCTTTTCTTGGAAGTATTTAATGTAGAAGTATGTTCTGAGTGTCTGATATTCATTGTAGTGTTCAATGTTCAGTCTGTGTTTTCCTGTATGCTCCATTTCCATGTATGTGTGAAGTTCTTCTACTACGTTTCTAGTTGTATACAAGGAATTCATTCTCTGTTAAGCACTCCTTTCATCAAAAATCATATTTGTTATGTGTTTACGATGAATGTCATGGAATTCATCCTCTTCTAGGTGCTCCATTTCAGTTATCAACCTTTATTGTTGCTTTTGCTAAAGGTGTTTCAAGAGATTCATCCCCAGATAGGTTCCTCTTATTTCACTGGGCTTCTTGTCATTTTCCCCTACCATTTCTTAAAGTTATTTGATTAATTGTTAATGCTCACGTTGCCTTAGATTGTGAAGGATGATCACCTATCATTATTTTTGTAAGACCTTGAATTTTTCAGGCTTTGACTCCATTTCCCAATGTTGTCTTTTGTTTGTTTGTCTTACACTTTTCAAAATACACACAGCTTGTTCCGATCAGAAAAATAGCCTTATGAATGCTTGGTGCGAGACATATGTGTATGTGAATGGTCCTATGACACTGAGAGAGCCCTCTCTTGCTGTATAGGCTAGAATACATCCTAAAGGTTGGTTTAAAATGGTTACCCCAATGATTTCCTACCACAACCATAGGAAAATTACTGGGTGATAACACACCCAACATAGAGTTTGTATATGGAAGTTGCATCCCTAGGAAGTTGGCCTATCAATTAAAATCCTCTATGCCCTCATTCCTTTCCAATTCATCTCCTAGGGTTAGGGTTTTGGAATTTACAGTTTTTTCCTCTTAATATTTATCACTTTATGCTAAAAGGCCATTTTTGGCCTCTTGTAATGGTCTTCTTTTAAATGAGTGTAGTTAACACCTTCTATTCAAAGATAAGCTACCACCATTCTAACCATTTTTGTATTGCTTTTCATTTTACAATATTCTCCTATTTCAATAATTAATAGAATTTTGGTTTCATTGCATTATTACATTCTCTGCAGTATTTATGTGTGCTTGTTTCCATTCGTATTTCCAACTTTCATTCCATTCTCTACGTAATCTAGATTAGTTGGCCCAATATGAAAATTGGATATGCCTTCTAAGATCCCTCATATCAAACCTACAAATTGTTCCAATCAATAAGATTATATTTATACGTAGGTAATGCCATAGAATCAATACATGAAAAAACATCATACATCCTATGTAGTACTAGTGGTATAACTAGATGATATTCTATAGGGTTGAGCTTTTCCAGTATCTCAAATGGTCCAACAAGCCAAGGAGAAAGTTTATATCCTCTTCCAAACTGAATCAAACTCTTCTAATCAACTTTCACCCTAAAAAGAATGATATCTCCAACTTGATAGGCACCATCAACTCTATGCACATCTTCCAAACTCCTTTGATAGTCTTGGGATCCTTTTAGCCTCTGTTTAATCAAAGACACTTGATCCTTTATCTCCTAAATAATATTAGGTATTACCAAGATATTGTGCTCAGGTACATTCCAACTGAGTGGAGTTCTACAATTTCTTCCATATAATTGCACAAATGGTTCCATACAATTGGAAACGTGAAAAATATCATTATAAGTAGATTCGACCAAGAGAAGGTACTCTTCCCACTTTGTTTGTCTATCATTAACATGCATTTGGATCATATCCTCCAAGACCCAATTCACATGCTTAGTTTGTCCATCTATCTTAGGTTTTAAGCCATACTAAATTTATGTTGATTCCTTGAGGCAACTTGGAACCTTGCACAAAATTGCCTATAAACATTGAATTTCTATTTGAAATAAGCTCATTTTCAAATCCATGAAGTCACATAATATATTTTACACCTATAGCACCTTAGTGTACTTAGATTTGATAGGAATAAAGTGCACACCTTTTAGGAGTTTTTCCATAACTACTAAAATTTGATCGAGATGAATATTGGTGGCCACCACCTATTCCACTAGCTAAAAATAATTTTCCGATTTGGCAGTTTTTTTACAAATTTTCGTGTCCAAAACTTCCAGGGACGTTTTGAGGCCCTAAATGATGTTTGTTGATGATTCCACACTCCAAACATATCCAAAGGAAACATGGATGGGTGAAATGTGTATTTATCGGCTAGAACTTTCTAACAATATATTGAGCACCATAAACAGAGATCGTATGCAAAATGTATGCCCCTAAGAAGTTGACACCTCAATTAACCACCTCTAGGACCTCAAACCTTTTTACAGTTCATCTCCTAGGGTTAGGTTTTTGGATGTTTATGTTTTTTTCCTTCATGATTATTATAAAAATCCCCTTCAACCTCCTTTAGTAATCAACTTGTGATGAATGAGCGTAGCCTACACATCTCTTCTAAAAGATAAAGCTGCCACCATTCTAGCTACTTTTATTTTATAGTCTATTATGCTTCGTTAATTTAATAGAATCTAATTTTATTGTATCATTGTGTTCCTTGCAATATATCTATGTATGTGGTTCTATATATGGTCTTTCATTTTTTTCTCACATAAATCCATATTAGTGGTATCAGAGCAGCCCGCTCTTTTGTTATTCGTCCATGTATGTCCCCGATGAGGTCGGGATATAGATAGTTTGGTATTAAACTAGTTGAGCTTGAGAAAGACCTCCCTCAGCAGCCCAAGTTACCTCTCATGGATGAGAAAAAGAGAGAATACGGAGCAAGAGATTATATCAAGTTGTTGCTCGAGGAAGCCCTCACGCGACAGAGGAATAAAAAGATGGAAAATTTCACCCAAATACTTCGACAAATGCTGTCAGCAATGGAGGGATCGTCAAATATTCATTTTGGAGGAGCCACACCCTTCAAGGTACAATTTAATTTTGGTATCCCTATATTTTAAGGCTATATCAATGTTGATGCTTGATATAAATGGTTGAGTATGCTAGAAGGGTATTTCTCTGTCCACAATTTTATCGACAAGGAAAATATCACTTTTGCGCTCCTTAAGGTTGTCCCCCATGTCAAAAACTAGTGGTACAATTATTATGAGCAAAACTTAATAGTGGAGTCTAAAATGTTTGAGGTCAATCCTACTCGAGCCTCTTTTATAGATGTCATTAATGAACAATATTACCCAATGGGAAACTATTACAACCAATACACGAGATGGCCCACACTACGTTAAGAAAGGGACCAAATAATATTGGAGTTCACAAATAGTTTCCATGCCTTGTGCACCAAGCTAGGTATCAAAGAATTAGAGTGACATCTCATTTTAAAATATCATGCGAGATTACATAGGTACATCCAAACCAATACAAAGTTTCTAGACATCTCGTCACTGGGAGCCGCTTATCGATATTCTATCAAGATCAAGAAAAAAATCAAGTAGAAGAGAAAGTGGGAGTTTGGGCTTATGAATCCGCCGCAAAATTAAGGTAAGTTTAACCCTAGATCTCAGAAAAAAGGATAAACTAAGGACAAATAGCCCGGAGACAACTAGTCCAAGCTACAGGAAAAGAAGGGGAAGGTTAAAACAAATAAGAACATTGAGAAATTATGTGAGTTGCATAAGAGATCCTGGCACAACACTAATTAATGTGGATCAAAGCATTCATTCGTGGCTAAGATCAGACTTTCAGAGTCAAGTCCTGGTTCTAACTCTGATTCAAAACCCAGTGTCATAGCTGTAGACAAGGGGAAGTGGATCATTGAAAGAGAACCCAACATCAGTGTCACTACCATAAAGATCCATACGTATGATCTAAATGTTAAATTTTTAATGGTTATATCATATCTAAAAACATTTAGCATCATAACAACATAACCATAATCCAAAAGATCACTGAAAGGTAGACAAGCACAACCATACAAAAAGAACACAAAGATTTATCCTGGGAAAACCCTAAAGGGAAAAGCCCAGCAAAATCTTCCTCAATATAGATGCCCCAAAAAGATAAAAGGTAAAACCCAAATGACTGATCCTCCTTCTTCTCCAGCCATAGCTCTTTCTCTCTCTCTCTCTCTCTCATGCGCTACACAAGTGAGTGTGTGTGTTCCAAATGAGGAGTGCCACACCTCTATTTATATTTGTCCATTCACTTTAATAATTAATTCTGACATGTAGGCTCGAGTTAATCATGTAGGCTCGAGTTAAACATGTAGGCTCAAGTAACCACAATTGGGGTGCTATTGACCCACCTTCACAATTTGAGGGGACTACCTCATGACTCTTATTAGTTCTTCCGATTAGAAGCATCGGAGTATAAAGAAATATAATTGGTTCTCCCTGTAGGACCATCGAGGACCACAAAAGATACATATAGAATATTCTTCGAAGTTACAATATTTCAACACTCCCCCTTAACGAGAAGGGTATTATACAACAACATCAACAACAACAATAATAGGAGAGAGAGAAGACATCATCAACATCATCAGGGTAACACTTCTATAAATCATTGGAAGCTTTTCAACATCATATAGTCTTCATCTTTGTCTTCAACAATAGCAACACTTTGACCAACAACATCATCTTTAATCTTCATCTTCAATCTTCAATAGCAACAACACTTTGACTGCTTGATTGATAACATCATCATCAGCACTTTGACCTTTTGATCAGCAACATCTTCAGCACTTTGACCTTTCGATCAGCAACAACATCTTCAACTCTTTGACCTTTCAATCAGCAACAACATCTTCAGCATTTTGACCTTTCGATCAGCAACATCAACATCATCACACTCTGATCTTTCAATCAGGAACATCATCATCATCACACTCTGATCTTTCAATCAGAAACATCATCATCATCACACTCTGATCTTTCGATCAGAAACATCATCATCATCACACTCTGATCTTTCGATCAAAAACATCATCATCATTAGCAACAACCTGCAATCCACAGTTCAAAGACAAATAAGTCTTTGGATTACTTTTGGACTTAAAGTCTAGGGATGATGTAATCCCACCACATTTTCGACAACCGAAGTCACCGGATTGATTACGGGATAATCAGTCTCTATCTCTTTAGGACTAAGTCCAAGGATGATGTAATCCTACCACGTTCTCGAGTACTGAAGTCACCGGATCCATTCTGAACCAAATTTCAAGGATGATACAATCCTACCACATTCTCGATGACCGAAGTCACCGGATCCGTTCTGAACTGAAGTTCAAGGATGATACAATCCTACCACATTCTTGATGACCGAAGTCACCGGATCCATTCTGAACCGAATTTCAAGGATGATACAATCCTACCATGTTCTCGATGACCGAAGTCACTGGATCCATTCTGAACCGAAGTTCAAGGATGATACAATCCTACCACGTTCTCAATGACCGAAGTCACTGGATCCATTCTGAACCGAAGTTCAAGGATGATACAATCCTACCACATTCTCGATGACTGAAGTCACCATATCCATTCTGAACCGAAGTTCAAGGATGATACAATCCCTCTTCATTCTCGAGGACCGAGGTCACCGGATCACTTTATGGAAAGTGCCCAGGGATGATACAATCCCACTGCAACATCACTACTCCCCCTTTCGAGGAAGGTCTTTCCGAATAACACCAAGCTTGTCTCGAAAGTGTTCGAACTTTCCTCGAGACAGAGGCTTCGTCAACACATCATCATCTAAACCATCATCATCTACATCTTCAATATGTGAATACTGAACTATCACATCTGTATCTCCAGTATGTGAATACTAAAAGCATCGTTATCTATATCTTCAGTATAGAAAAACTGAAAGAATCATCATCTCTATATTCAGTATAGAAATACTGAATCACCATCATCTGCATCTACAGTATGTAAATACTGAAACATCATCTATATCTTCAGTATGGGAATACTGAAACATCATCATCTGCATCTTATCTCATATGTAGAAATACTGGATTTCTATGTGTTACGTCAGAACACAGGGTTCTTTCTCATCACAACTCTAGTTATCACGTAGAATCATTGTAGTATCCATCTTCAGGTCACTGAGACCTGATATCAGCTTTTGAATCCATATGGCTTCACAACTTAGCAGAGCAATCTGCTATGTATTATGTTTCAGCCGTGCTACTGGATTGTTTCTTTCTAAACCATGAACTCATAGCAGACCCCAAACAAAAGCATCCACCTGATGTGCTTTTCCTATCTGAGATACTTTCAGCCCAATCTGCATTTGCATAGCCCTACAATCTGTAATCATGTTTTCCATCATATTATAAATCAAAGTCTATAGTCCCTTTCAGATATCTCATCACATTCTTTGCATTTATCAGGTGAACACATCTAGTTTGAACTAGATATTGACTCAAGGTGTTCACAGCAAAACAAATGTCTGGTCTGGTATTTTTTAAATACATCAACGACCCAATAATATGTCTGTATTGAGTCACATCCACTAACTCTGATGAGTCATTGGCTAACAACTTCAAGTTGGAATCCATGGGTGTGTCCATGGCTTTGCTTTCCAACATATCGAATCTTTTCAATATCTCAACTGCATACTTTCCCTGGTTGAGAAAGATTCCTCCTGAACTTTTCCATACTTCTAGACCTAGGAAATAATGCATTAACCCAAGGTCTTTCATTTAAAATTCTTCAGTGAGCTTCTTCTTGCATTCTACAATCTGTTTCTCATTCCATCTCGGGAAAATATTATTCACATACAGTAATAGTATGACATGTTCATCTTCTATAACCTTGAAGTAAAGGTTAGGATTGACTTTCATTAGGAAACTATCTATCCTTCCATACCAATAAGGAAGGCTTGTCTTTACTTCATCATGGAAGAAACTACCATGATAGTTCTGAAGGAAGTGTACCTTGCTTCCTAGAGTAAGTGTCTCTTCAGAATTAATTCCCTCTTTCTTATAGAAACCTCTAGCCATAAATCTTGCTTTATACTTCTCGATACTTCCGTCACTTGCATGATTTATCTTATAGATCCATTTGGAGGATACTATACTCTTTCCTTCTGGTTTGGGAACTATGTCCCATACATCATTCTAGTATTCTTTCATCATAGCACCTTCCATGAGTTCATCTTGTGAGGTCATCAACATATCCTAGTATTTTGTATTCAACCTTGAAGGTTGGAACCCACTTTACTCTTGGTAAAGTCTCGATCCATCAGAAAGTTGTCCATCATGTCATACCATGTCAAACTCGGATATCTTCTGTAGTCACTCCCCCTGAAGTGGAGTATCATCTTCCCTCTTCATTCTGTACAGGTGGTTCTATGCTTGATATATACTTCTAGTAGGTCTAGTCAATAGAGTATGTCATGTCATAGTCTATTCTTTCTGAGGCAAATCACAAACCTTGCTTTGTACACTTTTTCTTGTAGATCCATATGAAAGATACTATGTACTTCCCTTTATGTCTCGAAACCATATCATATACATCATTCCCCATGATCAACTATTACTATTTGATCATAGCTTCTTTCATAGCTGGAAAGGTTAGCATCAATGATGTCACCTAACTATGTTACACAACTAGAGTGTGTATGAGGCCTCTTCATTTGGTTTGGAAGTCTCACCATTCTTTTCTTCATCCTGAGTTATATCTCGTACCCATGGTGTTATTCATCCTTTGAGGTAGATATATTGCTCTCTAAAGCTATTTCTTCCGTCATGGTGTCTCTGACCCTAGGAGCTTCAGATTCATGTTTATTGGAGTGAAACTTGAATTGTCATCACTTGTTCTTTGGAACAAGTCTCATCCTTCTTTTCTTGTAGGAGGTTGTACAGGACCTTTCCTACAATTCATATGCACAAGTTGCATGGTTAGAACTATTTCATAAAACATATGCATAAAGACAAATTCTTATGCATCATGCAACTGTTTAGCCAATACAACATTCATCCATATCTCATAGAAACTTTCTAGATGCCTTCCATCTCTACCATGACATCATTGAGATTGTGCACTAATCCAATATGTCAGCAAAGAGGTTTCATTCTAGATAAGTAGAAATGGAGAGTTGTATAGTACCATGAGCTACTTACCCATCACATGCATATTAGTAGTATACTGTCATTAATGCAAACAATATATCATGCATAACACATCAACTGAATATAATCAAATGCATAACAAAACAATATCATTAAATGACAATTGAATACTTATCTTTTATTTGTTTCGTGGGTAGACTCCTCCTTGATCCTTCTACTTCATCATCTTCTTCATTCATGACATCATCATTTCTCATCCAAATGCTAAGATGGATAAGGGGTTCTTCAAGAATTGAGTTCTTCATATTCATCATCGCTTGAGGTATCTTCTTTGGATGGTGAGAGCTTGATCTTCAGTTGCTCCCATCTTCTCTTCTCTTATTATGAGTTGAGCTTCTTCTTCTTCCCAGAGTCGTTGAAAGTAATCACTTCCTTCTGGCACATATTCCTTGAATGAATGAATCCCATGATCTTGGGAGACCATTCAAGGTGGCTATCACCACTTCTGCATTCTCCACTTCTTCTTCTACCGCTTCAAGTTGTTCTGCATTCTGTATCTTCACATTCTTCAACTGTTTTCTCAAAGCCATATTTCGATTTATGTTCTTATCTTCAAATAGATTGATCAAGGAATCAAACATATTCGATATATTTAGGGAAGACACTTGTAGTACAAGTTGATCCGTGATTGAATCAACAATGATCTTCTTGGCCTTGATCAAGTTCTTCTTGTGTAAGGCTTTGAGCCTCATCTTTCTCTGGAACTGGAACCTCTCTACTTATGTAGGTGTCCAATTCATTTCTTCAGAGAGATCATATACTTCCAAGCTTGTAATTTGTCAACTTCACCAAGTTTGTCATCAAGCTAATGTGATAGATCACTTTTAAATAAGAACCTCAAATGAAAATAGCAAAAGATTAGATCTTACTGATTTGAGGTGTCCATCCTGGTTCCGGAGCTGGCTGATCTAGGGTTTGTCAGAGAAACCCTAATTTTTAGAACTTGGAATATTTTAGATATGATTAGCTAGAAAGATATATATCTTCAATGTGAGCTTTCCAATGTACTCCTTTTTTTTAAATAGTGGAGGGAAGCTCCCGGAACAGGAAGCCCTAGTTTACCAATTTCTTCTACAGAAATGTCTGATAGTGTTTCTGCAATATCTCTGAAATTACTACTCCCCTGTGTCTAAAACTTTGCACTAAGATATCCTAGCCTGTCCCTATTTAAAAACCATGGGTTTCATCATAATTTGTTTCACCAATGGGGACTTATGATTATTTTCCCAAGGTGACCTGTTACAGGACTGTTCAGAACAATGAAGTTGTACGGACTTCCACGTGTGACTGTTTCATATTATGGGTCTAAACATCGGACCACAAATATTAAAGTCCATTCCATTTCTGGAACATCTTCATAAATTTCATTTGGACCTTTGTATCCCAATATATAGCAATTCTCCACAGGTGTCCTGTTTAGGGATGAATCCTGGAGGAGGCTGGAACCCTAACTTGGATGGATCATATATCCCAGAATATAGCGAATCTGAGTCTAAATTTTGGACATAGTGTACACCAACATTTTATCTTCGACCTCTACAAGTTTCAGCTCCTGATCCTTCTCCAATCCCAAGATACAGCAAATGTATCAAAACTTATCAGTTTTAGTATTTAGGATTTTTCCAGCTCGGGGTCAAACTAGGGTTTGACTTTCCCAGAGTTTCACCCAACCAAAAGTACTGAACCAGGTCTCTAAACTTAGAGTTTTATGAGGAGAGAAATCCTATGCTAGGATCACTCAAAAATTCCTCTTCTGTAGAAAGCCCTAATTTCCCACACCGAAAACTGAAAATGCTCGGAATCGAGTTCTGCTTCGACAGAAAGATGCGCCCTTCAATAGAGAGTCAGCCTAGCATACTTTTTTTGATGGATTGTGGAGAGAGACCCAAGAATTAAGAATCCCTAGCTTCTGTAGCTACACAATTTCTTCTGTCAGGGTGGATCTGATACCATGTTAAATTTTTAATGGTTATATCATATATTAAAACATTTAGCATCATAACAGCATAACCATAAGCGAAAAGATCACTGAAAGATAGACAAGCACAACCATACAAAAGAACACAAAGATTTATCCTGGGAAAACCCTAAAGGGAAAAACCCAGCAAAATATTCCTCAATATAGATGCCCCAAAAAGATAAAAGGTAAAACCCAAAAGACTAATCCTCCTTCTTCTCCAGCCATAGCTCTTTCTCTCTCTCTCTCATGCGCTACACAAGTGAGTGTGTGTGTTCCAAATGAGGAGCGTCGCATCTCTATTTATATTTGTCCGTTCACTTTAATAATTAATTCTGACATGTAGGCTCGAGTTAATCATGTAGTCTCGAGTTAAACATGTAGGCTCAAGTAACCACAACCGGGGTGCTATTGACCCACCTTTACAATTTGAGGGGACTACCTCATGACTCTTATTAGTTCTTCCGATTAGAAGCATCGGAGTATAAAGAAATACAATTGGTTCTCCTAGTAGTAGCATTGGGGACCACAAAAGATACATATAGAATATTCTTTGAAGTTACAATATTTCAACACTAAAGGAGATAGAGGAAGTTGAGAACCTATTCCACTCACATAGGTGGGTAAAGGGAACTCCACTACATTTCATTGTTGACAATGGAAGCCGAAAGAACCTGATTTTGACAAAGATAATCAAACGGTCGAAGTTGCCAACAACACCACACCCACAAACCTACAACATTGGGTGGCTCATCTAGGGATGGGGAATCCATGTCATCCAACAATTTCTCCTACCCTATGGAATCAAGCCCTTCAAAGATGAGGTAATGTGCGATGTAGCCCCACCTAAAGTTTGTGATGTTATTTTAGGACAACCATATATGTGGAAACATCATTTTGTGTATGAATCTAGACCTCGTAGTGTCATTATTACTTTGGTCCATAAAATCTGCAAGATACCATAGGTAGTCCCCATACTATAGTCTCTTTCATCATAGCTAAGCAGTGCAGGTAGGTAATCTCCCAGACTATGAAATTTGTCCTCTTCACGATTCACTCTGAAGGTGAAAAAATTATCACAACAACATCCACCGCCTCCATACAAGGTCTATCTATACAAAAAAATCAGGTGGATAACATTGTGGAAGCACACAAAGACATCCTCACCCCACACCTATCGAGGTTCCATTAAATTTCTATGCCAAACACAATTGACTTGACACCATATCTGCAACAACCTTTTAAAATTGAGGCACTTCAATATATGTTATTGGCACAATCCTCACTCAGCATGGACATCCAGTGGAATATCATGGCGATACACTCTCAAATGTAGTCCACATATGCCCCACCTATGAAAAGGAAATGTATTCCATCGTCCACACTTGTTGTTAATGGAAGCATTACATTCTCAACAAAGAGATAGTCATCCACACTTATCACAAGCCCCTATAGTTCATGCAAATACAAGGGAAGTTTCAGAATTATCGCCACCAGAATTGGTCCACGTACTTGTAGTAATTCCATATAAGCATCAATTATAAGAAGGACAACACCAGTTGATTCATTCATTGCCTCAAGAAACCTCGAGCGGTTAGACATTTTTCACCCCTCCTTATCCTTAGGAAAATCATGCCCTTTTCATTATGGTTGCATTGACATAGCTGGTTGTGGGCCTTTTTAATTAAAATGCATATTTACATGATGCAAAAATTATAATGTTCCAGCTAGCACAAATATACCATCAACAACGATTTTAATGTTCCGAACATAAAACGTTAAATCAATGGTGGGGCTTTTTCCTTTAGCTCCACACCACGATTAATTACCATATATACATCATATACATTTAATGAAAACAAGGTCAAAACCGGGGTGTTACAGTATCCATCAAACTTAGGTCTCTAAGCAATCTCACGTTGAAGTGGAGAACTCACCTTTGCATACCATTTATCACTCAATGACAAGTCTAGAATGCATTCCCTTGAATCTACCTTTGAGGGAATCATTGAGTAAATATGTGTTATGTATCTAAGTGCTTCAACCAATTTGTTCAAAGTCCCTTTGATATAACTAATGTCAAAGTTGTACTCACTAAGTATCTCTAAGAATCGCCTATATCCCATATTCAAGTCACTTTAAGAAAATATGTATTGTAAATATAATTTGTTGTAAGTTCAATTTACACCCCATAAGGTAATGTATCCACAATATCAAAGCATGAACCACAACTACCAACTCTAAGTTGTGGGTTGGGTGGTTTTCTACATGTGGTCTCAACCTCCTTGAAGCATAAGAAATTACTTACCCATCTTGGAAAAGTACACCACCCAATCCCTCCTTGGATGTATAAGTCACATAATCACTTTCCATATCTAGTACCTTCATAATAGAAGCTGGAGTCAGCAACTGCTTGAGCACAAAAATGCTCGATCACATTCCTTACTCCAAACAAAATTCCTTCCCTCTTTTTTCAAATAAGTGACATCATTAGCTGTGTTAGAGAAACTCTCCACTAATCTCTTATAATATTCATATATGGTCTTTGTCTTTACAAGATCTATGACAATGCCACCACTATAGATAATATGCAACAAGTAATGGATCTTTAATTGGAAGAATAAACATTTACACATCTTAACATAAATATTGTTCTCTCCTAGGCATTGCAAAACCAACCTCAAAATCTCCTTATGGTCCTCTAGGGTCTTTGAACAAATCAACATATAATTTAGAAATACTTGGGAAAACTTTTCCAAATATTGCTATATGCTTCGTTCATAATATTCATGAATACACCAGGGGCATTGGTTAATCCAAAAAATATAAAAACTAACCCATGGTGCCCAAATCAATTCCAAAAAAAGTATAATTTGGAATATTCTCACCCTTAACCCTTAGTGATATCCATATCTCAAAATAAATATAAAAAACATGGTAGCTCCCTCCATCTAGTAAAAAATATCATCAATACAAGGTAAGGGATATTGATTTCTAATAGTGGTCCTATTCAATTACAATGATCATGGGTGATTGGTATGCACCAATGTTAAGCCCTATATTTTGTGACATTACAGTTTTATTATCATATTAGTATCATATTTATTGGTTGGATAGGACCCTATTTGTAATTATGTAGGCTCTAGAATTGTAATTTTCCACACACAGGAGATCTAGTTTGGGATCATCTCATCTCATCTCATCTTGTTTTGTATCTGAAATACATTTTAAAGGAGGTTTCCTTCTAGAATAGGTTGGTTACTCATCTTTTATTTCATTCTTAAGGCGTTGGAATGCTATCTCTTCTTGTTTTAAGCTATTTTTGAGAATTCAATGCATAACAGTTGGTATCAGGGCCATTTTTGCTACAATTTTTTTTGAGAAATTTCACACAACAAAAGTTGGAAAGGACATTGAGGAAATAATGAAATAGATGTGGAACAATTTTTAGATATTGACCCATTATAGGTGAAGAGTTATATCATGTGGAAGTTATGGCTTTTTACTAGTCCAAAAACTAGTCCCAAATAGGTGTTCTGGGCAAAACGGTTATATCTAAAGATTGAAAGATCCAAATTGAGTGATACTTGCTGCATGTAACATTATATGGATCCTATTATTCATGGTAACATTTTTAAAACTATACCCAAAAAATTGGACACATGGACGTCCGTACACTTTCACTCTCTTGAAAATGACAAAAATAACAAGTTTTGGTAAGATTATCATAAGTTTTTTCTTAGCACATCAGAATTGAGTCGGACTGGTGGAATTGCAAAGAAGACATGCTATGATGCTACAAGAATAAATTTCAGACTTATAGGGGCCTAAATTTCATATTTTCCTCAATTGGAAGGTCGGGTAGCAAGACAACCTCCAAATCAAGGTTTTAAAAGGTATGTTATTTTGATTTTTGCATAACTTTTGATTGGAAGATATGATTTGGGCGATTCAAAAAGTGGGATAAAGAGGAAATTAATAGGAACTCTATTAAATATTATTAAGGTAGGTGTAGACAAAATTTATACTCCCATAAAACCTCTTGAAGGCTCAATCGTTACATAATAAGAGTAGGATGAAGTGAACTATGAGTTGTCCAAATTTCCCAACCAATGAGGAAAAATTGACGATAAAATTATGGTAAATAATGATGAATTCCCAATATTCAAAGAGGATATACAAAAACTGGAAATATGGCTAGTAAGGAGTACCTGGTAAAGGTGACTATTGATCTTCGAGAGGTGAATGCAATGTTGAATAAGATAAGACATAACTTTCTTCCTAATTCATCTTCTCAAGAAGAGGATGAGGAAAAGAAGGACTTGTTCTAGTCATTGATTGAGAAAGTTGAAAAAAAAATGGAGAATAAATGGTTCGATTCTCTAACACTTGATCATTCAACACTCCATAATTCACATCACCATGGGTTCAACCTGGGGCAAAGGAACCAATGGATTCACAATATTGATATGAGAAGTTTGATGGAAATGATATAATAACATGGATATTCTATATAAATAAATTCTTTGATATACACCAAGTGCCAACTTTACAAAAGGTAACTATTGCATCCTTGTATTTAGAGCTTGACCAATTTGTATGGTACCAATGGATCCATGATTGTAAAAGGGACTCTTTCGTCTCTTGGCCTATATTTAGAGATGAATTTATTGCACATTATGGGGATATTAAGAGAAACACATTCAAGAAAAAAGGTCTAGTTACATAGCACATCAAGTAGTTTAAGAAGTTAAGTCTTAGAGTGAAGAACACTCCATAAGGTAGTTTGTTGGATCTATTTATGGGCACTTTAAAGGAGAACATTCAACATGAGGTACGTATCTTTGAACCTAAATCATTGGAGGATGCTTTTAGTTTGGTAGGAAAATTGAAATTAAAAATATGGAGCCACGAGGAGGGAATGAAAGTAAAATTATGGCTACTAGAAGAGTTGTCTCTAACGCCTATAAATAGGGAAATGTTTCCCCTACCAACCTCGCTCATCCTAAGCCTACAAGGTTGACACCTCAACAAGTGGAGGAAAGAAGAGAAAAGGGACTATGTTTCAATTGTTACAACAAGTACAGTAAGGGGCATAATTGTAGTGAGAAGAAATTATTCTATATATTGTAAAGAGGAATATGATCCAAATCTAGAACAACCTCAAGAGGTAGATATAACATATACTACTCCAACCATATCTTTTCATGCATTGGATGACATTAGCACTTCTCAAACTCTTAGGATATAAGGATTAAAAAAAAGGAAATAATGTTGATTAATTCTGGTCGTACCCATATCTTCATTGGTTGCATATTAGACAAACTTCCCAATCAATTTACATACCCCACACCAGAATATCAAGTAATGATTGCAGATGGAGGTACCATAAATTGTTCAAATAAGTGCTATAGTATTAATCTTACTATGGGTGAGTATTCATTGGATAGCTCAATGATTGCAATCCAAATGGGTGGGGCTAACGTTGTACTAGGGGTCCAATGGATACAATCGTTGTGAGCAAGGGATCTTAATTTTAGGAATTGTTCATGAGATTCTCTTCAGAAGGAAAGGAAATTTAACTCAAAAGTATTCTAGAGAAATCCTATAAAGTGATAAGTTCTAGCAACATGACGAGATTATTGAAAAAGGGACATCATGGAGTAATTGTACAATTGTGCTCACTAGATGTTCAAGATTTTGTACCCTCTATTCTAGTGGATCTCTAACAAGTTATCGATAATCATCCCAAGGTATTAGGAGGGATTCCTAAATCTATTCCAACTATTTGGGATATTTACCTTGTTATTCACTTAAAACCAAGAATTTTACCACCTAACATCAGACCCTGCAGTTACCCATATGCACAAAAAAGTGCGATTGAAAAATTGGTTCAAGAAATGTTAGATGCAAGAATTATTCAACCTATCCAAACACCTTACTTTGCATCAATGTAGATGGTTCACAAAATGGAAGGTTCATGGCATATGTGTCCATATTATAGAGAGCTCAGTAAGATGACAATTAAAGATAAGTTTCTTATTCCCGTCATTGATGAATTATTAGATGAATTACTACGAGCAGAATTATTTACCAAATTGTATCTTTGTTTTGGACATCATCAGACCACAATGAGGAAAGGAGACATTCCAAAAAACAACCTTCATAACACATCAAGGTTATTATGATTTTTTTTTATGCTATTTGGACTTACTAATGCACCTTCCACATTTCAAATCTTGATGAATTCTACATTTAAATTGTTCCTCAAAAAAATTGTGTTAGTATTTTTTAATGATACACTTATCTATAACAAATCTTGGGAAGAGCATGTACAAAATTTTGAGAAGGTCTTAATACTATTCAAGGAGCACCAACTATATGCCAAGCCTTATAAGTGTGCCTTTGGGGTTCAGGAAGTGGAACATTTGGGCCATATTGTATCTCACGAAGGTGCCAAAGTGGATCCTAACTAAATTAAGGCCATTACATAATGGTCAATTCCTAAGACATTGAAGAGTCTTAGAAGATTCTTAATATTTACAGGATAGTACTACAAAGTCGTTAATAATTATGGTCAAATAGAAACACCTCTAAGATGATTATTGAAAAAAGAGGCATTCTCTTAGACTCAAGAAGCAACCAAATATTTTGAAAAATTAAAAGTGGCTATGTGTACAACTTCTGTATTAGCCACACCTGACTTCACAAAAAAAATTATAGCGAAATGTGATGCCTTAGGGAATGGAATCAGTGCAATTTTAATCAAGAAGGAAGGTCCCTTTCCTTTGAAAGTTGTTGACTTAAAGGAACAAACTTATTCAAAGCAATTTAAGAAAAGGAAATGTTGGTAATCCTACATTAAATTAAGAAATTACATCATTACCTAATAGAAAGTCACTTCAAGGTAAGAACAAATTATGAGAACTTTAAGTACTGCCTGGAATAACTTTTATCATTAGAAGATAAATAAAAATGGGTAACAAATATGTTAGGTTTTTCCTTTGAAATTATCTACAAAAAATGAAAATATAATGTGGTGGTCGATGTACTTTCAAGAAAGGAAGATGACATCAAAGGCTTACTTTATGATATTTCCATTATACAATTTGGTTGCGTAGAAGAAGCAAGGACATAATTGAAACAAGATCTAAAGTTATGCAAGATTTTTCGGAAATTACAAGAGGACCCCAATTGACTTGATAAATTTGTATAGAAGAGTGATTCACTGTGGTACCAAGATCGGCTATATTTATGTAAAAATTCTCAACTCAAATAGAAGATCCTTTTGGAATTGTACACTTATCCTATAGGAGGACATTTAGGGTTCTTGAAAAAGCACCATAGGATCAAGTAAGATTTATTTTGAGAAGGTCTCAAAACATATGTCCAAATTTTTGTGGTTGAATGTTTGGTTTGTCAACAAAATAAAGAAGAAAGAATCAAGACACCAGGTCTTTTACAATCATTAGCATACCAAGTCAGCATTGGGAAGAGGTCGCAATGGACATTATCACAGGTCTACCAAATTCAGAAGGAAATAATGTCATCATGGTAGTGGTGGACCAACTCATAGAGTATGCCTATTTCCATTCTATTTCTCGTCCTTTTAAAGCAAGTACAATGGTTGGATCACAACTTCTCTTACCATCCTCAATTTGATGGGAAAACTAGGATTGTGAATAAATGCTTATAATGATATCTTTGTTTCTTTACATTTGATAAACAAACACAATGGTTCAAGTGGTTTCCCTTAACATAATGGTAGTACAACACATCTTTCCACACTTCATAAAAATGTCACCGTTTATGGCACTTTATGGCTATCATTCTCCTTTCATCACATCATCCTTGAAAGAGAAAGTTAAGGTTGAAGCAGTGGAGGATCACATAGAGAACCAACAAGAAGTTCTCTAATAATTGAAGGATGATGTTATAGAAAACAATAGGATGAAACAAACATATCGGCATTGTAGAAAAAGGAAATTCAAAGTGGGAAATTGGGTATTTTTGAGGCTACAACAATACAAGCAAATGTCCCTCAAGCAACAAAAGGACAACAAATTAGCACGGAAGTTCTATGGTCTTTGTAAGGTTTTGCAAAGGATTGGAAGTATGGATTATAAATTGGAGTTATCTCCAACTTCACATGTACATCCAATTTTCCATGTTTCTTTCCTAAAAAAAGGTAATTGGTGACAATATCCCAATCTAGACTATTTTACCAAAGATTGATGAAGAAGGGAAATTAGTACTAGAACTTGAAACAATCATTGAGAGAAGGATCAAGAAACTACAAAATCTAGCAATTGTTGAGTACCTCATCGAACTTGCAATGGAAGTTCTTCATGAAAAAACATGTTAATCCCTATATAATGCCACATTAAATTTCTATTATCCTATTGGTTTGATCTTTTTTTAACCAAAATGAATATTTATTTATTTTTTATTGAAAAAAATTGGTTGGGCCTTCACCCAACTACATCTATTCCCGGATATACAATTCCTTGTTTCCAAGAATTCTCATTTCTAGATTATGGAATATGACGCATCAAAGTAGGTCCTTCATTCAAACTTAGCATTCCTTGAGGTAGTTGACAACCCTGATTTGCTTTGAAGTCTACCATCTTATTCAATTCTAGAAGAATGTGATAATAGGTAACAGAGACACAATCTATCAAGATGAAATGCATCCTTTGCATACTCACGTTCAAGCTTAGATTTTTGAACTTTGTAGCATAATTTAAAACTTTAATTATGATTTCTAAATCTCCAAATATTTGAAGGTTATTATGTCCAACTTCCTTTGTTGGTTGACACGCTTTTAGAAGAGCTAATATTTTTGCTTTATTATTCATAATTTGTCCTCATACCCAGCTAAAGTTGGTTTCTAACCTTCCTCCTAGGTAGTAAATCAATCCCCTTGCCCCAGGTTTCCCTGGATTTCCTTTTGACGCTCCATCAAAGAAGATTGAGGCTTTATTTTTCCTTTGCCACCATTCTGAAAATTCTTTTTTCGGAAGTCTCACCTATCGAATTGGTTTAATAACAGGCCTTCCAAAACCCAACCGAATTTTATCTGCCTACAGTGATCCAAGCCAATTATGCTCGGCTGTGAATTTAATGGAGTCAATTTGAATATTTCCCGCAACTTCCAATAGCAAAGCCTTAGATTTTGTTGCTACAATTTCTGGTTTCATGTCCTTACTGTTAAAAATCAAATAATTTCTTGCTAACCAAATATTCCACCTTAAAAATTTTGGAATGGCTTGCCAAATTTTCCTCCATTCATGATTGATTGAGAGAATTCCTGGGTAACTTGACATCTAGTTTGCAAATAGACTTACAAGTTCAATATTCGAAGGAGTTGAAACTGGAAACCCACTTAAGATATGTGCCCAAGTCTTCTGAGTAAAATCGCAGCAAAAAAAAACATGGTCTGAAGTCTCTACGGCTTGATAACAAAGACAACATCTAAATGGTCCAAAAAAACCTCTTCTTGACAGGTTTTCACCTGTTAGAGCTTTTTGTTGCATTAGTATCCAAGTAAAAATTTTGACTTTTGGAATGCTTGGAAAATTCCAGACTGCCTTCCAAAAAGGAGCATTTTCGATTCGAACCGAATTTTCCTGAAGTGCCTGGAAACCTTGTGCTACTGAATAATTCCCTAATTTTCCCCATCCCCATGCATCCTTTCACATTGAGTGAATTGGTGTCAGCCCTATCAATTTAACCAACAGCAATTGTTTTTTAGCGTTAAGCTGGGAATGTCCACGCTACCCAATTTATGTTTATGTCCCAATATGCAATATCAGACAGTATTAAAAATCCTTTGTTTACAAGCCAGAGATTGATCTCTGAAAGGGATAAATCAGTGTTTAATGGAGCATTGTCGTTGATTTTGTCATCCCACAATAAAGTTTTCTTACCATTTCCGGGTATGTGATAAAGTTGTTATTGAAAGAATTCTAATCCTCTTATGCATAAATTCCAAGTTATAGAACCTTTAGGGGTATTTGACATCTATAAATTTCTTAGAGTTCCTCCTTTAAAATATTTTTTCCAAAATAATTGACTAACAGGGTATTTTCTATTAGAGAAGAGTTGCCACAGCAATTTGCCTCCCATAGCAAGATTAGCCAATCTCAGGTCTTTGATTTGTAATCCACCTTCTAGAACAGGTCTTTTAACAGTATCCCATTTAACCAAATGAATTCTACTCTAATTTCATTTTTCGCCTCTCTAGAGGAAACCTCTGATCAACTTGGATATCTGGTCCATAATTGCTTTTGGAGCCAGTAGAAGAGAGGATTGGTAAATTGGAAGAGCTGATAGAATTGACTTGATCATAATAAGCTTCCTTACCTTCGTGAGCCATTGATCACCCCACGAGGCAATCTGTGTTTTTATCTTGCTAATCTTTTCCAGCCAGAGAAAAGGATTGTTTTTGCCCAAGGTTAATGGAAGACCCAGATATTTAATCTTGTCCCATGTGTCATATCCAGCAAAGTCTAAAATTTGAGATATTTTTACCGTTGTTGAGGGATATGTGTTCCAGCCATACATTGCGCTCTTTCTAGTGTTGATAAGATCCCTTGGAATAAGACATAAATTTTGCATAATTTCTTTAAAAAATATTTCCATCCTTAGCGAGGCCCCTCCCAAAAGCAACGTATCATCCGAAAAGAGAGCATTGTTGATAGAGTCTACCCCACTTGCCGACTTGATACCCAGAATAATCCCATCATCTTTTCCTGTAGTTAACTTTCTGCTCAAGGTATCAGCCATCAGAATATACAAGAACGGTGAGAGTGGACAGCCCTGTCGAAGACCCCTAGTTTCTTGAAAGAAGTTTGACGGTCTGCCATTTACTAAAGGTGCTATCCAAGGTTTATCTGTACATTCTTTTATCAAATTTATAAAATCAGATCTGAACCCAAATGAACGAAGAACTTTGTAAATAACGGATAACTTTACCGTATTAAAAGAATTTGCCATATCAAGTTTTATTAGCATGCCCTTCTCCTTTCTTTGAAAGCTAGAATGCATGGCTTCCTAAACTTGAATCACATTGTCTAGAATGTGTCTCCCTTTTACAAACCCACCTTGAAGAGGTGATATCAACTTCCCTAGCAGAGGTTTGAGCCGGTTAGCTAAGAGTTTAGAGAAGATTTTATAATATGAATTGCAAAGTGAAATAGGTCTGAATCGATCAAAATTAGTTGGATTGACTTCTTTAGGAATTAATGCAAGGAAGGTGGAGTTGGTAGATCCACCAACTTTGTATTTTAACTGAAATACTTTGATCATCCTGAGTAAATCTTTTCTAATTATTGTCCAACAAACTCTATAAAAATGAAAAGAGAATCCATATGGGCCTGGGGATTTATCCGGTTCCATAGACCATATAACACCAATGATCTATTCCTTTGAAAAAGGCTTCATTAGCTCTCCATTTTCCTCCTCACTCACCAAACAAGGAATGTTGGACAAAAATTCTGAGGTTAAATCTGATTCAATTGAGCCATCCTCTCTAAATAGGCAATGAAAATGTGCTTCAACGACCTGTTTTATTTGAGAAATGCCTTTAAAATTTTCACCAGTTAAAGAGGATATTTCCAAAATATGATTAAGGGAGAGTCTGGCTCTATATTGTTTGTGGAAAAATGAGGTATTTCGATCTCCTTATTTCAACCATATGCTGCGATACTTCAATCTCCAGTATTCTTCTTCCTGCCTAAACACTCGAAAGGAGTTAAACTGTGCTTTTTGCTCATTTTCTAGCATAACAGAGGTGATTTCTTTTTCTTCCATTTCCAATTGAATCTCCTCCAATTTTTCCAGATCCTCTTTTCTATTGCTGATTGGGTTTTTAAGAGAATGTTTGACCCATTCCTTTAATGTTGATTTAGTATTTTTTAGTTTTCTTTGCCACACATAATTCAGTGATCATATGACTAGGATACTCCACGCCTTGGTAATTGTGTTCAAAAACCCATTCCGATATATCCAAAGAGGACTGAACCGAAAGGGTATGGGGCCGAGATCTTCTTCATCATCAAATTGCAGTAATATTGGTTTATGATCCGAAGAAATTTTGGGCAAGATACTGGAGGTGATAATCTTTTTTTTCCATCAAAAAAGAGCTCTGAACCAAGAAACGATCCAACCTTGTTGATATATTTGCTGCTCCTGTTCGATTATTAGTCGAGGTGTACTTGCCTTTTTTTGGTTTAAAGTCTAACCGATCCCATGGTAAAATGAGATTCTCCATCAATTTATGCATGGGGTCCCTCCTACAGAATCCTCCTTTTTTTCTTTTGGATCTATTGTAATGTTTAGATCACCGGCCATAATGATATTTGAAAGATATTTTGCAGCAATAAAATCTACCAGAGAATTCCAACAAGAAAAAGTGCCAGAGAATTCCAGCATTCTTTTTTCTCTTAAAAATTTACAGGTACATATAGATTAAAAATAGCTAGAGAGATCTTACTTGGAGTATGTCGGAGCTCAGTATATATCCAATGTTTTATTTCAAATGATTTTTCCATTGAGAAAAATTCCTATGTCCACAGGGTTGCAAGTCCACCAGATGAACCCCGTGCACTCACAGCCTTCCCTACATTCTTTTTCCAATTCTTTTTGCTTAAGGAAAGAAGAGTGTCCTCTTCTATTTTTGTCTCTTGGAGCAGAAGAACACCAGGAGAATCCATTCTTATAATGTCTTTAACAGCTTCAAATTTCGAAGTATTTCCCAGCCCCCTGCAATTCCAAGAGACAATGTTCATTATTTATTATTGACAGAAGCAAGAGGGCCTCCTTTTGTAGGTCTAGCCCGAGTATTCCTGCCAATTGGAATCTCTATTGTAGCTTGACTTCCATTCATCTTCAAATGTTCGGCTTCTTCTTCCTGAACCTTCTTAATATATTTACGACCTTTTTTTGAAGACCTCTCAAGGGATTCTTCTTCAGATGGACCAGAGTTATCCATGGGTTTATTTTTCTCCATTTTTGCATATGTGGTAGAGGATCCACCAGCAGGAGAACCAAGATCCTCCTCAGTTGTTTCTTTATTTTCTTCTCTTATCCGATCTTGAAATTGTTGAACTTCTCCCTCTTCAATCACTGGGAGCACTTGTTCTTCTAGATTTCTCATCACTTCAAGATTGTTTTGTGATGTTATTTCCTTCATAGCTGTTCCATTTTCATTCCGCTTCTCATGTCCAGTGGGATTACTACCCGACCCTATTTATCCTATTTTTCCCTTTAATTTATTTCCTTGTTTTCTTATGCTTGTTTTTTGAACTTGTATCCATTATTCTCCCTTCTCTTTCACAGTTTCCTCCTCAGCTTTTTTCTTACATGATCTAGAAAAATGCCCATAGCCATGACAATGTCTGTACTTAAAAGGAATTTGCCCATAATCAAGATCCTGCACATGCGACCAATCTGCTACTGTCAAATTAATTTCTTCAGGAAACCTACCTCCAAATCAAATTCAACACATATTCTGGCATAAGAATATTGTTCTCTTATTTCATCCCTATCTATATACTTCCCCAATTTGTTCCCAATAGCTTCTTAAGACTCTGGATTCCAGCAATGAAGAGGGAGATGCGGTAGCCTAACCCATACAGGAACAACCGAAGGAACATATTGACTCGAATCAAAGTCTATTGTCCAATTGTTCAAGTAAATCCCTTGAGGGCCCATGAAATATGGTCTGTTTCTAAATATTAAATCTATGTCTTCTGAATTTTCAAATAGAAAAATGTAATATCCTTTACCTACCAGATTACCGCATATGCCTTCTGAGATAAGGGGATTCCAATTCCTCTAAACCGACCCATAGATTGGATTTGGAGACGTCCAGAGACCAGTAAACTAGCCAATAAGACCTCGATATGCAACATTCATGGTTGTTCGGCAAGGTTGTTCAGCAGGTAAATCCACCGAAAGGATGTTGTCTAATTTCTTGACAAATTTCTGTTGATTCAGACTGTGATTCCTCTTGCTGCTTGTTGCTACCAATCTCCTGAAAGAATTGAGTTCATGGGAAGGGGAGGATCCCCTCTTGCGGCCATGGCAAATTTCTCTCAGAATGCTGCTAATAAAACAAAATCCTGTAAAAATTTCCTGTTGATCTTCTCGTGAATGTATCGAGCCTCACCAAACCAGGAAAAGGAAAAAATATTCTTGGAGCGAATGCGATCCTCCCATCCCAGGTCACAAATAAAA
>LPNX010539183.1:0-70459 GCA_001517045.1 Pseudotsuga menziesii | reverse complement strand
ATATATATATTTAGAGGAAAAAAATACTTTTGCTATTCAAATATGAATCAAAAAGTACAAAAAATTTCAAGTACAGTCTATAAACTGACTAT
Organism: Pseudotsuga menziesii; assembly: GCA_001517045.1. Lineage (NCBI taxonomy): Eukaryota > Viridiplantae > Streptophyta > Pinopsida > Pinales > Pinaceae > Pseudotsuga > Pseudotsuga menziesii. The sequence goes on along the minus strand of LPNX010539183.1, from coordinate 70,367 downwards.
CTAATCCAAATTAAAGTATCCAAAAGTTAAGAGTTATCTCCAACCAAGACACAAAACACCCATAAAAGGATATATATCCCTCGCAATACAAACTTATCCAAATACATACATTAAATATAAGATATATAAACCAAAACTACATTGTGACCCCAATTCTTGTGAATTTTTTAGAATTTCCTCCCAAAAGAGGATCTGTTCTTCACCATTTACTGTAAACTTGGACAAACTGTTTTCCAACTGATTATGCTCCCTATAGATATGGTAAAAATTGATATGTGTGGAGTTCTTCATGGATCTGATTGCACCAGGAAAGCAATGTTACTACATTTATATTATATTCACCTCTAGCCCATTTAGTAGTGACCCTAGAGTCCCCATACACCACAAGAGTAACAAGGACAAATATGGAGGCCATCTTACATAGACACCATAGTGCAAGCAACTCAACCTCATATTTAATCTAGTACCAAACTCTAATTTGAAAGTAAACCTATGAGAATCATTAAGATGCAAGTCTGCACCTATCACACAATATCCATCCTTTGCAGCTCCATCAAAAAAATAAACTGATCCATTGAATTAATGAATTGCTTTTGGAATTCTAGGATTGCACTCTTTTACCTCCCCTATACTATATTATTTAACCAATTTTATAATTTGCATACAAATTATAAACTTGCATACAAGTTATAAATTCCTAACGTTTGTTCATGTATTTGTAACTTCAGAATGTATTCACTTGTATATTTTATATATTGTATTTCATTGGTCCCCGATGTTCCTATCAGGAGAATCATTAATGTAATCAAATCATGTAAAGTCATAGAGATTAACCCTCCTTTGTAAGTTGGGGGCAAAGTCCCCACAATTGAGGGGCACTAGGGTTATTAGACTCTCCTAGAGAATTCATCCACGGTAAGTAATTGTCAAGTCAGAAACTAGTATAAATAGAGAGTGATCCTCTCTATTTGAGATACACACTCACCCAGCTATAGCGCATAGGTGAGAGAAGAGGAGCTCACACAAGTGAGAGAGAGAATAGTTGTTGGAGATCATCTTTCTGTCTTTGGGTTTTAGTGCTTCCATTGGTGCTCATTCTGTCTCTGAGGAAGTTATGGGGTTTTCCCCTTTATGGTTTCCCTGAGGAAAAATATTTGTGTCTATTGTCTCTTGTGATTGATTGGTGTGCCTGTTATTCTCTCAAATAAGATCCTAAGATCATATTGTCTAAATGATAAAAATCTAACATGGTATCATAGCTAACTTGAGAAAAAGACACTATGTAGCTGCAGAAGCTAGGGATTCTTACTTTTTGGGTCTCTCTGCACAGATCATCAACAAAAGGAGGCTAGATTGACTCTCCATTGAAGGGCGCATCTTTCTGTCGAAGTAGAATTTGGTTCCGGGCATTTTTAGTCACTGCTGTGGGAAATTAGGGATTTTCATAGAAGAGGAATTTTTGAGTGATCCTAGCATAGGATTTCTCTCCTCCTCAAAATATAAATGTAGATACCAATATCAAAAAATTTGGTTGGGTAAAACTCCAGGAAAGTCAAATCCTAATTTAACCCCAGACCAAAAAACCCTAAAATACTAAAACTAGTAGTTTTGGTGCATTCGCTATATCTCGATATTGGAGAAGGATTAGGAGAAAAAATGTTTATAGGCTAAATATAAATTCCTTATGTACCCTTTGTAAAAGTTTCAGCCTCATATTCTCTATATTCTGGGAGATATGATTCCTCCAAATCAGGGTTCCAGCCTCTCCCTGGATTCATCCCTAAACAGGACACCTAGGGAAAATTGCTATATCTCGGGCTACGAAGGTCCAAATGAAATTTATTAAGATGTTACAGATAGGGCATGGAATTTAATTTATGTGGTAAAATTTTTAGACCCCTAAGGTGAAACAGTGACACGTGGAAGTCCGTACAAGTTTGCTATGTTGAACAGTCCTGAAATAAGTCACCTTTGGAAAACTCTCATAAGTCCTAATTGGTGAAACCAATTCTGCTCAAACCTGTGGTGTTTGAAAGAGGATAGATGAGGCTACCTCAGTGCAACGTTTTAGACATGAAGGAACAATAATTTCGGATATATTACATAAACAATATCAGGCAATTTTGTAGAAGAAATTGAAGAAAACTAGGGCATCAGATATTTTGCAGTTCTAATCACAGTTTTGGAAAAATGAGTATGCTGCTCAGCTCACCTTCATGAGGAACATATTTCTATCCAATAAAATATGAAAGTTTCCAAGTTTTGAAAATTATATTTTCTCTTACAAACCCTAGATCAGTCGGATCCAGAACGAGGACGGACACCTCAAATCAGTAAGATCTAATCTTTTGCTATTTACATTTGAGGTTCTCATTTCAAAATGACCTATCACACCAGCTTGATGACAAGCTTGGTGAAGTTGAAAACTTCCAAGAATGGAAGTATAGGATTTCACTGGTTCTTGAAGAAAATTAATAGGACACCTACATAAATGGAGAGGTTCTAGTTCTAGAGGGAGATTAGGCTAAGGACTTTCACAAGAAGAACTTGGTCAAGGCCAAAAGGATTATTGTTGATTCTATCAAGGATCACCTTATACCACATGTGTCTTCCCTAAAGACACCTAAAGAGATGTTTGATTCTTTGACCAAGATATTTTAAGGGAAGAATATAAATCGAAAGATGACTTTGAGAAACTAGTTGAAGAATGTAAAGATCCAGAATGCAAAGACCGTACAGTCATACTTTACAAGGGTCTCTCAAATTAAAGAACAGCTTGAAGCAGTAGAAGAAGAAGAAGAAGAAGATATTGTTATAACCACCTTGAATGGCCTCCCATGATCATGGGATTCATTCATTCAAGGAATTTGTACCAAAAGGAAGTGATTACCTTCAACAGACTCTAGAAAGAGTACACACAAGAAGAATCTCAACTCATAATAAGATAAGAGAAGTTGGGAGCAATTGAAGATCAAGCGCTTGCGATTCAAAAAAGATCGCTCAAGCAATGAGGAATATGAAGAACTCAATTCTTGAATAACCTATTATCCATCTTGGAATTTGGATAAGAAATGATGTTGTTATCAATGAAGAAGATGATGAAGCCGAAAAAGGGAGTCTACCCACTAAACAAATAAAGCTAAGTGTTCAATTTTCATTTCATGATATTCTTTGGTTATGCATTTGTTTATATTCAGTTGATGTGTTATGCATGATAGAATGTTTGCATTAATTACATTATACTACTAATATGCATGTGATGTGTAAGTAACTCATGGTGCTATACAAATCTCCATTGCTACTTATCTAGAATGAAACCTCTTTGCTGACATATTGGATTAGTGCATAATCTCAATGATGTCATGGTAGAGATGGAAGGCATCTAGAAAGTTTTCGTGAGATATGGATGAATGTTGTATTGGATAAAATAGTTACATGATTATGTCTTTATGCATAAGAATTTCCCATTATGAATATGATTTATGAAATGTTTTTAACCATACAACTAATGCATTTGATCAACTTGTAGGAAAGATCGCGTACAATCGCCTACAAGAAAAGAAGGATGAGACTTGTTTTGGAGAACAAGTGACGACAGTTCAAGAAATAATCCAAGATGAAGAATAATATGACGATACTTTCAAATAAATAAAGAGGTCTCAGACACAATGTAGTTATATGACACTATTGAGCAACATCATTGATGCAAAACCTTATATCTATGAAGAAGTAGCCAAGAAAAAAAAAGGGAAGGAGAGTACAAGTTCAAGAAGAATGATGTCTAGGATGTGGTATCGAGACCTGAAGGGAAGTCTGTAGTATCTTCCATATGGATCTACAAAATCCATCATGCATTAGATGGAAACATCGTGGGATACAAGGCAATATTTGTAGCACGAGGCTTCTCACAGAAAGAAGCCATAGACTACTAAGAGACATTTGCAACCACTGGAAGTCAAGACACATGACAGTCAAACTCATGTGTGCAAATTAAAGAAGGCCTTGTATGAACTCAGAAGGCACCCATGGGATAACACATAAATGAGGAGCTTGAATATCACCTAGAGTGATGAAGATCTTAACCTTTACTACAAGGTTGAAGATGAAAGCCTATAGAGGATGAAAAGCTCACAGATGGGTGCGAGAAGAACTTTTGAAAAGATTCAAGATAGAGGATCTTGGTATCCAGTGACCCTAGATGGATACATAGAATATTAGTAGCAGAGGAAGCTACTTGTCACTCCAGTACATAATGTTTCAATACATAGAGTATGAAAGGTAGAAGGAGAATGATGCTCCATTTCAGAGGGAGTGACTGTAGAAGATCCTGAGGTTCAACATGGTATGACAAGATGGACATCTTACAGATGGATCTAGGATTTACTAAGAGTAAAGTGGATTCCAACCTTTACTTCAAGGTTGAAGGTAGAAGACTAGTGATGCTCCTGTTATGTCTATGACTTGTTCCTGACAGAAAAAGTGGAACTCCTTAAAGTTGCAAGAAGGATACTTGCTTCCGAGTTTGAGATGAAAGACTTGGGTATGGGCATTACTTTCTAGGAATGGAGGTGTGGTAGAATGCTGATGGAATCTCCCTAGGACAAGGGAAGTATGTAGTAGAGATCTTGAAGAGGTTCGGGATGATGGATTTCAAGGCCATGGACATACCTATAGCATCGAACCTGAATCTATTGAGTGATTCTTCATCAGAGATGGTTGATGCCACGATGTATCGTCAAATGATTTGTTCCTTGATGTACTTGATGAATACAAGACTATATACTTGCTTTGCTGTGAACACATTGAGCCAATTCCTGACGGATACGAGACATGTTCACTTGATTGTTGTAAATCATATTCTGAGGTACCTGAAGGGTACAGTTGAGTATGGGCTCAAGTATGATACAAATTAGAAGACTGACCTTCATGGTTATGTTGACTCAGATTGGTAGCACCACTGAGAAGAAGAGCACCTTGGGTTGCTTCTTTAGTTTGAGATCCAGAATGGGCTACCAGTTTGGCAAGATGGAGTCCTGCATGGTGCTGAGGATAGCCAATAAAGGAGCAGTGAAGCTCTTTTATGTGATCCAGATCAAGATCTCTCGAAAGAGGGAGTGATGAGTTCTAGCATAGCCGATGAGACGGGTTGTCTGAGCATAAAATCCTGGCGAAGCTCATATGTTGCTCAAACATAAACAGTCCTATAGGTTTTCCTCAGATGTAATCGGTCTTGGAAAAGCTCGCAATTTATCCTTGGATGTCATCAGCCCTGATGTTATTCTATGCTAAAAATGGCCAGAGTGAAGTTTGAGTATTTCAGAGAGAATATTGGTGTTTCTCGGATCAAGGTTCCTTCCAAGGGGAAGTGATGAGTCCCTGGACCTTTATGACATGGTGGTAGATGGGGCCTCCCATGGTTAGATGTAAGTCCATGGCCTTTCCCCGGATGGTAGATGGTGTGTCCTACCATGTTGGTGGATGTAAGTGCTGGGCCTTTCCTCTGCTGGTAGATGGTGTGTCCTACCATGCCGATGGATGTAAGAGCTAGGCCTTTCCGACTTGGTGGCAGGATGGGCCTCCCATGGTTTGATGTAAGTGTTGAGAACTACATCCAGCATGAAAAAGGGTTGGCTCTCTAGTGGAAATCCTTGCAAAGGTAAGGTACTACATTCATCTTGAAAAAGGGCTGGCTCTATAGTGGAAATCCTTGCAAAGGCAAGGTACTGCATCCAGCATGAAAAAGGGTTGGCTCTATAGGGGAAATCCTTGCAGAGGCAAGGTGTTGCATCCAACATGAAAAAGGGTTGGCTCTATAGGGGAAATCCTTGCAGAGGTAAGGTGCTACATCCAGCATGAAAAAGGGTTGGCTTTGTAGGGGAAGTCCTTGCAAGGGCAAGGCAATACATCCAGCATGAAAAATGGTTGCCTCTATTGATGAATACCTACATGGATGCTAGGCCTACAACCAACATGAAAAAGGGTTGGCTCTGTAGAACTTACTATGATGAGAAGAATTGAGAGATAGCACCATTTTCTCGAGATAACAAGAGCAGTGATGATGGTGATGATCCAGTGATGATGATCCATCTTTGATGAATGAACTAGTGATGAAGACTTATGATGATGAATTGTGTCCAGAGAATACCTTCCTAGTTAAGAGGGAGTGTTGATGTGTTTGTAACTTCAGAATGTATTCACTTGTATATTTTATATATTGTATTTCATTGGTCCCCGATGTTCCTATCAAGAGACTCATTAATGTAATCAAGTCATGTAAAGTCATAGAGATTAACCCTCCTTTGTAAGTCGGGGGAAAAGTCCCCACAGTTGAGGGGCACTAGGGTTACTAGATTCTCCTAGAGAATTCGGCCATGGTAAGTAATTGTCAAGTCGAAAACTAGTATAAATAGAGAGTGAGCCTCTCTATTTGAGACACCCACTCACCCAGCTATAGCGCATAAGTGAGAGAAGAGGAGCTTGCACAAGTGAGAGAGAGAGAAAAAATGTTGGAGATCATCTTTCTATCTTTGGGTTTTACTACTGCCATTGGTGCTCATTCTATCTCTAAGGAAGTCGCGGGGTTTTCTCCTTCATGGTTTCCCCGAGGAAAAATATTTGTGTCTATTGTCTCTTGTGATTTATTATTGTGCATGGTATTCTCTCAGATAAGATCGTAAGATTATATTGTCTAAATTATAAAAATATAACAACCTTCCAAAATTTTCATGAATAAGTGCAAGGAGAGTGTTGAAGTCTCTGTAATTTTTATGCCATTGATAGAAATTTTATTCAAATCCCCCCTAGACATGTGTTATATTAAGAGTAGAACAAAAAAAATTCTAGACTTTTAAGGTAAAATTGCAGGTAACCAAAATATGACCAACAGACTTAGAATCACTTTTACATATGGAACAGATATTTGGTCGGCACCATCCTCTCTTTAATAAATTATCCTATGTTTTCAGGAAAATTTGTAAAGTAAACCACATGAAGAATTTAATTTTTAAAGGAATTTTCCATTTCCAAAGTACTTCATACCACCAATTTTGAACTGTACATACCCTCCTGAATAATAGCTTAATAAGCAGATTTAGCAGTAAGTGTACCTGTCAATGTATTAGAGATCTAGATAAGTGTATCTTGATTCTTAGTTAATTTACATCCAACTGAGTTGAATCTATTGATATAATCCTCTCATTCATTTGCTCAAACACTAACAATACCCATATTTTTAGCAGTATACCAATATGAATTTTCCCTATTTAGCCATTTAGGTCTTCTAATGTGAGCCAGTGTAAAGTATCTAATCTCAGCCAAATATTCTAGTATATATGGAGAAAGCTGAAAATTTTCTCCCAGACCAAGGATGGGATTAATACCAACCATCAGATTCTTACCATATCCCACTTTCCATGTGAGATATTTTCCAAGCCATTGATATATTTTGAGAAATCCCATACAAGTGAGGAATTCCTAATATTTTTCTTAGGATTTTTTATCCATGAAATTAGATTCATTTTAATATATTTTCCATGCAAAAATGAATTCCACTGGATTTTTCCAAATAATCCACGCCATAAACTCTTTAATATTAGAGCAGTGTTGAACCAAGTTAAATTTTGTATGCCCCAACCACCCCACTCTTTTGGCATTGAAAGATTTTCCCATCTTGCCATAATAAGATTACCTCTGTCTGTCCCACCAGTCCAAAGAAAATTGAAGATGATCTTTCTCATAGAATTAATAATAGAAAGAGGAACTTGGTATAATGAGAACCAATATATCAGAATTTTGAAAAGCACAACTTTGATAAGTGTAATCCTACCACCAATGGAAAGTAGCCTGTAGGTCCATTGTTTGATTTTCCTTTCCAAATTTTCAACAAACCATAACCAATCCTATACTCTGTAGCCATTTGGTTTCAAAAAGTAACCTAAATATTTGAATCCATCTTCCAAATCGCATGCCTTGTAACGAAGAATGGAATTAGTACTCTCCAAAGAGTCTTTGTCCAGTCTATAATGATAAAAGATAGACTTCTTCACACTTACTTTCATTCCTGATGCATTGAAAAATAATTGATAATATCCATATAACATCTCCATTCTTGATTAGTTCCAATACCAAATATCATAACGTTGTCAACAAAAAATAAGTGAGTAATAAAGACAACAGCTGAAATTTTAACCCCTTCATTTTTCCCTCAGATTTTGCATTCAGTATTAAACCTACTCAAACCTTCAATGATAATAAAAAATAATAGTGGAGACAAAGGGAAGCCTTTCCTGATACCTCTACTACTCTTGAAAAATTCAGAAGGTGCTTCATTAACCAAAACAACAAATTGTGCAATTTGTTACAACAACGGGAAGCCTATTTTGGATTAGAATCAATCTTAAAAATACCCAGTCACCTCTATCATATACTTTTTTCAAGTCCATCTTTAATAATATAGCCTTCAAATTATTTTGTTTCATAGAGTGAATTACTTTATGTGTAATACCTATGGAATCTAAAATTTGTCTATCATGTAAAAAACCAAATTGCTCGAAGGACATATGTTTAGATAGGGAGGGATTAATCCGACTCGATATGATCTTAGTAATGAGTTTGTAGGCAAGGTTACACAAAACGATGAATTTGAACTTTGATTTTTTTTTTGTTTATTGCTTTTTGGAACCAATTCAAGAAATGTCGAATTGAGAGCACCTAAGACAAGTCCTTCAGTTCTTGAAAACTCCACCATGGAAAGCAAATATTCACCCATAATATCAAAGAAATGAAGTAAGAGTTCTACATTCCAGCCATCAGGGACAATACTTTTTTCTTTTGCAAATTGCTTCAGAGCCTCCTCCATCTCATTTAGAGTAACCTGCTCCCCCATATCTTTCCCTTCTACCTCCTCAAAATATTTTGGAAAAATCTTTTTGGTTTTCAACTGTGCTTCCAATGTGCAGTGACCTGTATCCTTAAAAACATCCCCAAAATACCTTTTACCCATATTTTGTAGCTCTGATTGCCCTTTAACAAAAACTCTATTATCACCAATCAATTCCCAAATAGAATTTATGTTTCTTTTGCGTGAGGCAAAGGAGTGAAAGAATCTAGTGTTATTATCTCCTAGTCCAATCCACAAGGCCCTGCTTTTAAGGGGGTAATCCATCTCTTCCCGTTCCAAAACCTAATATTTTTCTTGTCTAATTCGTTAATTAAAAATTTATCTCTTCAGAGATGGAATAGTGTTATCAACCAAAATGGCACTTCTCCGTCCGAGCACTGACATCCAATATGTCGGGACACAAAAGGACAACGGGATTGAAGTAGCCAAAACACTATGGATGTGCATGACTGATGATACATAATCTCCTAACCAACTTCATATATTTTTATTTGGATATTAGTGTTGCACACACGACTATTTGCATTGCAACCCGCCTTTCATACGTGACTATTTGCATTGCAACCCATGTGTACATTGAACACACAAGTTTCCTTCGAGCAAGGAGCGTGTCATACATGCCTTTCCTATATATATACTCATATGTACCTTAATTCAATGTTAAAATATATAAATCATGATTAGTCGAGATCAGTTGAGCCTTAATCAATAACTATCTCAACTGTCTCAACCATCCTAACCTTCGAAACCACTCTATTTCCTCATGTATAAATAGAGGGCATGGGATAGGGTAGAACACAACTTCTATTTCTAATGTAGTTGGGGCACTTTTGGTGCCCCTTCTGACCAAAATTATATCAACATGGTACGATTGAGTACCTTGCTACAGATGAGAGATAAAAATTATGAGATGGAGGCTCCTGAGAAGGGTAGGTCTATTGGTGAAACCTATAACCCTCTCACAATCGAGAAACCTGTTGATCTAATGCCTAAAATTCTGAAAGGTATCTTTAAAAAGGAATTTCACAACCCAAACTCTAGGGCTGCTTCTATCTACTCTGTGGTGGAAGATTTGGCCCAAACCCATTGTGTGATGTCCACATTGGAAGTGCTTCAGAGTTGTCCTGCTCAACAAGATTCCTTTTTAGTAGCTTTAGGTAGCATGGAGTCCTCGAGTTTGTTGGAAAAGTTTAATCTATCAGATGTCAAGATGTGCCTATCGTATCATGTGGCCTTGTTAGTAGATGTCGTTCATGGTGGTAAGACCATTGGGCATATAGTTGTTGAAGAGGGTGCTTCCACATGTGTTATGTCTCTTTCTTACTGGAAAGCTTTAGGTTCCCCAGAACTAGTTCCGTCGAACACCTTGCTTACTGGTTTCGATGAGAGGTATTTCTGCCCTCATGGTATCCTACCAGGTTTTGAGATTAAGTTGGCAAGGAAAGCAGTGTCTATTGAATTGGAGGTGATTGATGCTCCATTGGACTATAAATTGCTTCTGGGGAGAAGTTGGACTTACGCTATGTGCGCGACTTCCTTGGTTGTTTTTCAAGTGGTGGTTTTTCCACATGAAGGAAAGTTGGTTACTATTGACCAACTCAATTTTGCTCGAAGGGGCCATTTGGAAACAAATGAGTCCACGGTACTATTGGTTGATCAGGTCAAATTGGCTACGGAGATCTTGGGGGATGGAATGTATTCATAATTAATAGGCACATTTGATATCTTATCCCCGATAAATTATTTAGGTTCTACGAGTGTGGGTAAGTCTATCACAATGGTTGTCGATAAAACCGATCCTTGGGTCCTTCCTACCCATCATGAACCTCATGTGCCCTTATCTACAGTGGAAGTGGCTTACCAAGCTATCGTTAACACCACTGTTGATCCTATTTCGACTCCTTCTACAATCTCATAGGGGTTGAAAGAAGCTTACCTGATTGCTTGGGAAGAGAACTCGTTATATTCATATGACTACTTAGAAATGATTTTTCCTTCGAATGAAGCCATTTTGGAATCCATGAGTGTGCGAGATAAGATCTGCGAAGATATGCTACTTCCTTCTAGAGCTGATTAGAATTGAAAACCAAGAGTTCCATGTGAGACTAGAAGATGATGTTGATCTACCGATTAATCCCCAAGGGAGGGATTTTTTTCCAAGGGGAATATGGAAAATATTTATGTTACCATTCCTATCAACGTCTCTGCAAGCCCTGATGTCATCGAAAATGTACATATCGGTGCAAACTACTCTCTGGAGGAGATTGCTATCTATACTGCCTTATTTGAGGAGTTTCGCAATGTGTTTGCCTGGTCATATGAGGAGATACCATGCATAGATCCATCGATTGTTGAACATGAAATCCGAACCTATCATGATGCTACATCGGTTCGACAAAATATTAGACCTGTTAACCCGCGTAAGGCGGCATTCATCAAGGCTAAAGTGGAAAAATTGTTGAAAGCTGGTTTTATCTGCCCGATTGCTTTGATAGAATGGATATCCAATCCTGTTCCTGTTGATAAGAAGCAAGCGACGATATGCCTATGTACATATTTTTGTGACTTCAACAAGGCATGTCCCAAGGACAATTACCCCACACCTTTTATAGATCAAATCATTGATGCTTGTGTGGGGCGTGAAGTTTTTTAATTTATGGATGGTTTTTCTGGGTAAGATCAAATCCAAATTAAACCGGAAGACCAACATACAACGAATTTTATTTGACCATGGGGTACCTTTGCGTACAAAAAAATGCCCTTTGGATTGAAAAATGCAGGGGTTATCCTTGAGCGGAAAATGAATTTTTCTTTCCATGACATTAAGAACATTGTCAATTCATACCTAGATGATTTTCCTGCTCATTATCGTGAGAGGATTGATCATCCAGATCATCTTTGCTTGATTTTTGAATGATGTAGACATTACAAAATATGCTTGAATCCCCACAAGTGTGTTTTTTGTGTTGAGTCAAGATGATTACTTGGGTTCATAGTTTCAAACAAAGGTATTCAAGTGGATCCTTTGAAAGTAGAGGCCATTGTAAATATGCCTCCTCCTTGTTCTATCAAATAAATTCAAATCCTGTAAGGAAAGTCTAATTTCCTTTGACGTTTTATCGTTAACTATGCCAAGATCACTAAGGGTTTAATGCACCTATTGAAGTAGGACACTCCATTTGTATGGGATGAAACTGCACAACTTGCTTTCGAGACATTGAATAAAGCTTTGTTGTCAGGTCCTTTTTTACGCCTGTCAGATTACTCTCGAGATTTTATATTGTATCTCGTTGCATCGGAATCGACCATTGTGGTATTATTGGTCCAGGAAGACAACAAGCTCCAAGAGAATGTTGTCTATTATCTTAGTCACGCATTGGTTGGACCTGAAATTCGATACTCCCATGTTGAGAAGTTGGCTTTAGCAACTATTTATGTTGTGCAGAGGTTACATCAGTACATCCTACTGAGGACCACTACAGTAGTGGTAGATGTTAATCCCTTTCAGTATGTTCTGTCTCGATGCATAATCAGGGGAAAATTCAATAAATGGATAGTCATTCTCAAGGAGTTTGACTTGGATTTTCAGTCTGCCAAATCTAAAAGGTCCTTAGTTTTTGTAGAGCTTATTGCAAAGTTTCCGATGGAAGAGAATATAGTGGTTGAAGAAGACTCGTTTCCATATGAGTAAATTTTTTTGATTTCAACCTCTAATCCTTGGTATGGGGATATACTTATCTATCTCCATACTTTGAAGTCTCATGCATCCTTCTCGAGGGAAGAGTGGTGTAAACTACGTGTACATGCAAAAAACTACCTTATCATCGGGGATACTTTGTACTGTATAGGGGTAGAGTTTGTTTTGCATCAGTGCCTCACCCACGAGGAGGTCGAGCATGTTCTAAATGATTCCCATAGCGGAGCATGTGGGGGTCATTTATCTGGGTTAGCAATGATCTAGAATATTTTACGTGTCAGTTATTTCTGGCCCACGATCTTTAAGGATTGTGTGGAGGCTATGAAGCGTTGTCATCCATGTCAGCTCTACACCAGGAAAATGTGGTCACATCCTGCTCCTTTGTTTCCCATCATTGCGGTGGGCCCCTTCACTAAGTGGGGGTTGGATTACGTGACGTGCAACCCAGTTTCATTGGGTGGCACAAATATATCAATGTTACTATTGATTACTTCACCAAGTGGGAAGAGGCAATGCCTACCTTCAAAGCTGACAGTGATAATGCAGCTTTTTTTGTGTTCAACCAGATCATCACTCGCTTCAGAATTCCAAAAGAGATTGTTATTGACCATCGCAGTCATTTCCAGAATAGCATGATGATTGAATTGGCTACGATGCTAGGGTTCAATCAATATCACTCGTCTTCCTTCTACCCGCAGGCAAATGGTCAAGTCGAGGCAGTCAATAAGACCTTGAAGACCATTCTTAAGCGTACTATTAACGCAGCCTGGTCAAATTGGCACATTATGATATATCCTACACTTTAGGCATACCAGACCAATGTTAAAACCGCCACAGGGTTTTCACCTTTCCAACTCGTTCATGGGGCGGAAGCAATCACTCCGGTTGAGTGTGAAATTCCATCGCTTAAAATTTCCATTCGTGTACTCCCTGGCACGACTGAATTAGAAGAACATTTGCTACATTTGGAAAATCTAGATGAATAACATAGAGATGCGTTAATGGAAAATGAAGCTCATAAGAATAGGGTTAAAAACTAATATGATGAATCGGTCAAGCATAGAATTTTCTCTGAAGGGGAGCTTGTCTTGCTCTAGGATCAGGAAAAAGAACCCCTGGGGGCAGGAAAGTTCAAGTCCATGTGGTTAGGACCCTACATTGTGTCGAAGGTCTTGAAAAAATAGGCATATGAGTTAACTGATTTTGATGGAAATAAGTCACCTGAGCCTAGGAATGGGCTCTACCTAAAGAAGTACTATGCCGAGGCTTAGTGATTTTTCTTGTATTTCTATTGTATGTAATTTTATGTAAAATAGTTAGTTTTTTAGTGTTCTTATATCATATGGTGATTGTTACATATGTTAGTTGAGTGGTTCATAGGTTTTGCGGATTGCACTAGTCATCATACTTGTAACATGGCTTCAGCCGCATGGGTCATATATTCACCCTCAAGACAGCTAGTTGCCTATGGAGGCACTTGCCTAGGTCCTGCTACCAATAATGTGGTTGAGTATAGGGTTTTTATTGAGTTGTTATGGGATGTCGTGTCACATGGAATCACCCAATTGGAAGCCAAACTTGACTCTCAACTAGTGGTTTCCCATCTTAATGGAGCTTATCAAGTGTGAAACCCTACCTTATTACGTCAGTTTTTGTAGGTAAAATAACTTGAAAGAAATTTCAATTATATTTCATTTAATCACATTCCACGTAATGAAAATACATTAACTGATGCATATGCAAACTATATTCTAGATTGGCATCTAACACACATTTTGTAAAATATACACAACATATTCATTTGGAACACATGTAAATAACCAGGCAATATTTTTTTTCCTAAGAAAAAAACCTTTTATTCATCGAATAAACATGAACTGCTCTTTTGATCTTACATAAAAAACCATCCTTAAAGGCTTGATCACACTCTCAGTGTCTCATTGTTCAAAAGCTTCTATGTTGAGATTTTCTCACACTACTAGCTATGCTTAAACATTCTTGCCTTCTTGTCATGTCACTATCTTTCCGATCCTTACAAAATGTGCATTGCATTACCATTTCTTTTCTTTTTATATCATCTCAAATGTAAGTGTTGAATTTCCTTCTGCTACTTCTTCAATCTCCATTAACCCTGGTTGGTATGCCAGAGCCTATTTGGAGAGGGAGTCCTTTTCTTCATTCAAATCTCAATATATGTGCGAGAATGAAATCCTTCTGAATAATGTTTTCAAATTTTGTATTTTTGTAAGTAGGTGCTGAAGGTAAGGTACTCGTATGGTATTCTTGCCATTTTCCCAATATATCAACACTTTAGAGTCTCTGTATATTTGAATGTCTTGTATCTATTTGTTATGTGCCACTTTTAGAGTTGCCCATAAAGTTGACAGCTCGGCCCTACTATTGATAGCTTGTCCCATGGCATATTTTACCCGCATCTTTCTCTCTATTCTAATATATATGACTGCTCTAGCTCCACCTAATGATGGCTATCCTTGGATAGCACCGTCAAAGTAGGCCCAAGGGAATTGTCTGTTTATCTCTGGAGCCTTGATGATTCTTGTTTTGGTTAAGACCGTGTTCCTTTTATATTCCTATACCTTTCTTATTAACATTGAGATAATGATGTCAGAAGGGGTCCAAGTGTTGTTGAAAATATATTTGTTCCTTGCCTCCCAAATACTGAAAACATAAAGAACTGTAAATGCTTCATAAGGACCTACCCTTTCACCTAGTCACCAAGATTTGGTTCTTTCCTCTAGTGATGCACTTGTTCCTTCATGGGTTTTGTCTCCCTTTAAATTTCCCACTGCTCCTTTCCAGACGCTGCCTGCATATGGACAGAGTTCGAATAAATGTGAGTTGGTTTCAGCATTTGTTCTACATAAAGAACATATACTCAGTCCTTCAAATCCTCTTTTCTGTGGCATTTCCAGTGTCAACAATCTGTTTGAAAGGGCTAGCTAGCCACATTGTGAATTGTGTTTTAATGGGGCTCTGAGTATGCCACAGTTTTCTCCACCACCACTTCTTCTCTTCCCTTGTTTTCTCTTCAATGGATACTTGGTACCCTAGTTTGGTTGTGTATTGTCTGGTCTTTGGGTTCTTTGTCCATACCAATTTATCCAGGTCTATCCCCGGATGAATAAAATTGGTCACTAAGATATTGATGTATTTATTCCATTCTTCAACCATTTCATCTGTTAGTCCAAGCTCAAGAGAATGTTTCCATTGTCTTTGCCCTCTTGCGTTTGTATTATTGCATGCATCATCTATTGACAGAATTCAACTTGATCTGAGATGTTGAACTAATCGTGGAGAAAGTCTGTAGTTTTCCCCTGCCCCTGACCATAGGTATTCCCCCACTCTAACTTGTCTTCCATCTCCTATTTTCCATGTTTTGCACTGTACGATCAAAGGGTATGCTAAAATAATTGCCTTCCACCCTATAGAGCCATTTTTATAATTTTTTTCTAGGCTTCTCAACCATTCTGTAAGACTGGATCCTGGCCAATATTTGGATAGAATGACCCTACCCCAGAGGGAGCCTGAGTTTTGAGTGAGTCTCCATAAGGTCTTAGATGCTAGTGCTTTGCTGAAATGTTCAAGGTTTTTTATGCCCCGTCCACCTATCCCTTTAGGCCGTGCTAATATCTTTCATTTATCTAGTGGAATACCTTCTATTTTTTTGTTGACTGTCCATAGAAATGAGAAACACGTCTTTCTTATTTTGGTTAAGATACCTTTTTGGATATATGCAATCGAGGCCCAGTATATTGGGATGCTTTGAAGGACTACTTTCAGAAGGACTAATATTCCTCCCCTGGATAGAAATCAGTTTTCCCAATTGTTAATTCTGCTTTTAATTTTTTTGACAAGCCATATCCAGTCTTGAAAATAGTAGCAGTTTGGTTTCGAAGTGAATCCAAGATATTTGAACCCCTCTGCCACTGGATTTATTTGGAATTGTATTAGCTCTCTTGACCTTTGTATCATTTCTTCAGTGATCTCATTGTGAATGAGATTGGATTTGTCAACATTTACCACCATCCCTATGGCTTTCCTGTACTTATGTATCAAGGCTAGCAAGGCCTCTAGATCGCTGATGGAACCTTCTCCAAATAGAAATACATCATTGAAGAAGAGTGTATCGGTAACTTCTTTTGTATCAGATACCTTGATACCTTTTATTACTCCTTCTGCTTTGGCTTTGAGTATGATACTGCGCAAGGCCTCTGCCACCAACAAAAAGATGAAAGGGGACAGTGGACACCCTTGTCTTAAGCCTCTAGTAGGTCTGAAAAAATTGGATGATGCTCCATTGATCATGATAGCAAAAGAAGTAGATTGTAAACATCCCATTATCCATTCTACAACTTCCAATTCCACCCCTATATTTATCAGCAAGAGTCTTACAAAAGTCCATCCCACTCTGTCGTAGGATTTTGATAAATCTAGTTTTAAGGCAAAGGCTCTTTTTTTTATTTCTTAATTATATGGATTGTTTCCTAGGCTAGGGACACAACATCATGAATCTTCCTGTTGTTTAAGACTCCAAATTTCTCTTCAGTTATAATTTCAATGAGTACTCATTTGAGGCTTAAAGCTAGAACCTTTGTTGTTATTTTATAAATCATATTGCAGCATGAAATGGGTCTAAATTCATCAAAAGAGGTAGGGTTTTGTTTTGTTGGTATCAAGGTCAGAAGGGTAGCATTAAATATCCCTAGGACTTTCCCTGATTCTTGAGATTCTCTCACTACTTCTAGCAAATCCTTTTTTAATAGATCATAAAACCCTAAGTAGAATTCCAATGTAAATCCATCAGGTCCTGGACTTTTACCTTTTTGGAAGGACTGTAGTGTATGCCTGATTTCCTCTTCTGTTATTTCCTTAGTCATCTCTTCATTCATTTCATCAAAAATCATTATCAGGAAAAATCCCAGGACTTCCAGTACCTCCTGTATAGGGCACCCCTCCAGCTCTTTAAATATGTTTTGAAAGAAACTCACTCCTGCTATAGCTTTTTCCTCAAAGGATCGTACTAGGTTTCCTTCCTGATTTTTTATCTCACAGATTGTATTTATGTTCCTCCTGTGTGATGCATAGTTGTGGAAGAACTTGGAGTTTTTATCCCCTACTTCTATCCACAAGGCTCTGCTTTTAAGGCGTAGGAGTTTTTCTTCACTATCCAGTATTTTGTCCTTTTTTTTTCTCCAGGCTTCTCAATTCTTTAATTTCCTCCCTATTGAAAACCCCTTCCTCGTTTCTTAGGTACAAGTCCACTATTTTACCTTCTGTATCCTTTAATTCTTTTTGAAGGGATTCCTTGTATGTAAAATCCCACTCTTTTGAGATTTTTTTTGCCCTCGCAATATTTTCTGCAAACTGTTGCATTGCACTACATCTAGGGTCTCGTCTTAAAGGAAGCTAGGCATTTTGGATTTGTTCTCTATACTGTTCATCTTCCAACCATTGAGGATTGAATTTGAACAGGGCTGGGGGCTTCTTCTCAGGTGGGGCTATAAATAGAGAGATTGGCCTGTGGTCTGAACTACCTCCTGTTTCCACTGAGGATTTTTGTTAGGATATTTAGACACTTAAGAGTTAGTTAAGATCAACTTGTGTAATATATACGTTAGGTAAAAGTGTGTTTCTCTAGTATGCATTAGTATGCATTTGTAAATATTCTAATCCGACGATCACGATATGTTCTAGACATAGAGTGATCCGACGGTTGAACTTCTCTTAGATCATACCTACCATTGATCTATGGCTTAACACCTGATTGGTCCATGATCTCTATTTAAAGAGCATGGAGGTTCCTTGGCTAGTTGATCGATTATGATAAGCTCATGTAACATTCTTTCTTTTGCATAATAAATTGCTCCAAGTAGTTATTTGGCTGGGGCCATGGATTGTTTCCCTCTCGAGGGTTTTAACCACATGACAAACATCGGTGTGTTGATCTATGATCTATTTGTGTGAAGCGATTGCTCAAGGTGTTCAGTATTTTGGGAGTACCCTGTGTACCCGAACATGGTATCATAGCGTTTATGAAGAGCCACTTTCGGTTTTGATCAAGATCTGGAACCGGTGTTGCCGAAACTTTGAAAAGGTTTCTGGTTCTAGATTTCCTATGCATTTGTGGCCTGTGGGAGTTGTTCCATTGCGTCTAGAGCGTTGTTTCCATTGGTAAATAGTTTTCGTTTCATCAAAAACTATTTTGTTTGTTCCAGAAACACCATTTCGGCAAATCTGAAGGTATAATGTTACAGTGACGGATTTGTTTTATTTATTTTTAAATCTCCCATATTATATCAGTTTTATTATTAGATCTTTACTATTTTAGTCTCGCATTGTTGCCTTCCCAAGCTACCTATGCTCTTTTCCGTGCACCTTGCACGATCGCGACGAATCAGAAACAGTAAGGGAAAGTTTTTTTTCCTTGTCTTCTCGGCTACGTATGCTCTTTGTCGTGCACCTTGTGCGATCACGGCAAATCAAAAACAGCGAGAAAACTTGAAAACGTAGACTTTCCGGGTAAGCTAACCAAGATCTAACCCCATTGTGTGGAAAAAGTTTTTTTGTTTTTGTTTTTCGTTTTTTTTGTGATTTGCAGAAGAAGAAGAAAAAAGGCAAGCACGGAGAACGAGGAAAAAAAATCCCCCTTCATCTTTCCATTATTTTACGTACCCTTTAAACTTATCTCACTTGGTCCAAAGTTGATTTATTCCTTAATAGGTCTTGAGTTCAAGACTTATTAAGCTACTTTTTAGTGCATGCAAATTCTATTTTCAAGTAACTTTATTGTAAAAGTGCATCTCACATAAATAAAATAAAATAAAAAGTGAGTCACTTAAGTCTTTTAATTTATTGCCGCACTATTTAAAAGTCACATATTTTTTTAAAAGTGAACATCACTTATTCTACAAAAGTGATTCACTTAAAAACAACTTTATTGTAAAGTGATTGTCAAAGGTTGATCTTGGGAAGAGGGGGGTTCTTCTTTTTAGTTGGTCAAGTTAATATCTGCCACATCACTATTGGGGACATCTTCAACATTCTCTTTGATCAAGCATAACTTCATCATCTAGAATCAGTTTTGAGTGTCGTTTTTTTTAAAACTGCACATATTTTTGTGCTCTTTGCATCCAAACAGTTAGTTTCTGTTCTTTCATCTATTAATTTATAGTATGGCCACCCCTTGTGATATTATACTTACAAGTTCTAACTATTTCTCATGGAAATCTTGTATGGAGGATGTTCTGCGAAGTAGGGGACTTTTCATGATAACCTCAAGGAAAGAAACAGAACCCACTGATGATGATAAGAAAATTAAATGGGTAAATAGATGTGATGAAGCTCATGGATTGATTGGGATGTCAATCTTTACTGATTTGCGATTCCACATATCTGGAATTGATGAACCTGATCAAGCTTGGGAAAAGTTGGAATCTGTGTTTGGTAAACACAATGAAATTAGGGGTCATCAACTTGGGAATGAGTTGATTTACTTGAATCCAAATGATTTTTCATGCATTCAATACTATTTATCTAAGTATAAAACTCTTAGACTCTTATGTGCAGAATGCAAGATTAAGAAAGAAGACAAACAATGTATTTATCATATTCTTTCCAAACTTGGACCTGCATATTATGTTTTTGTATCTACATTATACTCCATGAAAGAATCCTTGACTGCAGCTAGCTTTC
The DNA here is from genome assembly GCA_001517045.1 of Pseudotsuga menziesii. NCBI lineage: Eukaryota > Viridiplantae > Streptophyta > Pinopsida > Pinales > Pinaceae > Pseudotsuga > Pseudotsuga menziesii. The sequence goes on along the minus strand of LPNX010539183.1, from coordinate 50,058 downwards.
AAGAGCCTAATCTTGAATCCTTTTGTGATTCCTTAATTAGAGAGCAAGATAAGCTCATTCATCTTGGAATAATTAACAATGCAGATACATCTTGGAAAGCCTTATTGTCCCAACAGAAAGAAAAGTCCAAGCCTCCCAAGAAACAAAATTTTCACAATAATAAGCCAAACAATAAGGGTCCCAAACCCTCCTAGTCAGCTCCTTATTTAAAAAATGACAAAGGATACAAGCTAAAGGGAAATAAGACTGAGCATCATTGCAATTTTTGTGGGAAAGATAATCATGATGAATCTAAGTGTTTCAAGAAGATGGCATCCTTGGAAGCAGCAATGAAGAAGCGCCACATCAGCCTAGATTCGTCTTCAGAATATACCTCTCATGGACATGCACTTTGTGCTTCTAGTTACTCTTATACTGCATCTTCTTCTTCTACTTCAATTGAATGGCTCATTGATACCAAAGAATCTTATCATATGGCTAAGGATCAAGCCATATTTTCTGCTATGCATGAATGTAACACCAAGCAAATATTTGTGGTGATGATAGATCTCTAAGTGTTGTAGGATCTGGAACAGTTCCAGTAGAAAATGGTCATTTCAATGATGTACTATGTGTTCCAAAAATTTCCTGCAATTTGTTATCAGTCTATCAAATTACTCATTCGGGTGAAAGTAAAACTGTGACATTTACACCTCACCAAGTTGTAATCAAGGATTTTAAAAATCCTCAAAATGTCCTTGCTACTAGAACTGTTGATGATATTACCAGGTTGTACAAATTTAACAACTTTGGGTCATCACATTTTCCTTCATTTTTTGTTGCTCATAGTGATAACTGGAGCAAACTTTGGCATGAGCGACTTGGTCACTTAAATTATCGTCCATTGCAACAACTATGTAAAGACAATCTGGTGACTGGTCTTCCGATGGTATCTTGCAAGGATGGAGTTTGTTCCAATGGTGTACTTGGAAAACATCATCGAGACAGTTTTGACAAACATGCCTCTTGGCACGCCTCGGTTCCCTTGGAGCTTGTGCATAGTGACTTGTGTGGCCCTCTTCCATCTGCGTCCTTTTCTGGTTTCAAATATTTATTAACTTTCATTGATGAATACTCCAGACGCACTTGGGTTTACTTCTTAAAACTTAAGAGAAAAGTATTTAACATGGTCTTGGCCTACAAGGCCCTTGTTGAAAAAAAATCTGGTCATCAAATTATTAAGTTAAGATCTAACAATGGAGGAGAATATGTTAATAACAAGTTCACTACTTTTTGCACTGAACAAGGAATCCAACAACAACACATTGTTCTATATACACCACAACAAAATGGTGTAGCTGAACGGAAGAACCACACTTTAAAAGAAATGGCTAATTGTATGATGCAATCTAAGGGACTAAGTCTTCAATATTGGGCTGAGGCCATAAATTGTACAAATTACATAGTTAATCACACACCCACTAAAGTTTTACAAGGTATAACACTGGAAGAAGCATAGAGTAAAATTAAACCAGATGTAAGTCACTTTTGTGTGTTTGGTTGTGAAGCATGGGCTTACATTCCAGATGAAAAACAGAAAGCATTGCAGCCTAAAAGTGAAAAGTGCATATTTGTTGGATATTCAGAAGATGTAAAAGGGTATAGACTTCTTCTTCAGCCAGAAGATGTTAAAGGGTATAGAAGAGATGTTAAATTTGATGAAAATCTCTTAGCCTGCGAGCCTAACTTGGCAAGTGTGCCATCTTTGTCCTACGATCCTGATTCGACGATTCTGCCTTCTTCTTCTTCTTCCAACTTCCTTGACAGGTTTCCAACTCCAATTTCTAATGATGACATTGAGGATGAAAATCCACCTCTGCCTGCTCATGTTCCTCCAATTGCACCAGAACCAATACTTCCTCAATGGGTCCATTCAACATGTGAAGCAGCTGGTGATCTTGTCGGTGATCCTAGAGATCAACATTGAACACATTCTCAGTTTTAGTGAGCCTCTTCTCTTTTGGCTCAAGTTTCCGAGAATCATGATCCAGAAACTTTTGCAGAAGCTTCAAGAAACCCAGATTGGGATGCAGCTATGGATAAAGAATATTGTTCCTTAATCGTGAACGATACTTGGGATCTTGTTCCTCTTCCAAAAGGAAGAAAACTTGTCAGATGTAAATGGGTCTACATAACTAAGTATGCATTAGATGGAAGTGTTGAAAGACTTAAAGCAAGGTTAGTTTCCAAATGTTTTTCCCAAGTTGAAGGGATTGACTACAATGAAACCTTTGCTCCTGTCGCAAAAATGAATTCCATCCTCCTTGTTCTTTCCCTTGCAGCCTTACATAACTGGAAATTCCATCAAATGAATGTCAAATCTGCCTTTTTACATGGTGATTTACAGGAGGAAAATTACATGGAACAACCTCCTGGATATGTTCAGGATAACTCTACCCTATTCTGTCTCCTTAAGAAATCCTTATATGGCCTTAAGCAAGCTCCTAGAGCTTGGTATTCCAAAATCGATAGCTTTCTCCTTGACACTGGTTTTTCTAGATGTCATTCTGACCCCAATGTCTATACCAAGAAAGTAGGAAACCATCTCGTCATACTTGTTCTTTATGTTGATGATCTTATCCTTACTGGTAGTGACCCTAAACTTATAACCCATGTGAAATCCAGTCTTAAGCAAAATTTTGAAATGTCAGACTTAGGACATTTGCATTATTTTCTTGGTCTCCAAGTCTTGCAAACCAAAGAAGGAATCTTTCTTTCCTAGTCTAAGTATGCTTGTGACCTTCTTCGTCGCTTCCACATGGAAGATTGTAAACCAACCCCTTCTCCCTTCCAGCCTGGAGTCAAACTTTCTGCCACTTGTACTTCCCCTGAAGTAGATGCCACCTTGTATCATTAGCTTGTTGGTAGTCTTTTATACTTGACTCATTCTTGTCCTGACCTTTCCTTTGTCGTTGGTCATGTTTCCCGTTATATGCAAACTCCTCATGAAATTCACTAGAAAGCAGCAAAAAGAATACTTCAATATATCCAAGGTACAATTCAGTTTGGGATTCATTACAGTATAGGGGGGAAACCTTTGTTGGTTGGTTTCACTGATTTAGATTGGGCTAGTGATCCTGATGATTGGAAGTCTACTGCAGGTTATGTTTTCAGTATGGGATCTGGACCTGCCACTTGGGCTTGTAAGAAACAACAAGATCTTGCTCTTTCTTCAGCAGAAGTAGAATATCGAGCCACAGTTAATGCCAGTCAAGAAGCTTTATGGCTTCAACAGATCCTTTCAGAGTTTGGATTCGAGCAGCAGCAGCCTACTCCAATTTGGTGTGACAATCAAAGTGCCATCAAGCTTGACAAAGATCCAGTTCTACATCAACATAGTAAACACATTGAGCTACACATGCACTTCATCAAAAATATTGTTCATGGTTGTGTTCTTGAAATGCTCTATTGCCCTACAGATGATCAAGTTGCAGACATCTTCACCAAGTCTCTTACAGAAGCGAAGTTTTCTAAAATTCGATCTATGTTAGGAGTTCAGGAATGTGTCATTAAGGGGGGATAGGCTCTAATGCCTCCTTCCTTCTCCTAATAGTGTCACTTTTGTAAATCCTTCAATCATATCCCAAGTTGTTCTTAAGGGAGCATGTTAGGATATTTAGACATTTAGGAGTTAGTTAAGATCAACTTGTGTAATATATCTGTTAGGTAAAAGTGTGTTTCTTTAGTATGCATTAGTATGCATTTGTAAATATTCTAATCTGACGGTCATGATATGTTCTAGAAATAGAGTGATTCGACAGTTCAACTTCTCTTAGATCATACCTACCATTGATCCGTGGCTTAACACACGATTGGTCCATGATCTCTATTTAAAGAGCAAGGAGGGTCCTTGGCTAGTTGATCAATTATGAGAAGCTCATGTAGTAGCTATTTGGCTGGGGATGTGGATTGTTTCCCTCTCAAGGGTTTTAACCACATGACAAACATCGATGTGTTAATCTGTGATCTATTTTTGTGAAGCGGTTGCTCAAGGTGTTCGGTCTTTTGGGAGTACCCTGTGTACCCGAACAATTTTATGATTAGATTTTGACTTAATAGATCTTCATTAATCAGGAATATGTCTAACCTCTTAGATATTTCCTGGGTGCCTCCTCTTTTTTTATGCCATGTGGGTTCCAGTTTTATGGGAGCTACATCCACCAAATTCTCTCTTTCAAATAGATTCTGGAAATATGAGGCCAGAGAGTCTTTTCTGGTGTTTTCTCCCCAATATTTGTCTACTGATATGGTTAGGTTCAAGTCTCCCCCCACAATGAGGTTTGGTTGGTTCAATGCTCCTTCAAATTTGAGTTTTTCCCGATAGGCCTTTCTCTCATAAAAGGGTCCATAGAAATTTAGAAGAATGAGAATAATTCTTGTCTCCTTATCCTAAAGCTTTACTTCTATCGCGCTAAAGCCAGCTTTATTGACTCAATCTTTTTCAGTGTTTGACTCCATGCTGTTAACAATCCTCCCAAGTGTCCAACAACATTTAGGCTTTCCACTTCCCAATTTTTAAGTGTTCCTTTGAAAGTGGCTTCAACTCTGTCCCTTTCAAGCATTGTATCCTGAATCATGATTACTGAGGATTTGTGGTTGTTAAACAACCTTTTTAGGGAGTTTTTATTAGAGGCCCCCCCAACCCTCTTGATTTATAGGATAAAATCAACATCAAGAGACCCCATCTGGGGCCAAAAATCTAAGCACCCTTTTGAGAGTAGATTGTTTACCTTGTTTCACATCTAATGCAGCTTGAATTTGAGCCTTGGATAACATGGTTTTTCTTCCCATTGTGGGTTTTTGTGCCGTATTAATGGCCAAACCCCCTGTTGAAACCCCTTCTTCTACCAACTCTACTAGGGTGTTTCGGGATCGAAGTTCATATGTTCTTTTTCTTTCTGTTCTCTTTTGCTTTATATGAAAGGGCTTATCTTTAACAGAAGAAATAGACAGGTCCTGGATATCAGGAAAGGGATATGTACCTTTGTCCGAAGGTCCCACTCCTTGTTATGTGTTATCTACTGGTCTATAGGGTTGACTTTTTTCATCTTATTTAACATTTTTGTTGACTTCTTTAACTGTTTCTGTTTTCTCTGGATCTGTCTCTTTCTTTTCCTCACCACCCTGCATGTCCCTTATCACGTACTTCCCTTCATCTCGGGTCTTGATTTCTATCGGGCTTATCACGATGTTTTTCCCAATCTGATCCTCTTCCGTCAAACCCATGCCCATGTCATCTTTCTTCGCTTCATCTGTGAGCTTGATTTCTGTCGATTCTAGTGCTGCTTCCTTCCCAATATGCTCATTTGCCTGTATCTCCTTGAATTCATTTGATTCTATTACCTTTTTTCCTTGTTTGTCATTTCTTATCCAAATATTCTTATGTGAAGGTTTTGTTGCCACCTTTGGGCATTCTTTCTGCATATGGTCGACCTCCCTACAGTTGAAACACCTAAATGGAATTTTCCAATAATCTAACTTTTGCCTTCAGGTGATTCTGTGCATTACTATCTTTAGCTCTTCATATAGCCTATTTCTCATATCCATTTCCACTAAAATTTTGGCACATCGTCAATCCAATTTGGTCTCCCAGTTTTCCTCCATTGAGATGAACTTCCCCAACCTATTTCCTATGGCTTCGGACACCTGTGGTTGCCAAAAAACAATCGAAAACCCCAGAAGGATGACCCAGACCTTCTGTACGTTATGTAGTTCCTTGTATGAATTGAAATCTATGGTCCAATTCTTTAGAATCAATCCAAAAAGGCCCCAGTTCCAATTGTGTTTTAGAAGTTTGCAATTGTCCTCCATGCTTCGTAGCTTGATCAGAAACAATCCCCGCGGGAGAGAATAGAAAGTGGGCTCGTATCCTAATAGGTTGCTCCAATTCAGGGCTATCCATTGTTGTAGGGAAGCTCTGGTGACAATCTTTCTGCAAAACCTCCCTATAAGAGCCTGCGTTAAAAAATCTGGGATCTGATCCAGACTTATGTCTTTGCCTACTATTAGTTTCGGGTTGTCGTACCTTGCCTTCATTCCTATTCATTTTTTAGAGGATGTATCCGTCGCCCTCGTTCCATAATGAACCTTTCTTTCATCACCCTTATTATGCTCTTACATAGAACTAATCTTCATGCATTTCCCTGTCATATCTTCGTCCAGCATCACCTCCTTCACACGCGCTGACTACGCTTCTATCTGAGAGCAAAAAATAGGGCTTTGGTCCCTGTCATCCTCATAATCCACCAAGTCTGAATACATGGTTTCCTAATTAAAATTTCCCCCCCTACCCTTTTCTCTTCATTCTTCAAAAATCACTAAAACTACTTCTCTTCTTTCCTGTGATTCGCTTTCGTCACTGCTCCCGCCGCAGAGCTCCATCATGGGCCCCTCAGGGTAAGTATATATATATATATATATATATATATCAACCAGGATATATATACATATATATATCAACCAGGATATATATATATATATATATATATGTGTGTGTGTGTGTGTGTGTGTGTGTGTGTGTGTGTAAAAATTTTCCCATAGATAGGTCCAGTTTTGATCCTAAGATCCAGTCACAACTGTAAAAATATACAAAAAATTTGGATCACAATCCATAAAATGCCTATAGATCTAGGCATGATCACCCACATCACCAACATCATCAGCATCGTCAGCTTCTTTAGTTGTAGCAGCCTCTTCGGCTTCTATGTAAACTAGAACAACCCTAGCTACCCTCCTCATGAGGCATATCCAGATAGGTGGAATTCCTACTACAAATTTTTGAATAACAGCAGGAATTCGCTCAATCCATATAGTCGAAACTCTTTGGGTCAGCCTGTCTAGCTTTCCCTTGAGTACTCTCAGTAAACCCTGGTCTTCACCTGGTACAGGCCGCACATACATCCTGGGGTGCCCATCGGGGCGTACATGTACAACATCTGCATTTTAACAACATTAAAATGGATTAAAAAACTCTAATACATACGTATATAACTTTATGATAAAAATTCATAAAAATTTAAAAACATAAAAAGAAAAATACCTATCTCTCCCCACATTCTTCCTGGTGGGAGGACGAGATCATTGTCTCCTCGAAAATCTAAATCTGAGTAAGGAAACTGCTCAAGTGCTAGTAACCATCACCCTCACCACACATAGAAGTCATCATCGTATACACCCTGGACTGATCCTCTGCCACCTTGGCAAAGGAAGACTTCTCCCCACTTGGTCAATCTAGGCTGACGAGGAGAGTAAGATGGCAGTAGTACCAAAGGGCTGATAGTGGGCACTCTCTCAAATAAGAATGCCACCAATATACTCAAATACCCAAAATTCTTGTGGCATCCTCTTTTACAGTTAGAGAGTTGTTTCTTCATGATCGGGATTATACCCAAGCACCAATCGAACACAGTTCCCTGTAAACACTCCACTGCCACTCTAATTTGTGTCCGAGTGGCGAGATGTAATGATGAAGATCTTGCAACCCATACTATTGTACTTACTACTACCTATAGTGGGAAGTTGGTGATATGAACAATTGGGATGCATGATCCCTTTTTCTGACTCCCTGGCATGCAATAGGTGTCCACATAGTCTTGGACACTCATGGGGTCACCACCCCTGCCAGTACCTTCAAGGTTTACAGTTATACCCCTGTGAGACAACCCCTTGATGAAATATATGTCTTCTAAATCTATCTCCAAGATCTCACCTTAAAGATCAAAAGTCTCAAGGTCATGATCCCAATAGCTAATCAAATGTTCAAGCAAGTGGACATTGGCCCGCATTGGAGAAGTGCAGAAGAACTTTAGTAATGCACATTGTCGTAATGCATGCATAGTGGGGGAATCACGGAGGGAATCTCGGTCCATATCCTCGTCTTCTCGTTCCCTCCATTCTAAAACCATGATTGAACTTGCCCAATTGATCATCACTAATCATTAGAATCTATCAAATTCTTTTAATTTTGGCCATAATTGAAAATTTCCTATGTTGCGCAGTACACGCGACTGTCTTTTAAACAAGTCGCATGTCACACATGAGTTTCCTTCCCATGTACACGATTATATAAGTATCCTACCCATGTGTACTATGCAACCTCCCTAGGGCAGGCCCAAAACAGTAAAATTTGCATAAAATTAAAATTTAGAACGGTTGGAATGAAAGAGAAGGGAAATCTAGCTAACCTGACACTTGTGGAATTTGAAATCGTCCATCGGTTTGTCCTTGTTGAACAATCCAAGTCAGAGGTGAAATATTTCCAAGTTGGGTAAAAATATGAAATGGTATGTTTTAATTCTATTTCTGAAATATATATAGAAAAAATTTCATTTTTTGGGTTTCTAGCCTATAGTTTGAAAAATGTTTTTATAATTGAACTAATACCATGTCTTTTTCCCTAATGCAACAAGTTCGAAGTCTTTCAAATTTTGTTATCCACTCATATAGGGTAGGATTTGGGTCTTTCATATGTCATTATGCATCTATACCTTATCCGTTTTTAACCCTAGGATTACCTCTTTGCTATGGTGTTTAACCATTTTTACCTCATCTACATCATTGTTCTTCTGTGGATATGGCCTCCTTTCCATGAGTACCCTAGTTTAGAACACTTTGTCGCATTTTGGTACTCATGCCACATTTGTCATAGGTTTAGGGGAGCCTTCTTAGCTATTTTTCACGCCAAATTGAGCCTCATTTTGGTCTCTTTTTATAAGCTATCCCTGTTTTATAAGGCTCTCCGCCCTTAGGGAGTTTCTTTAGGCCCATGTTTAACTCCTCAAAATAGACTTAACTCCCGAGTAAACTTGTTCGTTCAGGCTCGTTAAGAATATGTGAATGGGCATCCACATTGGTGGTAGGTTATCACTTTTTTGGACCATGTGGAATAATATGAAAAAGGAACACTCTCTTTTCTTCAAAATTGAGAAGAGTATTCTCAGGTATAGGTTTATCACTTTTTCGGAACTGACGGACTAAACTTACAAAAAAGGAGCACCTGGTATGAGCTTAGTTTTCTCTTTTTCGTGCTCTGGACCCAAACATGAAAAATATTATGAGCGTACTTTATGTCTTTGTCATGCTTGTTAAACCCTAAAGAACAAAGCATCAAGTTTACTGTTGTAAGCCACATTTATCGTAATCAAATGCATCTTTTCGAGTGGTCTTGCCTTCCTTCACACTCATAAAACTCAGGCTATATGCTGCTTTTGAAGGGGCGTTGGGTAGGTGGTAATTTAACCTTTTTCAGACCTTCCTGACTAAGTAGGAAAAAAGGTGCACCTTAATTCTTCGAAAGCTAAGAGAGTTCTTCTGTGGATTGATTTATACTTTTTCGGCCTCAGGAGACTAAATTGTTCGAAAAATCACCCCCCTGGAGTCTTCTTCGGAGTTTTTGGACTCTCAAAATATGAAAACACCAACGAGCATGTACTAGTTCAGGCTCGTAAAATCCACAAATCAGTGACTTTATCAAGCATTATTCTCTCCCCTCTTCAAGCTTGTAAAAAATGAAGAGAGACCTGAGTTGACTTTCCTAGACTCATTAAAATTTAACAGGAAATATAAGGAAGAAGTACTCTCTTTAGGTTATAAACAGTGGCAGCATGTCCTCCTTGAACATAGCACTCTCTGAAATTTTTGATACTCATGTTTCAGTTTACACTTTCAGCTCAGCTATTACTTCGAGTTTCTTACTCCTCCACTTGTCCTTTATAAATGGGGAATCTGAACATGTCTCCTACATGAAATTTAAGTCTAGTTGTCATATTTGCAAGTTAAAAGCTGCCTTGGGTCATCTCTGTGTCATTCTCACTGTTCAAGGATTTATCCCTTCATTTGATTATTATCCTAATTCCATCATTATCCTATCTGATTATTGCTTGTGTCTACCTTCTCGTATCTAGTTCCTAGTCACTCTTGTGATCTATTGGAGGATCCATTGCCTTCCTCATCACAGTATGGTTTCTCATCGGTACTTCCTGAAGCCAAAGACCTAGAGCTTTGATGATGGTACCTTAGGATTCACTATCATCATTGGTGAACTCCTTTGCTTTAGTTGTTAGTTCCACACATTGTCTGACATTCTGTTGAGTTCCTTCCATATTCAACTTCAACACATATTTTCACATGGTAAGGATTGTACTGGTTCCTTTGGATTTCGATGAAGACCTTAGGTTCACATTTATAACCTAAGTTGTGCAAGATTATGTTATGATTAGTTACACAACTTCTAGATTTTTAAGACTCGTCATTGTATATTGTGGCTTTGATCCACCTTTGGAATATATGTGGTCTTGTACTCATATCATATGATGTAATCAAATATTGTAAAGGAGCTAGTGTTCCATTATATTGAACATGGCATCCTCGGATATGATTTTGTATATGGCATTCATATGTTTTTGTTTCAGGTACTTCCTCTGCTGCCTTGGACACTTGATTTCTCCAAGATTAAAATATTGCAATGTATTTCGGCCATCGCTTCCCTCTGACCTCATACATTAGGGGGCATCTGTTATCAACCAAAATGGGACTTCTCTGTCTGAGTATTGACATCCAATATGTCAGGACACAAAAGGAAAATAGGATTGAAGTATCCAAAACATTATAGATGTGCATGACTGATGATACATAATCTCATGTTCAGCTTCATATATTTTTATTTGGAGATTAAGGTTGCACACACGACCATTTTCATTGTAACCCACATGTCATATGTCACTATTTTCATTGCAACCCAGGTGTACATTGAAAACACAAGTTTCCTTTGAGAAAGGAGCGTGTCATATGCACCTTTCCTATATATATACTCACATGTACCTTAATTCAATGTTCAAAAATATAAATCGCGATTAGTCGAGATCAATTGAGCCTTAATCAATAACTATCTCAACTGTCTCAACCATCCTAACCTTTGAAACCACTCCATTTCCTCATGTATAAATAGAGGACATGGGATAGGCCTAATCAATCATTCTTAGAAGAGCAAAGTTATGCTTGTGGTATTCCTTTAGACATCTTGGAGCAGTAAAAATCATTGTCCTTGGTTTGCAGAGGAGTCCTTGTTTCAGAAGCTGGGTTGTAATCTCACCATTTTTTGTTTATTAATAAAGAAAGTTCTTCTTCCAATATTTGTATTGTGGCTTTCTCAGGTATGATGGATTATGATTATTTCAATTATGTTATTATCAATATGCATTCCACTAACCATTTATATATATATGAGATATTACTGGAAGAATTTGTCATTTACAGGTGAATTGGAGAAGCCCTGGAAGCTTTGGAAGAGATTGAAAGAGGAGAAGACCAAGCTTGGATCAACCGGCATAAACTGAGTATGCTAAGCTTCCTTTATATTCCTATTTCTTTTTCTAGATAAGTTGATTGTCTGCAAGTGTCTTCATAATTTGGTAACCCCAGAGACCCTAGGTTACAAGGGTGCATTGTCCTAAACAACAAATAGTCAAAATTTCGAACATGGATGTTACAACAATAAAATAGTAAATAAATAGGTTATAACTATTAGTAATAATAATTAATTATTAAATATCGTTATGAAGAGAAATGTCTCTTCAATATTTGATGGTCAAGCCATATTTAAGGCGGCCATATCCATTGTATTTTATCATCCATTCAATTATTATATATATTTACACATTATTATTATGAAGATAGAATTTCTTCCTCCTTAACCTAGATACGGGATAGATTAACCTGGATATGAGCTGGCATATTACACTCTGATACAGTGTAACATTGGTATCAGAGCAAATTTAGAGTTCCCGATTTCGGTTTTTAACCACTATATTACGGTTTCCCTAAACTATAGGACCTTGTTCAAAAAAGAAAAGAAAAAAATAAAACGTTAAAAAAAGCTAAAGAAAAGAAAAGAAAAGAAAGATAAAAAGATAAAAAGAAAAGATAAAAGAACAAAAAAGTAAAATAACAAAAGAAAGTAAAAAAAATTTAAAAAAAAAGAAAAACCAACACATGGTTTTGCTTTCCAACTCCATTTAAAAAATATCTCGTGTATCCTTGCTTAGATTCCATTCTTATTCATCCCCATACTCCCATCTACCATCCCTTAGGTTCAAAAACCCTAACTTGTTTTTCAAAAAGATTAAATATATTAAAACAATAATAAATTATATTAGTTTAATATTGAATTTTGAAAACAAAATATTATTATTATTAAATATAATAATAACCTTCTTACCTCTAAGCCCAAAAGTCCCTTGTACAACATCCATGTCATCTTATAGTGACGAATTCATAAATATCCTTGAGAAAATCCTTGAGGATATAGATGAGATAAATAAATCTATTGATGAAACATTTAAAGAAAATGAAGATGGATGTGAAAATAACGTAGAACAAACCACCCAAGCTAATGTAAAACATGACTATACAGTAGACTATTATGTCATTTACTATGAGAGTAATGGTATCAATCAAGATATTGTGCAAGACAAAGATATAACATACCCTAGTAATGAAGAAAATGACAACGAAATAATTGACAAGGAGAAAGATGATCCTTACCAAGATTGTTATAAGAGACAAGCCAATGTTACTAACAATAATGATGATCAATGCATTAACAATAATATCACAATAACAAACGCATGAAGGACATATGAAATCACAAGGACTTCATTAAAGAACATCAAAGAAAGAAACTATAATATCTATCAGAGACAAGATAAGACTGATGTTCTTAGGAGCATTATAAGCACAAAGAGCCTATTCAAGGGAACTAACACAAAATATGTTGAGAATAACAACACGAAAATAGTTAAGGTCATCATGTGTGTTGAGTATAAGTTCAATTGATGACAAACATAGTTAAAAGAAGCAATCACACAAGTGGAAAAAGTGTAAACAAAACTTCACCAAGCTCATACTTAATGCAAATACCAAGACAAAATCATCAAAATGAAGAAATGGTTGTAATCAAAATCGCATTTCTCAAGTCATCAGTTCGACACCGAGCCATAATAAAAGACGGCATAAGAAAAATCAGCTTTGAGGACAAATCTTTCCCAAGGGGAAGGCAATGTTACAACAATAAAATAGTAAATAAATAGGTTATAACTATTAGTAATAATAATTAATTATTAAATATAGTTATGAAGAGAAATGTCTCTTCAATATTTGATGGTCAAGCCATATTTAAGGCGGCCATATCCATTGTATTTTATCATCCATTTAATTATTATATATATTTACACATCATTATTATGAAGATGGAACATCTTCCTCCTTAACCCGGATACAGGCTAGATTAACCCAGATACAGGCCGGCATATTACACTCAAATACGGTGTAATAATGGACCATCCTAATCTAATCTTCAATATTCTTGTATTCCTTCCAATCCTTCTATTTTTTATTCTTGATCCACTAAATCACAACACTGTTGTTGAAAATGTAACTTGGGAGATATTATTATTTTATTGTATTATACCTCCATTAGAGATGTTTTTCCTCCATTTGGGGATGTCATTATTGTAATTGGTCATGCAAAATTCATGAGGTAAAACCTTCATTGTAAGTCGTGGCAATAGCACCCCAAAAGAAATTATATAAAATGTATTTTTAGTCTTCTTAGGTAGGTCGGACCCAATTAGATAACCTGGCCAACCTAGTTATGTAAGTGAGTCGCACAACTGAAGAATATAAATAGGGAGGTTCCCTCCCTCATTTGGACACACTCACTCAATAAATTTTCTAAAGAGAGAGAGAGAGAGAGAAATGTGCCAAAGTGAGAAGAAGAAGAAGTTGTCCAATATATCTTTTCTTGGGGTATTCTATCTTGGTTTGACATTGTACTTAATCACAGAACTATTCTGAAGAATTTTGCAGGGTTTTATCCTTTATGGTTTCCCCAAGGAAAATATTTGTGTTCTTGTTTATTGTTTTGCTTGTCTATATTTCATATTAAACATCTAACATAATTGAATTAAAGTGATAACTCTAACATGGTATTAGAGCCACTCTGAAAGAAGGCACTTTGCACCTACGAAAGCTATGGCTTCCTAGTTTAGGGTCTTCTCTCCACAAATCATCAGAAAAAGAAGGCTAGGATTTATCTCCCTAGGAGGGCACATCTTTTGGAGGAAGCAAAATCAGGTTTGAATAATTTTCATTTTTGACCTAGACACTAGTGCCGGGAGAAAATAGGGCATCATATTTGCTTCCCTCCACTAAACTGAAAAAAGGAACTCACTTGGAAACTCACCCTAGAAGGGCACATCTTTCCATGGATTCAGAATTCAGATTAAAAAAAATCATTTTTGACCTCCTCTCTCTACTGCTGGAGGAAACTAGGGCATCAAGTTTTTGGAGTTTTCCTCCAGTGAATTTGGAAAGGGACCTCACTGAACAACTCGCCTCAAGGAGGAACATCTTTCTATCTAGACAGAATTTCAAGATTCCAACTTTGAAAATGAGGGTTTCTATATGGAACCCTAGGTCAGCCAGATCCAGAATCAGCTTGGCATCTCAAATTGGTAAGATCTATTTCATTTTTATTTCCATTTGAGGTTCTCATATCAAGATGATGAATCACACCAAGGTTGAGGATAAACTCGAGGCAGTAGATAACTTCCAAGCATGGAAGTACAAGATCTCTCTAATCCTTGAAGAAAATGATTTGGACAAATATATTAGTGAGGAAGTTCCAACACCAGAGGGAGATGAAGCAAAGGCTATCTATAAGAAGAACTTGGTCAAAGCCAAGAGAATTATTGAAGATTCCATTAAATATCATCTCATTCCTCATGTTTCATCCTTGAAGACACCCAATGATATGTTTGATGTTTTGACAACATTATTCGAAGGAAAGAACATCAATTGGAAGATGACATTAAGGAACCAACTCAAGAATATGAAGATCCAAAACTCAGAGACCATACAATCCTACTTCACAAGGGTCACTCAAATCAAGGAATAACTTGAAGCAGTTGAAGAAAATGTAAAAGAAGGAGAGATTGTTATGACCATCCTGAATGGCCTCCCAAGAGCACGAGACTCATTCATTCAAGGAATATGTGACATGAAGAAGTTGATCACTTTCAACGAACTATGGGAATAATGTGCTCAAGAAGAAGCTCGCCTAATAACAAGAGAAGAGAATATGGGAGCAAATGATGATCAAGCTCGCATAGTTCACTCTAGAAAAAATCACAAGAGGGGGGACCATCATCACATAAGACAAAGGAAACCCAGAAGAGATCTATCCAGTATAAGATGTTACACATGTGATGAGAAGGGACACTACTCCAAAAATTGTCCTAGAGACCAGCATAGATCCATTTAAAAGGGGATCTACCATGCACCGAGAGGGATCAAATCTCTTAAGGTGTAAATCCTTTTTTAGAGTGAAAATGTGTAATCCAATATTTACAATTTTTGTTTATCTTGTTTTATATATATGCAAATCTAAATAATTTAAATTTAAATTAAGCTGACAAGCTATTTTTAATAATATTTTATTATTTTTATAAAAGACACGTGTCAACTATAAGATGAGGACGGAAGGAGTTACACATCTCTCCCATACTGGGCTGTAGAATGCACCTCTTCGGTGCAACAAAAGTTCCTCCAACAAGAAGACTAACAAGAAAAGACATCATGCTCACATTGTTGAAGAGGATGAACTAGAAAGGAAAATAACAAAAGAATATTCCTCAAGTGATGATGAATATGTACTTTAATCCATAAGGATTCAACCCATGATAAAGAAGAACCTCTTATCCATCTCAGTATTTGGATAAGAAGGGATGAAGTTGTGAATGAAGAAGCGACACTCAAATTAAGAACCTGTACACAATCCATGTGATCTATGGTATAGAATACTTGCTCAGCATAAGCAAGATAGGAACAGGTCCTCAGAATCAAACAATGGAGTAAAGCACACTGTTAGAGACTCCAACAATTCTTGCAAGGAGACAAGGACTAAGAGGGATTCTATCAAACGAACAAATATAAGTGTTTAATTGTCCTTTCCTATACATCCAATTGATTAAATGATATTGCTCGGTTGTGTTCCTAGATTTAGGAAATATATTATGCATATTTGATTGTTTGCATTTATGAACAATATACTACTAACTTGCATATGATGGGTAAGTAGCCAATTGTGTTGTACAACATTACATTGCTACTTATCTAGAATGAAACCTCTTTGCTGGCATATTGGGAGTAGTGCACACTCTTAATAATGTTCTAGTAGAGATGGAAGGCCTCTAGAAAATTACCATATATGATAAATGTTGTAGCATTGGCTAAGATAGTTGCATGACTGTGTGACATATATCTTTATGGATAAGAATTTTATTGTTAATAAAATATGAAATGTTTCTAATCATGCAACTGAATTTGAATTGTAGGAAAGATCGTGTAAAACCACCTACAAGAAGGATGAAACCTAGAACAAGTGACGACTATTCAACCATAAAACTCAAAGAAGATTCACTCCAACAAATGGAGAGGAACCTGAAGCTCCCGGGGACAAAGACACCATGACGAAAGAAAGAGCCTCAAATAATCAAGACATGACCTGTCATGTCCCCACCACTCTACCAGAGAGGGAACATGACTATAATGCTATCAAACCCGGGGAATTTAAGTCCTGTGAACATGATAATAAAATGCATTCAACTAAAAACATGTACAAATTCATAAAAATTGCAAATACAGTGGAGGCAATTACATTTATGTAAGCGTTCAACATGTTCATCATACTTCATTAAGAAAATACAAATGCAGAGATTGACACAAGAGATACTTATCTTATGAATAATCTTGTCCATAACTAGCTATGTCGCTGCAATGTTCCACCCAACCATAGGCCAGCGTGCTCCTTAATCTCTCAGCATCATTGCCACCCCCGAGTTGGGCATGATTCCCACAAGGAACTAAGGGATACGGAATCGCACACAACAAGACTATACACCCATAGTCAAGCCGATAATCACATCCAAACACAGTCATCCCAATAGCATATGGGTTCTTAGACTTAGTCATTCAAGCCAACACAAGAATGAACTACACGACAAAAGACAAGTTCTGGGTATGGACAAAAATGTCCTGGGAACCCAAAATTGAAAATGGCAAATGGGGAAAAATGACCCAAGTGACCAAATCACCTTAGAAAACATTTAATGGCCTTCCAAAGGAAAAAAATGACCTCTATTCACACCCAAATCACAGGTATACCCTCCCAGCCACAGAACATAACCAAAAGGGATGGGTTTGCAACCCAAACGGACTAATGAAATGGGGAAAAAATGACCCAGGATGAGCATTTTGTTTCAGATACGTTCTATGGGCTTCACGTGGGAAAAAATGACCCCTTCAATCCCCTGATTCGTGGATCTGCTCTCCCTTGATTGTGCAACACCCAAAAATGGTTTTTCTCAGCCAGGTAATGAGGAAAACAACAACCAAAATGCCCAACAGAGATCCCAACCATTGGGTGTTAACAAAACAACTTCCCATCCATGGGGAAAACATAGGAAACTACAAAAACATGAATGGGGAGTGCCCGGCAGCTCCAAAAATGTGAGGAGGAGAAAAACATGGATGAATGAAGGAATGGGCAGGAATTTTTGGGTGTTAAATTCCCCCATAAGTCAAAATCACATTTCCCAAAAACTAATGGCTTCTCCAATTCGAATTTGGACTGCCATACTCTTCCCATCCCCATGCAATAACTAACTCAACCTATTTTTGGTAGTAATAAATGATTAGGTGAATAAGACAAGAAAGGTAGTTGACAGCTTGATGGGTTCTCCCTTTGAAATTTGGATTTTCCCCATTTTCTCAAAGGTTTGAATATCCCCCCCCCTATTCCTTGTGAAATCATTCCCCCATCTATTTAATGTTGCATTGACATAGCTAGTTGTGGGTATTTTATTAATTGCATATTTACATGATGTAGAAAATTATACTGTGCCATCAGCTAGCATGATATCCATCGGCATCGATTCTGATTACCGAAACATAAAATGCTAAATCCATGGTGGGGCCTTTGCCTTGAGCTCCACACCATGATTTAATAACTCCATTTACATCATATATAATTTAATGCAATTGGGGGTCGAAACCAGGGTGTGACATTCCCCTCCCCCTACAACAACATTGTCCTCAATGCTTAACAAAATTAAACAAAATGCTACATTGGCACCACCCTCAGTGTTCAGCAAAATTAAACAAAAATGTATGTGCCCATAACATGGCACCCTCCAGCTCCCATGTATCCTCATCGGGATCGTGGTGCTCCTTCTGCATTTCACTTGTCCAATGGTATGATCTAGAACTCTTCCTTGGTTCCACTACGCGGTTGTCTTGTGTACGGACTCCTCCAAGTCCTTGATTGCATGCATTAGTACACACCACCAAATCTTTTTCCAGTCTTGGAGAATCCTTCTCCACAGCTTGGAACATCTCCAATGTCTTTGGCATCCAGCAATACCTCTACTCAAACCCAAAGCAATGAGTCAATTCCCATGTTAGTATTCACAAGATTTTCCCAAATCATAGATGAATCACATGCACATGTATATCGACATAAAATCAACAAGAAGTTTCCAAGTGAACTAAATACTTATCTGCATAAGTATCTTCTTTTGGTTCCACAGGTGTCTGACTGGGCTTAATACAACCATGGCATTCACAACCCTGCCCCACCCCACACCTGGGTGTGTATTAAAGGGTGGCCAAATTTTTGCAAGCCTCAAATCACTTAAAAATATCTTTCAACCGAGATCTGACAGCTCTGCTTCAGAGCCTAAAGCTCCCTCTAAATTCTCACCAAGCTCGATGCCCCCTTTTCAGACACAACAACAAATTAATTCACATGTCAGATTCATTCCTATAAGGTGCAATCTATAACAAGATTTTCAAAACCATGGTTGCATCATGTGTTCATGTATATTTGCATAAAATCAACAACAACAGAAGTTTGATAAGTAAACCAAATACTTATCTGTATATCATATCTCAACCGAGATCTGGTATCCCTACTCTAGAGCCCAACACCTCTCTGGGTGTTTAATGGAAGCTCTGCTTAAGTTTCAACACTTCCTCCCAATGCTTACCAATGCTCATGCATTATATGTGTAGCATCTCTCAACCGAGATCGAGTAGCTCTGCTCTAGAGCCTAACACCTCTTTGGGTGCTTAATGGAAGCTCCAGCTTAAGACACTAGCACCTCCTCCAGTGCTCACCAAGCTCAGGCACTTTCTTTCCAGACATCAAAATAAATCAACTCACTTGTCAGATTCACTCTATAAGATGCAACCTTTAACAAGATTTTCCAAAATCTTGACCGCATCATATGGATATGTGTATTTACAGAAAATCAACAAGGATTTTCCAAGTAATCAAATACTTATCTGTGTAGAATTTCTCAATCAAGATATGATCAGGCCCACTCCAGAGTCTAACACATCCTTGGTGCTTAATGATATCTTTGGCTTAAGGGCCTAACACCTCCTCCAAGTGCTTACCAATGCTCAAGCGCTTACTTTCCAGACATCATAATACCTAGGGGTTATTCTCTTCACAGAGACCCACTCTCGTGACAGTCCCCTTACGGCATGAATGTGTGCGAAAAGAAGTCTAACCAGATGTCTCACACCCTGAGCGTCCCTAGTGATGCATAGTGGTGCCTAGATGGCAGGAGGGAGAATCTATGTACCTAAGTACATCCTTCCAAAGCAGCCATGTACTCCATGTACATGTTTTCATCGTCTCACCTATGTTACATACATAAATGTAGTTTACATCAGATGCCATCATAAAATTTCAATCATAGGTTTTCAAACCTATTCCAAAGACATCCCTCCGAGAAGCTATGTACACCCCGTACATCCTTCCAAGGAGCCATGTACACCGTACATATTTTCATCATCTCACCTGCGTTACATATAAGCATGCATTCCATGTGAGATGTCATCATAAAAATTTAATCATAGATTTTCAAATCTATTTCATGCATGGATAAATTTCCAATTATCAAATGATCATTAACATTGATAGTCAATTCCAAAATCGGAATTCACAATTCCGCTTCCCACAGAAAATCAGATTTTTGCAACCATGAGGTCATCCTCATATTGTTTGGCTTTTTCAAGTGGGGAGTACCCATCCCTAACTTACACTTGCTGCCCAAAACCTGGACATTCACATACAACATGTCATATTGACACCATTTTAGATAAGCCAAACAATTAATAATATTCAATTAACAATCATCAACAGAATTTAAAATATGAAGTTCAAAATCTATTCTGTTCAAAAGTTAGATTTCACTCATGAGATCCTTCTCATAGCACATGGCAGTTTCCTGCCTTGGTTTAAGTGGGTACAACCAGACTATTCTGCTCAAGTCATTCTACCTGCAATCTTTAGGAAGAGTCCTTTCATCATGGATCTACAAGTTCACATGCATGATTCCTCATCTTATACATAGACTGAGCTTTACCTGCAAAATATCCTTCAGTGAACCTCCTGCAATATCCTACAAGTCCCACAAAATATCTTAGATCTATTAACTTTCTTGGAGCATGCCAACTCATCATGGCCTCAATCTTTTCAAAGTTTACAGATATTCCTTTATATGAGATAATGTGACCCAAATAATGAATTCCATATTCATAGAAGTCATCGTTGCTTAACCTTGCATACAACTTATGCTTCCTGAGCCATTTCAAAATCAGCCTCAAATGTTCCACATGTTCTTCCTCCTTCTTAGAATAAGTAAGAATGCCATCAAGGAGGAAAATAAATAACATGTCCAGAGACTTACTGAAAACATTATTCATGAGGCACATGAATGTAGCTGGTGCATTTGTGAAACCAAATGGTACCACCACCAAGTCATAAGATCCATACATTGATCTGAAGGTTGTCTTATGAACATATTCATCCTTCATCCTTACCTGCTGGTCACTAGACCTTAATTCAATCATGGAAAACATCTTTTCTCATCTCATTTGATCAAAGAGGTCATCCATTCTATCCAAAGCATGTTTGTTCCCCTCAGTGACTTTGCTCAACTATATGCGATCAATACACAACCATAGTGTATCATATTTCACCATTAGGAATGGTGCTCCCCAAGGAGACACACTTTTCTTAACATACATCTTTTCCAACAACTCTTGCAGCTGCATCTTCAGCTCTAGCATTTCTAGGGTACTCACCATGTAGGGTGTCTTGGACACTGGTGCTTTACCTGGCACAAGTTCAATTGTAAAATCAATGTCACTCTTCGGAGAAAGCCCTGGAATTTCATCAGGAAGAACATTCCCGAATTCTTGCAACACATGAAAGTCCTCCAATCTAGGAGTATCATACTCTGCTACCTCCAAAACATGAGCAGCATACACTCTGCAACCTTTCCCATAGAACTTCTTCAGCTGCATTGCTAAAGACTTCCATCCAGAGATCACTTTTGGAATGCCTTTCACAACCCTTAGGTTGCCTTCTTCATCCAAGCACTCAAAAGTCTTGTTGTAACAATCTATCTTTGCTCTATGGGATTCCAACCAATCCATCCCAATGAGTATATCATAGGACTCAAGTGGTAGCATACTCATATCTGCACAAGTGATTAACTCGTCCATGACCAATGGGAATTTCCTTACCACCTCACTGACCTCCTTCTTGGTTCCAGTGGCTGGTTGGACTAACCACAATCTTATATGCTTTGAATTCTTCAAAGTGAACATCTCAACACATCTAGGGGTGATATAGCTATGAATCGATCTAGGGTCAATTAAAACAAAAATAGTATGTTCAACAATCTCACCCTCAACTTCCACCATAGTTGAGTTATGACCTGCCTGGTGGTCTTCTAACACTGCACAAATTTTAGGAATGATCCCTGCTTCCTGACCCACAGTTTCAGCTTCTTGGGTGCTAGGGACTTGACCCTCATTCCTATTCTCAAGTGGACAATTCATGTGTATATGGGGTCCTTCACATCCCTAACATTTGAGTGGTTCCTTTAGCTTTTCCCTCATCACTCTGGTCGGCTCAATCACAGCTTGTGATGGCTACTTTGCTGCTTTAGGAGGTGAGGAGGCTTAAAACCTGTCTTCCTTGAGTTAAGCTTCTCATTCTTCTCATGGGAATTTCTCCTACTCCCTTCTATCCCTGTTAATCGATTCCCAGAGTTTAGTTGCCTTTGGAGATCTACCAAACTCTACAGCAATGTTGTAGTCAACTGGTTTTGCTCTACCAGAGCCTTGACCAACCTTTTATTTTCTTCCTTACAATCCTGCAACTCTGCCCTCAGGATTCTTATGGTGGATGAAACATCTGTGCAACTCTCTTGTTCCCTCTTCCCAACAGCTTCAGTTCCATGACCTTGGACATTGTAAGTTCGCCTTACATACCCTTCCCCATGTGGACAACTTCGGCGCAAATGGGGTCCTCCACATCTCCAGTGTTGGAGTGGCTTTCTACTCTCTTGTGGATTTCTTGGCTTTTCCCCCATAGCATCTTTCCCATGTCCACTGGGATCCTGTGCATGATCTATGTTGTTAATATTCTTGGCATTAATCCTCTTTGACCTTCTCGGTCCAAAAAAGACCAGTTTTTCAATTTGCATTATGGCTCTGCAAAATGTGTTAACAACATCATTTGTTAGTCAATCTCATAAATTCAAACAATATCTTACCAATTGCTTCTTGTAGGCATTAACGGTCAATGTGCCTTTTGTCGAGTTGGCTAAATTTAGCGATTATGCTAATTAGCACTCCTTCTTGCTGTGGTTTCCTTTCTGCAATAATGCCTATCTCAAGGGCACGACGGGGGTGAAGGACAAAGCCCTCATTTTTTTCTTGTAAATATTTCATTTTCATGCAATCTAGCGCACAAACTCACTGCCATTTTTCATCTTTATGGTACCTGTAGATCCCACTGAAAAACCTGTCAAAATCTCTATTTCGGCGAATTTTTCAGCTTTCCTTCGATCAGGTTTCCTTCCAACATGTCCAAAAAAATTTCCAAATTTTTCAATGTGTATCAGAAAACTTCTTCTTTTTCATCCAATCGGCAAACATGCCACCCTACCACTGTTGCGGAAAAAAAATACTTTTCTTCCGATGACAAAAACTTGCCGACTCTTCCGCCGTTGCGAATTTTTTTTTACTTTTCTTCCAACGTATCGGAAAAATTCTAAACTTTCACCCAATCAAAACTTTCCAATCTTTTCACTGCGTCAAAAAAATTCTAACTTTCCACCCGACGCACCGCATCAGAAAACATTCCGACTTCCATCCGCTACATCGGAAAAATTTTGACTTTCCACCCAACGTGTTGTGGCTGAAACTCCCAAAGTTTTTTGATGTGCCTCGGCAAAACTCGGTCGACATATTGGAAAAATTCACCAAATTTTTCCAATTCCAACACTTAAAAAAATTTTGAAATATTTGTCTTTTATTCCCATCGACTCAACTCAGCCGACACGCATCGACTCAATTCTCCCTTTCCCGTCAACATGCATCGGCTCCGCTCCGACAAACTCATTCGACATGCCCATACATTAAAAAAAAATGAAAAATTTTCCATCTTTTCTTTTGTCGTCGGCGGAAATCTCAGCTTCCACCCAACATGTATCGGCTCGCATCAGCTGACGCAGTTGACATGCGTCGACTCCACTTCAACTTACCGAGCCAACATAGGAAAATTTTCAACATTTAGAAAAATTTGGAAATTTTCCTGTCACCATTTTTTTTCCTCTGCTGACCAGGGTGTAATCCAACCTCTGTCAACTTCTCTTCATGGCCCATTGAGGCCTAAAGCTACAACATGAGCTTTGATACCACACTATCATGTCCCCACCACTCTACCAGAGAGGGAACGCGACTATAATGCTATCAAACCCAGGGAATTTAAGTCCCATGAACATGATAATAAAATGCATTCAAATAACAACATGTACAGATGCATAACAATTGCAAATACAGTGGAGGCAATTACATTTATGTAAGCATTCAACATGTTCATCACACTTCATTAAGCAAATACAAATGCAGATATTGACATAAGAAATACTTATCATATGAAGAATCTTGTCCACAACTAGCTATGTCACTACAACATTCCACCCAACCATAGGCTAGTGTGCTCCTTAATCTCTCAGCATCACTGCCACCCCCGAGCTAGGCATGATTCCTACAAGGAACTAGGGGACAAAGACTCACACACAATAAGACTATACACCCACAGTCAAGCCAGTAATCACATCCAAACACAGTCAGCCCAATAGCAAATGGGTTCTTGGACTTACTCAACCAAGCCAACATAAGGATGCACTACATAGCAAAATACAAGTTCTGGGTATGGAAAAAAACGTCCTGGGAACCCAAAATCGAAAATTGGAAATGGGGAAAAATGACCCAAGTGACCAAATCGCCTTAGAAAACGTTTAATGGCCTTCCAAAGGAAAAAACGACCTCTATTCACACCCAAATTGTGGGTCTATCCTCCCAGCCACAGAACATAACTAAAAGGGATGGGTTTGCAACCCAAATGAACTAATGAAATGGGGAAAAAACGACCCAGGATGAGCAATTCATTTCAGAGACGTTCTTTGGGCTTCACGTGGGAAAAAACAACCCCTTCAATCCTCCAATTCGTGGATCTACTCTCCCTTGATTGTGCAACACCCAAAATGGTTTTTCTCAACGAAGTAATGAGGAAAACAACAACCAAAATGCCCAGCAGAGATCCCAGCCACTGAGTGTTAACAAAACGACTTCCCAACCATGGGGAAAACACAGGAAAATGCAAAAACGTGAATGGAGAATGCCTAGCAGCTCCAAAAACGTGGATGCATGAAGGAATGGGCAATCATTTTTGGGTGTTAACTTCCCCCATAAGTCAAAATCATGTTTCCCAAAAACTGATGGCTTTTCCAATTCGAATTTGGACTGCCATACTCTTCCCATCCCCATGCAATAACTAACTCAACCAATTTCTCGCAGTAATAAATGATTGGGTGAATAAGACAAGAAAGGTATTTGACAACTTGATGGGCTCTCCCTTTAACATTTGGCTTTTTCCCATTTTCTCAAAGGTTTGAATATCCCCCCCCCCCTATTCCTTGTGAAATCATGCCCCCAACTCTTTAATGTTGCATTGACATAGCTAGTTGTGGGTATTTTATTAATTGCATATTTACATGATGTAGAAAATTATATTGTGCCATCGGCTAGCACGATATCCATCGGCATCGATTTTAATTATCGAAACGTAAAATGCTAAATCCATAGTGGGGCCTTTTCCTTGAGCTCCACACCATGATTCAATAACGCCATTTACATCATATATAATTTAATGCAATTGGGGGTCAAAATCGGGGTGTTACATGACTGAGCCACAAAGACCTGTAGATCCACCATGACAGGCAAACACCCATAAGAGAATACCAACTTAGACATGAGAGATCATCTAATATGAAGAAAAGGTGTGGTGATCTAGATGAGACTTATAAAGAAAGAAAGAGGCCTCAGACACACTCGAATTATGTGGCATTGTTGTGTGGCATCATTGATACAGATCCTTCCAGCTATGAGGAAGCAAATGAGAAGAAAGAATGAAAGGAGGCTATGATCAAAGAGTGCCAATTGATCATGGACAATGATGTCCAAGATGCGGTTCAGAGACCTGAAGGGAACTTCGTAGTGTATTCGATGTGGATCTATAATATCAAGCAGGCAACAGATGGCCACATCAGGAAATACAAAGCAAGGTTCATGGTTTCTCTCAGAAAGAGGGAGTAGATTATGGAGAGACGTGCTCCACTGACCAAACACGCTTCTCCAGTAAAGTAGAAGTATCGAGCACAGAACCACATGTGCATAGAAGGATTCGTACAGGCTCAAAAGGCACCCATGGGACAACACATACAATTGCTTGAAGTCGCCTAGAGTGATGGATATCTCAACCTTTGCTACAAGGTTAAAGATGGAAGCATATAGAGGATGACAAGCTCATAGATGGGTGCAAGAGGAAACTTTAACAAAGTTTGAGATATAGGATCTAGGTATCCAATGACCTTAAGGGATGACATAGATGGATACATAGAAGATCAGTAGTAGAGGAGGCTACCTATCACTCCAGTACAGATTGACCTGATGCAAAAGGTACAAGATGCAGAGGGAGGTGCTCCGCTTAAGAGGGAGTGACTACAAAAGATCTCAAAGTTTAAGAATCTTGACATGATTCTTGGGATTAGAGGTGTGGTAGAATCTAGAAAAGATTTTCCTTAGCTAAGGAAAATCCGTGGTCGAGATGTTGGATTGTGAGGCTACACCGATGGCATCAAACTTGAAGTTGTTGTGTGATCCTACTTCAGAGACAACTGATGCCACAATGTACAGGAAGATGATTGGTTTATTGATGAGGAGCATGAGGCTGGATATATGTTTTGCGGTGAATACTTGGATCCGGTACATGGATGAGTTGAGACGTGTTCACATGGTTGCGGCAAAGCACGTGCTGAGGTTCGTGGAGGGTGCGAATGGGTATGGCCTTAGATATGCGATATATTATAGGATCTTCCTGCAAGATATGTTGAATCCGATTGGGATGGTAGTGCTACAAATAAGAAGAGCACTTTAGAGTGTTGCTTGAGCTTGAGGTCTGACATGATTTCTTGGTACAACAAGAAGTAGATGAGCATAGCACTGAGTACAATCGAGGCATAGTATATTGCAACTTGTTCAGTAAGTTGTGAGGCAGTGTGACTTCAGAAGCTACTTGAGGGATAGTTTGATGTCAAGTTAGAGACGACTTGTGTGTCAGAGCACATCGATATCAAGTATCACTATATCCCGAATAAGGTGCAAAGAGGAGCAATGAAGCTCCAGTACGTGGCGACGAACGAGCAGTTAATCAGTGTGTTGACCAAGCTGTTAACCATAGCGAAGTTCAAATACTTCATAGAGAAGCTTGGTGTCATCCAGATCGAGATCCTTAGAAAGAGGGAGTGACGAGTTCTCGCATGGTGGAAGATGAAGGTGGTCCTCGGGACCTAATGTACTTGGGGTGCTCCTAGATGTGCTCCCGTGCTGGAGATGATGAAAGAAAAAAATACGCAGATGCACTAGAGTGAGTTCTCGCATGGTGGAAGACTCAAGTGGTCCTTGGTACATACTACACTTAGGGTTCTCCTAGCATGCTCCCATGATGGTAGATGAGGGATGACCATTAAGAGATGTAAGGCACCTTGGGTGCTCCTATGCGATTCTCACATGGTGGAAGATGCAGGTGGTCCTTGGGATGTAATGCACCTAGGGTGCTCCTAGCATGCTCCCATGCTGGTAGAACGGAATTGGTCTGTTGGACACAAGGTGTGTTTCTAGGCTGCTCTTCGTGTGTGATGATGAGATTATCTGGATACAACAAGATGACAATAGGAGACGCAGGTGATTGTTGTGGCAATGTAATGTGTGGTCCTAGGTTGTACCTACTTGACGACTTTCTCATGGAGATGATGAAGTCCTAAATGGGGTCTAGGCCTGCATTCAGTATGAAACATGACTAACACTGCAGAGTTCCACATTCAATATGAAACAAGACAGACCCTACGAAGGCATCCAATATGAAACAGAATTGGCACTGCAAGGTACATCCAACATGAAAAAGGGCTGGTATTGTATGGATATGATTAATGAAGTCCTAGATGGGATCTAGGCATACACCCAGCATGAAATAGGGATGGCTCTGTAGAAACTTTTGAGGACGAATAGCTTTGAAAGGTGTCATTAGTTAATGATCGACAAGATGAGAATTGATGCAGTGGAGATGACGATCTAGTGATGGTGATCCAATGATGATGTCCAGAGACTGTGCCTAGTTGTGACAATGACCAGGACGAGGGAATACCTTCTTAGTTAAGAGGGAGTGTTTTTTAAAATATAACTTCAAAATATATTCTATTGTACATATTATTGTTGTATTTTATTGTACCTTTGTCAGAGACGTTTTTCCTCCTTTCGGGGATGTCATTATTGTAATTGGGCATGTAAAAGTCATGAGGTAAAACCTCTTTTGTAAGTCAAGGAAATAACACCCCAGAAGAAATTATAATAAATGTATTTTGAGTCTTCTTAGGTAGGTCTATTAATCTGCCACAGTAATCTAGGGACTAAACACAAGTCTCATCAAAGATTAATAACAATAAGTCATGAAAATGGTGTAATTGTGCTACAAAATGAGTAGCCTCTCTGTATATTCACACAAAGAAAGAGTAATACAATACAATGTCATGCTGCAAGCATGAATGACAAAGCAACTTGAATTCCCAAGGAGGTCATTCGAATTGAATGAGTGAGTCTAGCTTAACTGAATGTAAGCCACAGTCAACACTCAAGTTAACCACTGATCAAAACCCTAATTGACTCAACTGAGCCCTAACTAAAGTCGGAGTGCAATAAATGACTAAGTCTTAACTGAAAGAGATCAGACACATGTCACAGCAAGCAAACCATCAAGTGGTAGCACTTCAATGACTCCAATGAACCTCGATGAGGTTAACTGAAGTGTAACTGAACATCAGAAGTGGTTGGAGGCGCCCCTGTTGGCTTCAGTTCATTAAATAATCAATTTAATGAAGGAAGGCGCCTTCACTGCTCTGTTTAACTGATTGTAACCATCAGTTAGCAATATGGTGCATTAATGACACTCAAATCACCCCTAGAGTGCTCCAGTTAGCCTCCTCGAATGTAGCAGAAGGCCAAGTTAGCCTCATTGACTGAAGGTAGGGGTGGGTGTGATCTAGCTGATGTCATCTAGTGCTCCTCTGATGTCAATTAAGTCAATAATACTTAGGATAGTGGTTTAACTAGGCCAAATTGACCAAAAAGAGTGTGTATGGTGGTAAATGTCTCCAACACCCCCCCTTAAGCTATACTCAGGAGGAGTTAGAAAACATAAATGCATAAAAATGCTAGGGCCCCGGCAACTAAGGCCATAGGTCACCCTGTACAATGCTGAAACTGAAACAATGCTCAAAAATAAACTAAGTGAGGAAAAGAGGGAAAACCTAGTGGGAAAAACCCCCCCTCAAGTTGAACACTGAAAGTAGTCTAAATCACCTTGATGAACTCACCCCCAACAGTGAACAGAGGTAAGTGAATTTGTGATGTCCCCGGTTTCGACCCCGTTTGCATGATGTATATATTGTAATTAATTGTGGTGAGGAGCTCAAGGCAAAAGCCCCACCATCGATTTTGTTGTGTATGTTTCGGCAATGCGGATAATTGTCGATGGTATGCTGTGCTATAAGGCACATTATAATTCGGCATCATGTAAACACGCACATCAACTAAAATAAACCACAACCAGCTACGGCAGTGCAACGTTGAATGAAAAGGGCATGGTTCCAAAGGATAAGGGGTGGGGGATGTCAAACCTTGGTTATGGGGGGAAAACCCAAGTTTTGTCACCTTGTTGATTTTCCATCTTCCCTTGTCAACCTCTTGAATGTTTTTTTGGGCAGATGAGGAGTAATGGCTACTGGTGGTTGAGGCAATTAATGCCTTTGGAGTGGGGTGGCAAGACTGTCAGTCCTTTGCCCACCTGCCCACTCCACCCACGTCTGCCCATTTTTCTCCCTCACGCACTCTTCCCTGGTCAGTTCATTCTCACCACGATTTTGTTGTTGGATCCTCCTCACGCACAGGCTGGGGGGGTGGTTTTGGTCTCAGGCAGACATTTTCTTGGCTCCACGAGTTGCTGAGCACCCACGCACTGAAATTTCGCGTCCTGGCTGTTGATTGTTCATCCACGGACAAAAACGAAGTTGTTTTCTCCTCACGCAGGGCCTCCATTGTTGTGCAATCTCACGCAGAGGGATTCTTTCCCCGTCTTTCCTCTCACGCACAGGAATTTCTGGGTTTTCCCACGTTGTTCTTTTCCCAGCGAAATCGTGGGTGCTGTGGCTATCGAAAAGTCGGTATTTTTCCCTTTCCTCTGCGTGGTATTTATGTGTTTTCCCCATGATTTTGTTGCCCAGGACGGGCTGTATTCCCCACATTTGCTCTGAGATGTGCTCACTGAAACATTTTCGGGGCTGTTGTTTCCCCACGTTGTTGGTTGTGCTGCTGGGGTCTTCCTTACATCTTTGGGGCTGTGGTAATTTCGTTTGAAGAGTCATTTTGGCCACGATAGGGCCAAGAATGACTCAGAATTTCTTTTCCTTGTTTAAGCTGTGATAGCTAAGTAATTGCCTGAGTGCAATGGTTAGTCTTCGGACTGTGCTGGCTTGGCTTGTCTGTTGAAAACCTGTGAAACCCAGCTATGTTGGTTTGCTGTTTGTGCCCCTTGGCTATGTATAAGCCTGCAATTGACCCTTATTCCGGAGGAATCATGCCCAGCTCGGGGGTGGCAGTGTTGCTGAGAGACTGATGAGCACGCTGGCCTATGGTTGGGTGGAACGTTGCAGCGGCGTAGCTGGTTGCGGGTTAATTCTTCATCAAAAGATAAGTACTGCCAGTTACTTCATCTCTGTAATTTATATTGATGTTAAATGATGGAATGTCTATGTTTGCTTTCGCTGATGGTTTGAAGGATTGTGCATCCTTGTATGATGAATTATGCCTGTTGTTTAGGTTTTAATTTTAGCATTGATCTCCTCTGTTTTATGTTCATGGGCTGTTTTCCCGGCTGTGTTGATGTTCGTCGCGTCCTCTTCACCGGTTGAGGGATGGGGACGTGACAGAATTTCTTTTCTGAAAAGCTCTTGGTGAAGATGTACGCAATCTACTCATCAGTCGGGCAGTATTGCAGCATGATGGTCCTGTCATGCACTAGCTCCCTGATATAGTGCATGTGGATCTCTACATGCTTGGTCCTCTGCCTGGTAACTGGATCTGTGGATGTATTAATAGCACTTTGATTGTCACAAAAGAGGACAGTGGACAAAGTACTACCAAGATCAAACTCTGAAAGAATGCCTTGCAACCAAACTTCTTGGATGCAAGCATTCACCGCTCCTCGATACTCGGCCTCTGCTGAAGATAGTGCTATGGCAGTCTTCTTTTTGATAGACCAGAAAATGGGGCCACTGCCAAACATGAATACATATCCAGAAGTAGAATTCCGATCAATAGAATCACCCGCCCAATCGGAATCTGTGTATCCAACCAGCTCTAGCTCAGAGTCTACAGCATAGTGAATGTTGTAGGTTCTGGTTCCCTGAATATAGTGGAGGATCCTCTTGGCTTCCTTCCAATGAATATTATGAGGCTGCTGCATATATCTTGATACAGCATTCATGTCATAATAGATATCAGGCTGAGAATGTGTCAAGTACAACAAGCTACCAATCAGTTGTCGATAGATAGTGCAGTCCATGGGGGGTGTGCTTTTTCCTTCTTCAAGGATGATCCCTAAAAGGAAAGGGAATGGTGCAGGCCTACATTCAGCCATGTTAAACTTGACTAATAGGTATGATATGTATTTGGACTGAGTGACCATAATCCAATCATAATTTTGCTCAATTTCGAGCCCCAAAAATTGTTTTAGGAGCCCCAAATCACTCATTTCAAAGGCATTGCGAAGAGCAGTTTTGATGGTTGAAATGGAAGCAACTGTGCTACCTGTGATCAGTAAGTCATCAACATATAAAACAATAATAATTAAATTACCATCATACTATAGTAAATACACATTTTGATCTGATCTACACCTTTGGAAGTTTTGTGAGAGAAGGAAGGCATCCATCTTGGGATACCACTCTCTTGGGACCTGTTTTAACCCATATAGTGACTTCTTTAGCTTGAAAACCAAAGATGGATCAGTGATGTATCCCTCAGGATGCTTCATTTATATCTCCTCATGAAGATCTCCATGCAGAAAGGCTGACTTAACATCCATATGATGCACTTCCCAGTGCTTAGATGCTGAAATTGCCAAAACTAGGCGGATGGAGTCCATTTTTGCAACTGGTGCAAAGGTCTAATGGTAGTCCACACCTTGGACCTGAGAGAAACCTTTTGCCACCAGCCTTGCCTTATATTTTCAGGTATTTCCATCAGCATCAAGCTTGTTCTGAAACACCCACTTGCATTGAACCAATTTCCTTCCCGGAGGAAGAGAAACTAGCTCCCAAGTAGTGTTTTTCTGAAGAGAATTCATCTCTTCATCCATGGCAACTTGCCATCTCGGATCCTTCCGAGCATGGTAGTAGGATTTTGTGTCTGAACTAATCATCAAATAGCAAGTTTCAGACAGAAAATTATCAGGACAAGAGAGCGCAATGTCTGCTCTTTGGAAATCAGACCGGGTTCTCTTTGGATCATCCGGATTTCCAATGTTATCTCCTGCGGAGGAGAGTGTCTGTCGGGCCCATGTGGGAAGATGATTTTGTACTTCAAGTTTTGATTCAGCATCTGATTTTTACTGTACACTGATATCAGAAATTAGAGGATCCAAATTAGGGCCATCACCCCCAATTTCATCATCCAAATATTCAGTAGAATAGGAAGGAAAATCAACAGTTTTCTCCTTCACTAACTCCACCTCCTGAAGAGGCTCATCGAACTTGACACTTCTCTCGATGATGATCTATTTTGTTTTTATATCCAGCAGCTTGAAACCTTTTGATTCATTAGGATACCCAATAAACATACATTATATGCTTTGCGGTTGCAAAGCCCTTCTTTTATCAAGTGGAATCTAGGCCCATGCAGTGGACCCAAACACCCGCAGGTTCGACACATCCGGCTTGTGTCCAAAGTATGCTTATAAAGGGGTATTCCCTTTCATGGATGAGTGTGGCACCCTGTTCTGAATGTATGCTACAGCATGCATGGCTTCAGCCCACAAATTTGCAGCCAACTTCTTTGATTCCAACATACAGGTGGTCATCTCCTTGAGAGACCGATTCTTCCTTTCTGCTACTTCGTTGTGCTAGGGAGTGTAGGGAATTGAATGTTGGACCTGAATACCACTTTGGGAGCATATGTGCAGCAACTCATTACTGACATACTCCCCACCATTATTAGATCTCAATATCTTGATCTTAATCCCAGAGGCATTCTCGATCAAGGCCTTCAGTTCAGAAAATTTTTCACATACTTCAGACTTCTTTTTGAGAAAGAAGACCCATGTGTACCTTGAAAAATCATCAATAAAAGTCAGAAGATACCTTTATCCATTCATGGATGTGATGGGCATCGAACCATTGATATCAAAATGTATCAGCCCCAATATGCATGTAGCTCGGTTTGCCTTTCCCCAATCGAACTTGTGCTCAGGGTGTTTTCCAATCACACAGCCCTTGCAATTTCCAGTGGTTGCCTTGATGACCGGGAGGCCTTCAACCATGGATTTTTTCTGTAATTTCTACAAATATTTGAAATTTAGATGGCCAAGACTTTCATTCCATAGCCTACTAACTTCATTTCCATGAGTTAGCAGAGCGGTGGGCTTTGCATCTGCAACAAAGTGAGAGAACTCATAGGCTTTTGCATGATGGTTTGCAAGGCCTTTAGCAATGAGTTTCCTGGATGCAAGCTCCATTATTTCAACATCATTTGGGCTGAAAGAAACTCTCTTAGGCACTCTAGTATGTCATCGGATAGACACTAAGGAGATTTGATGCCAGAGACGGTACATACAAAACATTTGAAAAATAGCCATTCTTAAGATCAATCATACCTTGTCCTTCTGAAAGGATGGTCGAGTCATCTCCCATGTGGATGGGGATGGATTTTTTGGTCTCCAAGGATGAAAAGGAGTCTCTTTCAGCCATAATGTGGTTCGAAGCTCCAGAATCAATCAAGAGTGATTTGGACTTCGAAGTGCTTGCCATGAGGGCATGACCTTTTTCATGCTATGGTTCTCGATCTTGCTGATCTCTCCTCCGAAATATTTCTGGAATATTGATGCGATTTCTCTCAAGGAGAGAGGTAGCTTCATCAATATTATTCTTCATGCAGGCATGTTCAGAGTGGAATCCCTTCCCACAGTATGAACACTTGACTTTTTCCTTTCCATGATGCCCTTTTTCTTTATTCTTCCTTGAGCCGGAAGACTCATCATGCTGTCGGTTTTCAACTTTAGGCTTAGGAGCTTTGAATTTAGTTTTTGGGTTCTTCTGCTGCTTTCCTTTACCCTTCAGATCTTTGGGCCCTGAGACATGGAGGGCTTGATCACGGAAGGATCTGATGATCCCCATCTGGACAAGCTTATCATGTTCACTTGTTAGGGACTCAATGAAGGCATTGAGTGTAGGCATCTTCCATCCAGGGGTTGTGAGCTTCCCCGCACTGAATGTAGAGACAAAAACTGAATAATCAGTTTCAAGTTTGGAGAGTGTGGCGAGGATGAGCTAATCATCCGCCTTTGCCACTTTGCATTGCTTCAAGAGTAAGACAATGTGCTTGAACTTTGAGAAAAAATCATTCAATGTCTCGAAATCGGAAGGCTGGAGAGACATTGATTCATTTTCAAGCTGGTAAAATCTCAAATCATCCTGCTTTCCATATAGGGTTTCCAATTTGTCCCAAGTTTCCTTTGGAGTCTTCAATCCCGAAAGATGGAAAAGAAGATCCCGGGAAATAGAGAGGCACAAGAATCCGAATGCTTCATCCTTCTTGTTCAAGAATCTTGACTTGTCTATAGCAGAACTAGGCTCATCTTTAGTGTCCATGGTGACTCTATAGAGTCCTCTAGAGCGCAGCTAAATCTCCATGTCTCCTTTCCATGAGTGGAAATTGAATGGAGTCAAAAGATCTACTAAGGAGGCCATCTGGATCTGCTGGTGCGAATGCCTCACCTGTAGAAAACCTGAAAATCACAACAAAAAGGGAAATGTAAGGTCGGACAACCTGCACATTTTAGGATTTCATCACACCCAGCATATCCAATCAAGCAAGTTTGATCAACAAGTTCTTTACTTGGGGTATTAAGTGGTAAACCTTGGCTTCTGGTGCAGTGCTGGATTTTTGAGCTATTGCTCAATTTTCATGCAAGATCTGTTAAAAACCTTGTTTTTAAGAGATCTGAGCTTCATCCTGCCGTGAGCTCTGATATCATATTAATCTACCACAGTAATCTAGGGACTCAACACAAGTCTCATCAAAGATTAATAACAATAAGTCATGAAAATGGTGTAATTGTGCTACAAAATGAGTAGTCGCTCTGTATATTCACACAAAGAACGAGTAATACAATACAATGTCATGCTGCAAGCATGAATGACAAAGCAATTAGAATCCCCAAGGAGGTCATTTGGATTGAATGAGTGAGTCTAGCATAACTGAATGTAAGGCACAGTCAACACTCAAGTTAACCACTGATCAAAACCCTAATTGACTCCACTGAGCCCTAACTAAAGTCGGAGTGCAATAAATGACTGAGTCTTAACTGAAAGAGATCAGACACATGTCACAGCAAGCCAACGATCAAGTGGTAGTGCTTCAATGACTCCAATGAACCCCGATGAGGTTAACTGAAGTCTAACTGAACATCAGAAGTGGTTGGAGGCGCCCCTGTTGACTCCAGTTCATTAAATAATAATTAAATAATCAATTTAATGAAGGAAGGTGCCTTCACTACTTTGTTTAACTGATTGCAACCATCATTTAGCAATATGGTGCATTAATGACACTCAGATCACCCTCGGAGTGCTCCAGTTGGCCTCCTCGGATGTAGGAGAATGCTAAGTTAGCCTCCTTGACTGAAGGTAGGTGTGGATGTGATCTAGATGATGTCATCTAGTGCTCCTCTGATGTAAATTAAGTCAATAATACTTAGGATAGTGGTTTAACTAGGCCAAATTGACCAAAAAGAGTGTGTATGGTGGTAAATGTCTCCAACAAGGTCGGCTCCAATTAGATAACATGCTTGACCTAGTTATGTAAGTGAGTCACACAATTGAAGAATATAAATAGGGAGGCACCCTCCCTCATTTGGACACACTCACTCACTCAATTCTCTAGAGAGAGAGAGAGAGAGAGAGAAGTACGCCAGAGTGAGAAGAAGAAGCTACCAAAGATATATTTTCTCTGGGTATTCTATCTTGGTTTGACATTGTACTTACTGACAGAACTATTCTGAAGAGGTTTGAGGGGTTTTATCCTTTATGGTTTCCCCGAGTAAAATATTTGTGTTCTTGTTCCATATGTTGACTTTTCCAATTAAGTTATATATTGGCATTATTAATTTTAACTGATTTGAGTAATTTTATATTTGAAAGGACTTTTTCATTCTATACAGCCATGCTTCGGATTCCTCTCGTTTCTCTGTTTCGCCTTTAAAATTTGGTGGTTTAATCTTTTTAAACTCTCCAGAAATCTCTTCATAAGACTTATATTTCCTCTTCCTAGAATGATAATTATCTTCACTGATGTCACTAGAATACTGGTGATTCTTCCTATGTGAGTCACCATAAATTTTAGAAGAGGAACTGCTTTCAATTTTAGAGTGTTTTGACCTTTTACTTTTATGTTGATAGGATGTATTAGCAGAGTCTATCAATTTATCCTTTCCTTCGTTCAAAAACTTTTCCAGCAGTATTAGGTTCAGCTCCTCTTGAGCTCTTAGGATTCTTTCATTCTCTTTTTTAACAGTCTCCATTTCAATTTTTAATTCTTTTACTGTTTGCAGCGATTCCGAAGAATTATTAGTTATATCTTCTTTAACAGGTTCTTTTCTAGAATTACTTTGTTCATTTAATGGGGACCCCTCTTCTGCATATTCTTCGAGTCCTTCCATACCTACAATTCTAGTTCATAAAAAAAAATGTACAACAACATTAAAGTTATAAATCATTACGCATGATTTCTATTTACTTTTTGTTTACGTGAGTTGAGCCACTTCAGGCCTAGTGTCTGAACATGTGCTCTAATACCATATGTAACACTCCAAAAAAATCACAAAAATTTAAAAAAATTCCGTGTGATGTTTAATGCTAAGTCATAGCCTAAGAGCATTAGTTTAACAACTAACAGTTAACATTCTTGATTATCGGAAACTAGAGACTACAGAATTTACTTACTAACTTTAAACACATTGGTTACTAACAACATTCATTCTATTATTGAATCCTCTTAGTGTTGATAGTTAAAGAGTTGGAGACTTAAAGAATTTAGGTCCACTGTTTATTCTCTAGTATGTGCATGATTCCGATAATTGTTTTTCTTGTCTTATTAAAGGGGCTTCGAGGTTTTTCCCGAGGCTTACTTAACTTTCTCAAGCTAATGCAGAATTGATGCTTTTACAAGTCTTTACAAGTAAGGTTTACTCCTAGGTTACGAGGTATAAAAACTTAAATTTAGGAAGACTAAAAACAAAGGAGCAAGCTAGGAAAGAGGTCTTAAACTTTACTTCCAATCTTATACTATCGAAACATGATAAAATCATGTTCCAGAAACCAAACTATTTAACTTGTCAGCAGAATAGACTTGCTAGTGTGCTTTAATATTTTATTAAATATCGTCATGCTCTTGGATGTTGAAGGTACTATAATTCTTATTACTTTCCACAAAATTATATAACTTATGATCTTTAATCTTGCTAAGGACTAGAATTTTCCCTATGTCCTAAATTTATCATCATTACTTGTTTAGCAGTTATAAACTAAACTTAAAACAAATCTAGTTTAAGCATATAATATATTTGATGCATGATATACATGTGCCAACATGAATCTATATATAAATGTAATGCATCTCATATATGGTAGGATATCCTAGCATATATAAATTCATTCCTATCAAATAAGTTAAACTATGCATATTTGATATATGAATTATAATATTTAAAATAGTAAAAAAAACTAAAAAGCACTATAGCTATAACAAGCTAAAATATGCTCGTAACAATTCATGCTTTAAAACTTGATTTATGTAATAATATTAACAAATATTTCTTGTAGGGTTTAAGCGTCGGACTTAACTATACAAAACCCAATGAATTTCAAAGTTGGTGGAATCCATGTGTTGTAGTCTCATTGGAGGAAGAGTTGGGCATAAACCCTAATCCCTTAAATACCAAGAAGCCCTAAAAACGTGGTTTGTTTTCCATAGAAGGGTTTGTTAGGTGAAGGTAAGAGCCGACAGGATTTGACCTTCTCGGCTTCTGCAACACTTGTTCAAAAACTATATTAGTTTGAGGCATCCATTGGTCTGGAGCTTGGGATATTGCAAGAACTGTATTTTTCCAGCTAGTCGAGGTGTTAGCAAGTTTAAGGCCTGGGGTCTGTGCCATTATTTAACTCTTGACCTCGGCCTTGGAATATGTAGGTTTAGAACTATGGCCCCTCAAAGATTTTTTGAGCTCCACATTTACCCAGTGGTTTCTTCTATTTGCTCGAGGTGATTATCAAGGCTGATACTTCGGTTCAAAACCACGACCAAGAGCTTAAAGATTATACTAGTAAGTAAACAACATCCTTTCTCAGTATTTTTAATTACCCAAAGAAATGAAATATAAAACAAAACTAACAGTTTTCAGAAATAAAACGTTGCATGTAGGTGAAATATTGACCACCCACGGTCTGAAAGGGAAACAAAGCTCCAAAGTTGAAAGGTTTGGAACCGCAAGGTGTGAGCACGAAGCCTGGGTAAGCCTCGGTTTCAAACCCTGAGGTACCTTTCATTGCTGGTGTGTTGTGGCAGTGTTATCGATGGTGCTTGATATTATGACAGTGATAATTGGAAAACTTACAGCAAAAATTTGTTGTTTGGTTTTGTAAATTTGATGGAGGTCGTATGGCCAATTGTAAAGATGACCCTTCTTCTTAGTTTTGTAAATTGTTAATAGCTAAGGTTAAGTTACGACAGTTTTGGTTCTTAAATGATATCGTGACTGTTTTGGTTAAAACTTGAGAATTTTAAAGACTCGGTTTTATAAAGACTTGTTCCAGGGCTACGACCGTAGAGTAAACATTTGTTACTAAAGCTTTTCTTTTGTGAAAACGATGGCACTGCAAGTTGAGATTTTGTAAAGAAAAGTTGTGTTATATAAATACTTGAGTTCGATTCTGTTCATGGATAATAAAAAATTACGAGTTACAAGTTGAACAATTGCTGTGAAAATTATTAAATTATATTGGCAAATTCAATTATTGTAAAGCCTTTTATTATAGGCGCTGGTGTTCATGCTTACATAGGGTTTTGTTTTTAAAGAACAATTTGGTAAAGTAGACTTTTAAAGATTAACTTCTGATTTTTTTTTATGTATAAACAAAAGTTTATTATGTCCTGCGCAGCAAGATATATATGAATCAGCATGACCTATTAATCCACTCAGTATTAAGATTTAATTTTTTCTATCTATAGAGTTTTATATAGTTACAAATTTTATTTATTAAACTAATTTTTTGTAAACTTATTTATCTGAAATGTAATTGGTTCTGAAACAATGACGTAAGTCTTGAATTTGGTGCCCCAAGAGCCAACTGTGGGATGTCGTAAGCAGTTATTAATGTCTTTTGCAAACTGACTTGCTCCGAATTACCCAGACTATCTGCCATATCTGCAGTCTGCCATCTCTGCCACCTGCACTACAGTCCAAGGTCTCTGACACCTACTCTAAATTAAGGACACCTACACTGTCGTAAAGTTTCACACCTCTACAACCATGTATTAAGTTGCACACATGCATAGCCATGCACTTTCCACCTCCGCAGTGATGCAATACTGACACCTACACATCCATGCACTTGCCACCATCACGGTGATGCAAATTAGTAAGAGGCATATATAAAGAATAATTTTGCATCGCTCCAGTTCAATTCTTCCTGAGCTAAGGGGGGCCAAGGAAATCTTCCACCATTCAACGACCTGTTAATTGCAATATTATGAGAGCAAGGCCATTATGTGCATCCATCTTTCTTTAAGGTATCTTATTATGTCGCTCAAGAAGAGTCACTCACCTGAGAAACTCATCTCTTCTTCTTCCTCTCTGTCTGTCTGCATCGTATACATAAATCTAACGACCATTTCACTAGAGTCTAAGATAATTAGGATCGCCTTTGTTTATGAATCAGCCTTCTTCCCTCCAAGCACATTTAAATTATGATCCATTCTATTGCAATATTCAAATTTTTGGTTTTGTCTATTCCACTGCTCTCTAACTCAGTGGATAAGTCTCAAATTGAGAGAACTACTCATGATATTATTCTCAAGTTCTGGAACTGAGATTACTGGTATTTGGTACTTTTGATCTAAAAGATAGTATAAATGATCTCAGGGACGATGGATGTTGTGGAATTTTGGTGGCTAAAGGTCTCCCACATATGCAACTTTAAGCAAAATGTGAGTAATTTTTTGTTTTTAATGCTCAATTGTCAAAAACATTTGCAGACGTGAACATTGAATAGTTTGTTTTAATTTAGGTAGATTGTGTGGTCCTCTTCTTTTTGTTTGCTTATTGGTCATGTAAACGCTCTCATGTTTTTAAAATTCGCTTATCGGTCATGTAAACGCTCTCATGTTTTTAAGCTTGAAACATGGTCTGAACCAGTGTTATAACACATTTTGTTTGAAGACGATTTCGCTAGTCTCCCTTAGTCTCTTTGGGTCCTGAAATCCAATTATCTTGCTTATGAAAACTTTATTTATTTATTTTAGATCTATTTTGGTTTACTGTTTGATCATGCTTTCACCATTTTTTTGTTTAAATATTTTAGTTTATGTGGGTAACAAAGCACTTATTTTTATATGATAATTTAAGTTTGACAAAAGAATGTATATAAAAAAAATCCATAAAATTGTTTTTCAAAAATATTATTATTCAAAAAATATTATTAGTTTGAATAACACGTCTTAGTATTCACAGAATGTAATTAGTTGTTGTGTCCTTATTAGATAGTTAGTTCATTAATTCATCATAATTATTTTTGTTATTAAACATTTTCATTCTATTTCTCTTCTAAATAAAATAAGCAAACATTAAGGGATCTCCAGCATCAACTAGTCAGAACTATGATTATTGCACCATATTCTCTTTATTCATGGCCAAAATAAGATAGATAATATGTGCTTTAAATCGATTTATAACACAATAGAGCTATCGTAATTAGATCTGGGGAGCAGCGTCTCAATGCACAATATAGGTAGTTATATTCTGGCTTTCACAAGTTTTGATAGAGTTCTTAGCCCTAGGTGTAAATATATTTATTTTTGAATTCTTTATTGGTTATTATCTTTTCTTTTTAGAATTAGCAAAATTATAAAAATTAATTAACACGGAATAAAAATACACAAATTATGCAACCATGCAAATGTAATTTTGAGTTGAAAAATAGTTTTTGTGTTATATAATATCGTTGGAAATTGAATTGTCTGTCTGCATTGCAATGGGCTAGTCCAATTGGTTGGCTTCTTTGCTTTCTCAATGTCGATCGTAATTGGTTGGCTTCTTTGCTTTCTCAATGTCGATAGTAAACGCTTTAAGATCAAACAAAACAAGTTAAATAAGCAATCAAATAATGTAATTTTTCTAAGTCAACTTCAAAAGGGACTACCTGGAATGGACTTACGAAACATTGATTTATCCCTTGTGACCGAACCGAATATCTAATATCTCTATCTTGTTGTTTTCTTTTCTTACTTGATTATGACTTGTTGATTCTCGTTACTGCAATGGGACAAGAACCTAGCTGCTGCAGGCTGGGGATTTAATAGAGCTCAGAAAGCGCTAAATGATATAATTGAATTGCCCACTCCAGTTCCACCCATGTTTCAACAATATGAGATAGGCCTTCAGTTAATTAAGGGCAAAAGGCTTATTTCTGGCAGAAGGTTGAGCAATTTTTAGCTCTATCTCACGGAATAAGTGCTAGTGAAATCACCTCCCAATTCGAACTTTTGAAAGGGAATCTCGGGACTGTACATACGATGCAGGGATATTGAATCCGTTGAGTTTGGGTGTGTACTTTATAGCCAAGCATCTGGGTTGAACAATTGCCAGAAGCTCGTTTAAATCATTCAATATCGATGGATTTGAAAGAAAGTTTTGAGAATTGGACCAGAGATTTAATTATGTATAATGTTTTTTAATTATTAGATGTATTTGATTTTTTAATTAATTTGAATTATAATAAAAATCAAAGAACCAAACTTTCATTTTTGTAATGTTTGAATTAATATTTTATTTAATTATTATTTTTAATTAATATTGTCTCAACGCTTATTGTCTTGTTACTTCCTTAACCCTTAAATCTGTGGTATATAGGTGGCAACATTAACCTAGATTGAGGGATGACAGTGTATGGGTGACATTATTAATGGATAATAATTAACATTACGTAAGTGTTATAGAATGAAGAAATTCGATTATGGTTAAGTGAGTGCTTCCAAAGATTGAAAGAGTTGAATGATATGTTGGACATACAAGGTCATAGGTAAATCATCTTTGTTTGACTTTGATTACTATGTCCATTTTGAATTATCTTGAATAGAAAATTATGTTGTTTATTTATTTTACATGGCGTTTTATTGCTGTGTATAACACTTTTATCATCGGATTAAGAATTTTTTTTATTTATGTGAAAGAAATGCATTATAAAGTAAGTAGTACATGCTATTCTTGTAATCGGTAGGGAGTTGTTGTAACGACATTCTAGAGTTCATGGACATGGGACAGAAGCCATAAAATATTTATTTCATGCATATTTTGTTTATAAATCTCATTAGTTGATTTGAATTAATAGTTTATACACATAATGGATGGTATTAATCATTTTTTATTTTTTTTAAATCTGTACTAATTTTTATAGATTTATTAAAAAAATTAAAAACCTAATAACCTAATATTTACAAACCTACATTTTTCATGGATAATTTGTTTCATGACTTTTTTTTAACATTCTTGTGTAGTGGGCTTAATGTTAATTTGCCAAACATAATAAATATCCATTTTTTTATTATAAATTTGTGAAAGCCATAGAACACAATTGCAATGCTTGGAATGGATTTAATATTTTTTTCAATAAAGATACCTGGATTTAGTATAAAAAGAATAAAAAATCAGCCTATGGTAGTTTTCCTTTAAACCTTAGTCGACCCCTTGAAACCCTAGATTTTTTTTTAAGATTCAACACTAGAGGCCTATAGGATATAAGAAG
This sequence comes from Pseudotsuga menziesii, assembly GCA_001517045.1. Lineage (NCBI taxonomy): Eukaryota > Viridiplantae > Streptophyta > Pinopsida > Pinales > Pinaceae > Pseudotsuga > Pseudotsuga menziesii. The sequence goes on along the minus strand of LPNX010539183.1, from coordinate 6,913 downwards.
ATGTTTAAAGACATAACTAAGAAGAGAAAATGGAGTTGGAATTCAAGTACAACATGGTGATGAGATTGGTGTCATTGGACAAAATTTGAAATTGTCAAGTATTGGTATTGAGAATCACGTTGAGTCTCCACTACCTCCAGAATGGCAACAATGTTTAGACCTTGAGGTTTGTTTCCTTCTTCTATTTTTATTCTTGATTAAATATTGTGTTTCTCTTTTATTCAGGGTTTATACTTTTACGTTTGTTTCCTTTCTCTATTTTTTTTTCTTGATTACATATTGTGTTTTTCTTTTATTAGTTTTGTTGTTGTTGTTGTTGTTATCATTGAATTTTGTTTCATTCCTCTAGTTTTTTTTTATTACAAATTGTGTTTCTCTTTTAATGGTTTCTTTTGTCGGTCATTGAATTCATCAATGATTGCAGACATGGTAAATATATTATTACATTTCAGCCACAAAAAGGAAGACTTGACATGATCCAAGAGAAACAAGTCCACTTTCTAGCTGTCAGCCTATGCAGTAGGACCTCCAAATGAATCTTCTAAAAAATGGTCAGATATTGAACTCCATTTAACTTATTATAATATTATTATTGATTCCATTCATCGATTAGAAAATTATTTTTTTATTTAGACATTAATAATCCCTTTATCAGATGATTAATCCAATAGGATTTATTTATTAGCCCAGGGAAGATAGTTAGCTTACTGTTTAGGGGACGCATTTTACACAAAAGAAAGAAACACACGATATACCTCCGTCTCCCTACACCCATACCCGCGCACGGGAGACTTCATAGGGAGGGAGACCTTTCTCATTTTTTAACCCAGCCATAGGACTTATTTGTGTCATATCAAGATAAGATTTGGATTCGTAAAAAAGGCTCAATCGTGATCGAAAATGAGAGTGTGGGTAAGTAAGCAGCAAGCAAGGTCGAAGGGAAGCAAGCGAGCAAGTCAAGTGATGTCAGATCATCTATATCGTCATCTCCGTAAAGAATAAGGTTGAATAAGCGAGAAGAAGAAGGGAAGGAAGACAAGGAAGAGAAGGGAGGAGGGACAAGGATAAACAAGGAAAATAACTAGTACCAGCGACTGTTACCTTACTATAATCTAGATAGTTATCCCCGTCCAGCTCAGAAAATCCCTAGTCCAACAAGTCCACCAGAAGGAATCAGTCTGTAACCTTTCAACAGAATAAGCAAGCCTTGAACCTATCACCAGAAGCCCTTTCAACCTTTTCCTATAACCTAGCACCTTTTGACAGAAGCCTTTAACCGGGGGGAACCAGATGCCTTTACCTCCCTCTGTCAAGAAAGCAGCTCCATCAAGCAAACCAAAGATCGAGTCAAGCCGGAACAAAAGGCTCATACAATTTGTATGAGCATACAAATTGTATGAGTAAATAGGCTAACTAACTCTGTATTATTCTTCATACGATTTTTTTATGTTTTTCAACTGTATAATCTTGTATGCTCATGTATATTTTATATTTTTGTAAATTTATAATATAATTAAATTCTTTTTAATTGCAGGTTTTTTATGGAATATATTATATTTCTTGGAAGGTAATAATGTCTTTGTATTATGTCGGAAGTTATCTACAATCTTATGTAAAATAATAATACATTTAACCCATAGTTATATGGCGTTGTATTTACTTGTGTAGATTATTTGTCCATGGTATTGTATTAAGAGATATTATTTTGGAGAATTATATTATTCCACATGCAATATGTGAGAGTAATCCCTCGTGATCTCTTAGTATATAATAGGGTCAAGTGAGTCTCTACATATCATGTATTATTGATGTAGCGGTGGTACTATTGTGACACTTATGTACATCATCTATATTCTTTGGGATATTTGTGCTTTGCTCTCTTGTAAGATTGGAGAAGACATTCTGGAGATAATAGAAGACTACCTTCCCGTGGATGTAACTCATTAGGGTGAACCACGTATATTGGTGTTCTCTTATCCATTTATTTTCTTGTTCTTATCTTTTATGATATGTTGTTGGTTGCTTAGATAGGTTAACTAGTTTAGCTTGACTCTACTATTCTAACATGGTATCAAAGTGGGTTGCTATGATCTAGTACCTTCTATAGCTTTCAATCAATAACGATTATCATTTGGGCATTGTCATTTTGTTGTAGATTTGCTTTCTATCTGGTAGCCATTAGGCTTCTCTTCAAATCTGGGCATATTTCTGCATTTTTTTTTTACCGTAACCCTAACTTGTTGTGTAAGATTTTTGCAGAATTTTTTCAAGGGTTTCTTGATGTTTTTTCTGTAGATCTACATGATTCTGAGGCTCTCCTCAAGGAGATCTTTCTTCCGATTATAAAAATGGTAGTTATAAAAAAAGGTCGTAACTTGGTCAGTTTTTACCGGAATTTTGATTACAACCTATTTTTTGCAATTGAAAACTCCATTCTGGATCCACCTATGCGACCAGAACAGAAAACTGGGTATTTATGGGCTTCCTTTCGGTAATAAAAACGACAGTTATACAAAAGGGTCATAACTTGGTCATTTTTTACCGGTTTTTTTATTATAGCCTATTTTTGGAATTGGAATAGCCATACCGGATCCAAGTACGTGACCAGAACAAAAAACTAGGCATTTATGGGCTTCCTTTCTATAATCAAAATAGCAGTTATAAAAAAAGGGTCGTAACTTCGTCATTTCTTACCGGTTTTTTTTATTATAACCTTTTTTGGAATTGGAACAACCATTCGGGATCCACCTTCACGACCAGAACAAAAGACTAGTCTTTTCTGGGCACATTTTTTCACAAGGTTGTAAGTGAAAGTTTCTCCTCTTTTATTTACTGTGTTTCTAACTATGCTTTTGCAGATTCAAATCAGTAAAGTGTAACTGTTTTCAAGTTCTTCACTATTTTCTGTCATTTTTCAGTATTAGGGTTTCTTATTTCTTAACAAAATTTCACTCATTATGACTTCCGAAGTAACTTCTGTTCCTGAATTAGTTGGTTCTAACTATCTTGCCAGGAAGAGAAAGATGATTAATGTTCTCATTAGTAAGAATCTTTGGAGGTTAGTTAATGGTGAACACACCTACTGCTGCTAATGATTTGGCTATATGGGAAGCTAAAAGTGATCACGCAAGGGGGCTCATTGGTCAAACTGTTGCAAATAATCTTTAGGTAAGTATTAAGGCAGAAGACAACCCGGTTCAGGTATGGCAAATTCTTTCCTCTTTATTTGATAAATCTGATGATGTTTCTGCATATTATCTTGAAAAGGGGATCTTTGGCCTCGAACCTGCTGACTTTGAAAGAGTTGAGTTATATATTATTGAATTGAAAACGACATTCTGGATCCACCTACGCAACCAGAACAGAAAACTGGGTATTTATGGGCTTCATTTCGGTAATAAAAATGACAGTTATACAAAAGGGACGTAACTTGGTCATTTTTACCCATTTTTTTATTATAGCCTGTATTTGGAATTGGAACAACCATACTGGATCCACCTACGTGACCAGAACAAAAAACTGGGCATTTCTGGGCTTCCTTTCGATAATAAAAATAGCAGTTATAAAAAAAGGGTCATAACTTCATCATTTCTTACCGGTTTTTTTATTATAAGTTGTTTTTGGAATTGGAACAACCATTCGAGATCCACCTTAGCGACCAGAATAGAAGACTGGGCTTTTCTGGGCACATTTTTTTCACAGGGTTGTAAGTGAAAGTTTCTCCTCTTTTCTTTACTGTGTTTCTAACTGTGCTCTTGTAGATTCAGATCAGTAAAGTGTAATTGTTTTCAAGTTCTTCACTGTTGTTCTGTTATTTTTCAGTATTAGGGTTTCTTATTTCTTGACAAAATTTCACTCATTATGACTTCCAAAGTAGCTTATGTTCCTGAATTAGTTGATTCTAACTATCTTGCCTGGAAGAGAAAGATGATTAATGTTCTCAAGAGTAAGAATCTTTGGAGGTTAGTTAATGGTGAACACAAGACACCTACTGTTGCTGATTATTTGGCTATATGGGAAGCTAAAAGTGATCACGCAAGGGGGCTCATTGGTCAAATTGTTGCAGATAGTCTTCAGGTAAGTATTGAGGCAGAAGACAGCCCGGTTCAAGTATGGCAAATTATTTCCTCTTTATTTGATAAATCTGATGATGTTTCTGCATATTATCTTGAAAAGAGGATCTTTGACCTCGAACATGCTGACTTTGAAAGAGTTGAGTTATATATTGTTGAATTGAAAACATCATTCTGGATCCACCTATGCGACCAGAACAGAAAACTGGGTATTTATGGGCTTCCTTTTGGTAATAAAAATGACAGTTATACAAAAGGGCCATTTTTTTATTATAGTCAATTTTTGCAATTGGAACAGCCATACTAGATCCAACTACGTGACCAGAACAAAAAACTGGGCATTTCTGGGCTTCTTTTCGATAATAAAAATAGCAGTTATAAAAAAGGGTCGTAACTTCGTCATTTCTTACTGGTTTTTTTTATTATAACCTGTTTTTGGAATTGGAACAACCATTCGGGATCCACCTTCGCGACCAAAACAAAAGACTGGTCTTTTCTGGGCACATTTTTTTCACAGGGTTGTAAGTGAAGGTTTCTCTTCTTTTCTTTACTGTGTTTCTAACTGTGCTCTTGCAGATTCAGATCAGTAAAGTGTAACTGTTTTCAAGTTCTTCACTGTTTTTCTGTCATTTTTCAGTATTAGGGTTTCTTATTTCTTGACAAAATTCACTCATTATGACTTTCGAAGTAGCTTCTGTTCCTGAATTAGTTGGTTCTGACTATCTTTCCTATAAGGGAAAGATGTTAATGTTCTCAAGAGTAAGAATCTTTGGAGATTAGTTAATGGTGAACACAAGACACCTACTGTTGTTGATTATTTGGCTATATGGGAAGCTAAAAGTGATCACGCAAGGGGGCTCATTGGTCAAACTGTTGCAGATAGTCTTCAGGTAAGTATTGAGGCAGAAGACAGCCCGGTTCAGGTGTGGCAAATTCTTTCCTCTTTATTTGATAAATCTGATGATGTTTCTGCATATTATCTTGAAAAGAGGATCTTTGACCTCGAACCTGCTGACTTTGAAATAGTTGAGTTATATATTGCTGAATTGAAAACGCCATTCTAGATCCACTACGCGACCATAACAGAAAACTGGGTATTTATGGGCTTCCTTTCGGTAATAAAAATGACAGTTATACAAAAGGGACGTAACTTGGTCATTTTTTTACCGGATTTTTTATTATAGCCTGTTTTTGGAATTGGAACAGCCATACTGGATCCACCTACATGACCAGAACAAAAAACTAGGCATTTATGGGCTTCCTTTCGGTAATAAAAATAACAGTTATAAAAAAGGGTCGTAACTTCGTCATTTCTTACCGGTTTTTTTTATTATAACTTGTTTTTGGAATTGGAACAACCATTCGGGATCCACCTTCACAACCAGAACAGAAGACTGGGCTTTTCTGGGCACATTTTTTTCATAGGGTTGTAAGTGAAAGTTTCTCCTCTTTTTTTTTACTGTGTTTCTAACTGTGCTCTTGCAGATTCAAATCAGTAAAGTGTAATTGTTTTCAAGTTCTTCACTGTTTTTCTGTCATTTTTCAGTATTAGGGTTTTTATTTCTTGACAAAATTTCACTCATTATGACTTCCGAAGTAGCTTATGTTCCTGAATTAGTTGGTTCTAACTATCTTGCCTGGAAGAGAAAGATGGTTAATGTTCTCAGGAGTAAGAATATTTGGAGGTTACTTAATGGTGAACACAAGACACTTACTGCTAATGATGATTTGGCTATATGGGAAGCTAAAAGTGATCATGCAAAGGGGCTCATTGGTCAAACTGTTGCAGATAGTCTTCAGGTAAGTATTGAGGCAGAAGACAACCCAGTTCAGGTATGGAAAATTCTTTCTTCTTTATTTCATAAATCTGATGATGTTTATGAATATTATCTTGAAAAGAGGATCTTTGACCTCGAACCTGTTGACTTTGAAAGAGTTGAGTTATCTATTGCTAAATTGAAAACTTTAAATGAGAAATTAAATAGTTTTGGTAAAGATTACAAGAAAACTAAAACTGCTCTTAATATTTGTGTAGAACGTAAAATGGCATCTTGTTTTGATATGTTCATCCAAACTATGAATAGAGCTCTAGAATTGTCTCAAAGTACTATGAAGCAAACTTATGATGATTTTTGTAAAGGATTGATCAATGAGCAAAAAAAGTTAATTGTTTCAGGACAACTCACACCTAATAAAACTCTAACTGCACTTAATAAGAATCATAAGAAAAGTTTTAATAATGCTAAAGGTTCTAATCCTTCTAATACTAATTTTGGACATGCTTCTCATGCTTCTAATGAAAATAGTAAACATAAGAAAGTGTATGATCCTTGTAAACATTGTGGTAAAACTAACCATCATGGAAAAGAATTGTTTTAAAGCAAAACGTTTAATGGCTAAAGCTAAAAAGAAAACCTCTAATGACTCTCAAGTAGCTTTATGTGCATCTGTTGTTTTGCCTAATAATTCTTCTTCTAACGTGGAATGGGTAATGGATTTTGGTGCATCTAAACTTATGACTGGTGATGCTTCTTTATTTACTTCCTATGACAATCGTAAACACATATCTCATAAATTTTCTATAGGTGATGGTAAACAACTTTCCGTAATTGGTTTCGGTAATGTTAATGTTACTAATGGTCAATTGGAAGATGTTTTCATGTTGAACACATGCCCATTAACTTACTTTCTATTTATCGTGCTTGTCAAAAAGGGTTTAAATTTGAAGCATGGCCTAACAAACATGTTCTTAAAGATATCAATCAAAATTTCAAAGTAGTTTCTTCTGGTCCTGTTGATCATACTGATGGTCTATATAAATTTGTTGGTTTTAACTCAAC
>LPNX010539178.1:216321-238017 GCA_001517045.1 Pseudotsuga menziesii | reverse complement strand
CTGGAGAAAATGTTTGACTTGAATGAGAAATTTAGGAGACCAGCTAACGTGAAGACACACAGCTCAACCTTACAGTTCGAGTTAATAAACTTAGGGACTGAAACGAAGCCCAAGTTCGTGAACCTTGGCAAGCGTTGTTCACCACTAGAAAGAGACAAGTTCCTCAGTTTGTTTAAACAGTACAAAGATGTCTTTGCGTGGACGTATGCAGATTTAAAAACCTATGACACTAATATCATCAAGCACATCATTCCTATTAAAGCAGGCGTCAAGCCATATCAACAGCCGTTGAGGAAAATGCACCCCAAGCTGGAGCCGCTAATTCAAAGCGAGGTGAAGAAATTGCTGGCCGCTAGGATTATCTTTAAAGTCAGGCATTCTGAATGGGTATCAAACCTGGTGCCCGTCAGGAAAAAATCGGGAGAGATCAGGCTGTGCGTAGACTTAAGAAATCTAAATCGCGCCTCAGACAAAGATAACTACCCGGTACCTCCCATGGAGCAATTGCTGCAAATGGTTTCCGGCTCTGAAATGTTTTCATTGTTGGATGGTTTCTCTGGCTACAATCAAGTATTGGTAGCCGAGGAAGATAGATTGAAGACGACATTCAGAACTAAATGGGGAACGTTTGCATATAGAAGAATGCCTTTTGGACTGATTAATGCGGGCGCAACATTTCAGAGAGCTATGGACATAGCTTTTCGCGGACTGATTGGACGAAGTGTGGTGGTCTATCTTGATGATATCACAATATTCTCGAAGAAGCGAGGGGAGCACGCGTTCCATCTTAAGCAAATTTTCGAGCGTTGTCGGAAATATGGCATTTCCCTAAATCCAAAAAAATGCGTGTTTGCTGTCACAGAAGGCAAGTTACTAGGGCATATAGTTTCAAAGGATGGTATCTCTATAGACCCAGAAAGGATTAAGGCCATTGAACAAATTCCCATGCCTCATAATAAGAAGGGAATGCAATCTTTCATGGGAACAATAAACTTCGTAAGAAGATTCGTGCCTGATTTCGCCCAGACTGTTAAACCATTGCAGCAAATGGTCAAGCAAAACGCACAGTTCAAGTGGACCGATACTGAAAAAAATGCTTTCAGTAAAATCAAGACCGCTGTTGCACATGCGCCCTCTCTTAAAAGTCCAGACTTCGACAAGGATTTTATTATGTACACATTCGCGGCCGATGATTCACTAGCAGCTGTACTCACGCAGAAGGAAGAGGGAGGTGACGAATTTCCAATCTCTTTTATGAGCACCGGGCTACAAGGGGCTGAATTAAACTACCCAGCCATTGACAAACATGCATACGCAGTATTTAAAGCGGTCAAGCAATTCAGACCTTATATACTAAAGAATCGAACCAAGGTAATAGTCCCTTACCCAGCCGTGAGATCCCTTCTCGTCCAGAAGGAATTGGGAGAAAGAAGAGGCAACTGGGTAACAACCCTCCAAGAATACGATTTGGAATTCAAACCAGCCAATATAGTGAAGGGTCAGGGGCTATGCAGACTAATGACTGGAAGCAGTAATAGTGAAGAACATGCCTGGGATAACGAAGCTGAATTGCATGTAATGGATGTTTGTCCTTTATTCACAGCTCCTGAATCTTGGTATAGAGACCTTGTACATTACCTGCAGTCAGGGGTATTGCCTGAACATTGGAGTTCCAAACAGAGAAGAGCCTTGCGCCTAAAGTCAGCTTCCTACCAACTCATAGAAGGCATACTATTCAGAAGAAATTATGATGGGGTCCTTCTAAGATGTTTAGAAAAAGCAAACGCTGAGAAAGTAATGTCTGAATTACATGATGGACCAGCCGGTGGACATTATTCAGGAGACACTACAGCCCATAAAATCCTTAGGGCCGGTTACTATTGGCCAACGCTCTTCAGAGATGCCCATGCACACGTCCGAAAATGTGATACTTGCCAAAGATGCGGTGGGAGACAACCTAGAGCAGCAGCACCTCTAAAACCTGTAATGATCACAGAGCCCTTCGAGCAATGGGGAATAGATGTCATTGGAGAAATAAAGCCAAATTCCTCCCTGCTACACAAGTATATTCTGACGACAACTGGTTATTTCACCCGCTGGGTCGAAGCTATCCCCTTGCGCAAAGTAAACGAAGACGAAGTCATCGGCTTTCTACAAGACCATATCATGACCAGGTTTGGGGTTCCAAGTTCGTTAGTTTTTGATAATGCTAAATATTTTTCATCCATTAAGATTACTGCATTCGCTCATGAGAAAGGGATAAAATTACACTATTCTACTAACTATTATCCACAAGGGAATGGCCTGGCTGAATCCTCTAATAAAAACCTCATCAGAATCCTGAAGAAGACCGTCATAGAAAACCAGCGAAGTTGGCACTCAGCCTTACCCAATGCCCTGTGGGCTGATAGAGTTACCCCTAAGTCTGCCATGGGAGTGTCACCCTTTACCCTTGTATACGGAAAGGAAGCCATCCTGCCCCCCAACATCTTGCTACCGTCTTCCATACTAGCTCAAGAGTCTAGGGGGTCGGATGATGAAGTTCTCCAAGTAAGAATATACAATCTTCTGAAAGCGGAAGAGGCCAGATCCAAAGCAAGAGAACGTTTCCAACAGCAGCAGGAGGTAGTAAAAATATGGTTTGACAAGCACAAAGCCGGGAAGAAGGATTTGGAAGTAGGAGACCTTGTCCTAAAATGGGATCATCCCCATGATGAGAAGGGGAAGCACACTAAGTTCCAACAGTTATGGGTAGGACCGTTTCAAATCACCACTAAACTTGGCCCTGCTACCTATATGTTACAGGATTTACAGGGATGGGAGGAGAACCTGCCAGTTAATGGTCTGGTTCTCAAACCTTATTTTTCTTAAGTTGTTTTTGGGTTTTCTGACATGTACATAAATAAACTGTGCTGAGTTATGCTTTCATTTGTTTTAAGTGAGTTGTGCTTTCAATAAAGATGGTTAACTCGTGGTTATGTGGGGAACTTCATATTTCTGGAAATGGTAAACATTTGTTGAATAGTTGGACTGTGGTTTTCCATGTGAATTTCTTCCACCAGCTAGTTTCTCGAAATCTTTGTGTGCATTGAGGTCCTGCTTAACCTCCTGTAAGGTCAATCAGACTCAAAAGTCTAGGATACTATGCTGAGGCTCCGCGCACTTTACACTTATAATCTAAGGGGGCAATGACAGGGGACCCACGGAGAAGAGCAAGATGAACAGGGGGTTATATCTAAATGATCCCATGCTAGGAAATAAATGCCAGAAGGCGGATAAGAGTCAGAACTCCTATAAAAGCATCATGCTCCAAAGCTAAATCTAGATCATAAAATACTAATTTGCCAATGATCCTCTCCACCCGTGAGCTGAAGCCTTAAGCACATCACTCACACAAAAGGGCACTCTGGGATAGAGGATCCTGAATGAAAATTCAGTAAGAAAGGCATGCATGAAGACTCTCGTTAAAAGAGGACAAAATCCGAAAAGCATAAAAGTTGCTAAGACGGCGTGGGAATGAGGAACAAATGAACATTTCTGTTCATCACATGCTATAATCCTGTGGTGTCCAATGTTGCCAGCTACCTGAAGAAAATTTAATAATAAACTCATATTTTGGCCTCAGCAGAGTTACTCGGACTCTAGAATCGTGACTTTCATTGCCCAGCTTGGACTGATATCAATGATCAAGGTACACACTTCTGTTATTGAGAAATCCATATAGTTGGAAGAGTTCAATGGATATATTTGTTGTAGGACAATCTACTTTTCAAGGAAGAAACCACCCAGAGACCTAGGTTCACCAGGAAATCGCCAGTTGTTGCTGCCGCAACCGTCTCCCCGATTTTAGTTTTCGCTTAAACTCTGGGACCCCTCCTCTTCATTGTTTACTTAGATCAATTGTTAAAAGCTTGGCACCTTTGAGGATATCTGTGCGTTTGAGGTTGATTTCCTGCCTTTGTGTTTGTTTCTTTCAGTCAGCTCGAGTCACGCGATCCGTTTTTTAATGCCCTTAGAGTGTGAAAGTTTCCTTAGCGAAGAAAATTGATGTTTTAGCCGCAATTGGGCCTCAGCGCTGTTCGTTTTCTCTTTGGATCGGGCCTCTTTTAGAAGAGGTTGAATTCTGTCTCACCCGCCGTTGCGGCTCATAGACCAAAGTCTCCGCCCGATTGAAGTGTCACCCGACGCCCGATTCGTGGCTGTAAATCGCGTGCTCCAGAGTTTCGGCTCACCCGCCGTTGCGGCCGGAAGGGGGAAGTCGGCCTCCGATTCGTTTGTCGCCCGACGTCCGACCTATCACTCCCGTCGCCTGTCTCCGATCTGCATTCCGTCCGCTGTTGCGGGTGGCAGAGCTGTTCAGCTTCCGACCCACTTCCCTCCGCCGCCCGATTTCCTATGGCGCCTACGTTTTCACTCCTCCTCTTTTGGCGCCCCTCCGCCGTTGCGGCTCCTGGAGCCTTCTCCCACCCGGTACAGAAACCTTGTCTCATCCGATCCAGGTACTGCCCGACCGCCGATTCATTTTACCATGAATTTTTCACCCGGATAAACCAAGCTAGTTCCCTGTGGATTTATCTTATGCATTGAAATTTGAAATGCTTAATACCTCAATTTAGTGGATAATGCACTCAAGTGTCTGCAGGAAAAATCCCATGATCGCCGAAGCAACTTAGATCGAAGAAAGGACAAAATAGATGAACAACAAAGGTACCAAGGAAGCAGTCACGGCGGTTACGGTCAGAATTTAAATGCTTATGGAAGATGATTGGGAAAACGCAACAGTCAGGGAAGAAGGTGAATCGTCAAGGAGGCTGAAAGCCACACGCTGGAGGGCAGCCCAGGGGGCAGAAGCTCTAGTTTAAATAGAAAAAGATAGGACTTAGAGGGGGCTTTTTTCCGCTGGAAAATTTGTAATGGTTGACTTGTAAGAGGAGCTACCTCGTTTTGCTGGAAAAAACTGCGATTTGCCTGCTGGAAAGAGCAAAAATTGTGGAATGTATCAATGCAATTCAATAAATGATGTCGAAGAGGAACTATTTCGTTTTCGGCAGTCTTTATTTACTGTAAGAGTATTTGATGTTTGAACCTATGTTCTTGTTGGATGGTCTTCAGTAATTTTCTGGGTATATTTCCACTACGAGTAATAACTGTGTTAAAAAATGATTGGCTATCTAATTGTTTGAATATCTGTAAGCGTTCATATGCTGCAGAAGAAGTAGCAGCTACCTGTTTTTTCTTCTTATGGTGTATGAATATGTATTGCTCATCTAAAAATGACAACCCTACTCCCTAGAGATAGTTTAGGCGGTTAGTTATTTCTATTCGTATCTGGTTTGGTTGCTTGTGAGCATAAGACGAGAGGTAAGAACCTGCGCATCACTTTGTGACCGCTCCCTGCATTTAGACCAGCCTGCATTTAATTAGGCACGTGCATATCATTCATTAAGTCAAAAATACAAAAACTCGGTGGGCCGGGCCGTAACCGGTAAACCCTTGTCGTTACTTTGACCTACGGTAGCCGGACCGTAAACCGGACGGATTCCCTATACCAAACAGTCAGCGGGCTAGTTGGGAACGCTGATTGGGGAGAATCCCTTACTGTTGCCGCCTGCGATTTTCCAGGCCTCAACACATTGTTCTAAACTCAGACAGTTCTATAGCTCTGTAGTCTACGCCTTTCACTGAGTAACAACATCGTACATCCTCGATACCAAAATCCTTATAAGATGCTCTTATTGCTATGTATCATCTGTTGATTCACGCAATTTGGCTCAGATGCATAAAACTCTTTCTGCAATCAACGATCCATTGATACCCCCAAAGAATTCGAAGCTTGTATTCCCAGTAATATTCTATCTCTTCACACTAGTACAAAATGATAAATTAATGACTAAAAAAATGACTGAAATTCGGCTATAAACGACTATTTTTGAGTCGACGACTAATAGTAGCTAATTTCCACTATCTTATAGCTAGTCGTATTTCACTTAGTCATTAATAGCTTGACTTATTAGTCATTGATAGTAAATGATTTAGTTGTTTATTTAGTCACGGATTTAGTCACGGATTGCAACAATTAATGACAAAATATACGACTAAATAAACTACTATATGATAGTCAATGATTTAGTCATTGATAGTCAATGATTTAGTCACGGATTTAGTCACTGATTGCAACAATTAATGGCCAAATATACGACTAAATAAACTACTAGATGATAACATATTAATGGCTAAGCTAAATACGACTAGATACAGGAAATTAGATACTAATAGTCGTATATATGTGAATTTAGTCATTTTCGTAGTCACAAATTGATGATAGGGTATGGAGGAATCGAACCACCAACCTCCTACCTATAATTAGGTAGGTGCTCTACCATTGAGCTAGCACTCTTTAAGAAGTTGTTATTGTTTGATAATGATGATATTCAAACAAATTTTGCATCATTCAAGCATACAAAGTAATGATTATCAAGTTACTATAGATCCATAATGGCTTAATTCATCACATTCTAAAGAAATAAATCTTTTCAATGATAACCAATCTAAGCATTAGTGTGTTCGACAATCCAATCTCTCCTTTGAGTAAACAATTTAATTGCATTTTTAAAGCTAATCTGCATGCAATGATCAATCTTTTAAACTTCCGAGTTGTCCCCAACAATGTATTTCAACCAAAATCCAACATATACAAAAATTATACAAGAATACTCATAGAAAATATTGGCATGCTTTTGTTATTTGAGTGCCACTCTAAGTAAGATTTCTTAAAATCAAATGATACTAACATAAGTATTTTCAAATCCAACATATATAACAAAAAAATGTAGAAGAAATACTTCAAAGAAGACAAGGGGAAGATATTGGAATGCTTGTACTATTTCAGTGCCACTATAAGAAATATTTCTTGCAATGAAAGGATATGAATAAGATTGATTTCATCTCACAACCAAAAACATTTTCATAAGATCATAACCATCAATGTTATGAAGTTTTTGCAGGGAGTGATTTTCCCATATAAAGGGATTGATGTCACAATGATCTATAGAAAGAAAGGTAAGTACATCCAAGGTCAAGAGATTCCATGCCCAAAAATGTCTTGAATTAACCCCACAACCATTTCCCACCCAAATTTATGTTGGAAAAAGAAATGCACCATTCACAAGGCAATCATAGGAGCTCCACAAATTGCTTTCGAAGACCCCATAAAAAATTGATGCTTACAAACCACTAGTCTGGGTGGTCTCCAATCATAATCAAAATTTTTGTAACCTATGTTTTTTATCCTAGTAGTATTGTCTTTTAGTTAAGTTACCCAAAATCCCAATGGGTTAGCTCAATTGGTTTGAATCGACCCATTTCAAGACATATATTGCAGATTGTGTTTAGAGACTATCAAAATTAAGCTTCTAAACCACTATTCTAGCTGGTCTCCAATCATAATCAAACATTTTATATCCCATAGTCTCCTTATCCTAGTAGTATTTTATTTTAGGTAAGTTACCCAAAATCCCAATGGGTTAGCTTTATTTGTTTGAATTAACCAACTTCAGGGAAGAGGTCCTTGAGAGGTCATGGGATCAAGTCTGGTAGAGTACCTCTAGATTAGCAGCACATGTTGTACTCAAACGGTATTTACCCAAGGGCCCAGAAGCCACTCAAGGAATGTGAGGAATTTACTAGAGGGTTTCCCCAAAGACATTTTCCATAGAAAAAATAAAGCAAGTTACCCAAAAACAAAAACTCAAAAAGAGAGGGGGAAAGAAGAAGAATAGCAACAATGCTAGACAATAAATTGACATGAGAGTAAGAAACCATTTCTAGATGACCTCATCAAACTAATAGGAGCAAGTGAATGTTAAAAATAAACGACATTCACAAAGTGCATCCATAAAAGCATCAGCCAATCATGAAAAAATGCATTATATAAGTTAATCAACAAAATAGAAGACAATTTTTTTACTTACGCTTTGAAAGATCCTTCTCAATGCGTTTGATATGAATTGCTGAAGGAAAATCCATAAATGGATCTGTGGTTATTACAACAAGTTTATCCCCTTCTGCAAGGTCCACTACTCTAGATGGGGATTCAAAGTTAAAAGAAAACAATTGAGTTCATGTCACCACATTCCATAGCTTGATAGTCTACTCTGCATTGCTCATTATTAAACATGTAGAATCCCCTACATCATGTACCAGCAAAAATATCATTTAGTTTCAATATTCCAAAAGCCTTGAATCATGGGAAATCAAACATTCATATAACTAGATAAAAATTAAACAAGACCCAAAATTATTAAGAAGGCACAAGGCTCCATAAAATCATTAACACTATTAATATTTCATGGGTACATAAGGTGCAGGTATAGGTACAATAAGGATGGAAACCTTTGGAACTACACATAGGAGAGAACATTGTGTTTTCTTTATAAAAGAGGAAGGCGTCAATATGCAGATATAGCAGGTACAAGTATATCCTGGGGGAGTGCGGGGGGTATCGAAGTACCCATCCTTAAGCCAATATCTACAGTATAAATTTTACAAAATATGTCTCCTAGGTTTTCCATTCCCAGACTTTTGACATATTCAAAGTTTTAGGCTTAGGTAAAATGCATCTATTCCTAATCATAAATACATAATAAGAATTCAAATATTCCATGCAACAACTTTCAGAATGACTTAACATGTTGACCACATAAACAATAAATTGGCAATCTCGTGACAAAAATTTAATAAAAATCCTTGGTAAAGCCAAACAAGCTCAATATTATCATGAATTGCCACATCTATGCTAGAACAATGATATAAATCTACAATATAAGTGACATTAACATATTATCCATAGTGATTTTGTTACAAACCATAAGAAATGGAATTTTGCCCCAGATTTGTATGATCAGGCAGAAAATACATATTATAAATATTGGAATGCAACAAGTGTGTATTCATGGAATTTAGATGGTTGTTTAGAACAAGAAATCAGGACTCTTGTTAATTCCATGATGGTCTGTTATAGAACGTATGTATCTTATGACAGAAATCCAGTTAATGCCTGCATAAAGCTAATGGTTGGCTTTGAAGGCACATTGCAGAATTGGCTCTATGCAAAACAAAAAGAAGATCCTAATCTGATGAATCTTTGGGAAATATGTTTCTCATTAATGAAAATGGAGCTGCAATTCTTAACTCACAAGGTATTACTCAGAATAACATGATTGGTTGCATGTTACATTATTTTCTTGAAAATTTTGCTGGGTATACTGCTGCTGACAAACATATTCAAGCCATGTTTCTGTCTAAAATGAAATGTGATGACTTGGAAAACTTTGAATTTCATTTTACTGAATTTCTCACTAGACTTTTCAGAATTGATGTTCCATTTAATCGTAAATGGAAATTGAAATTTCTTGCTACTCTTCCAAATTGGTTTGCAAAGAAAGTCACTAATGTTTTTCCTGATGACGTGACTAAATATGCTTGGGGAGTTATAAGGCAAGGAGTGATTGGTGAGATTGTTTCTACTTGCAACCAAATGAAGATAACCAGAGTTGCTTTAGACTCCTCCAAAGACTATAACTACAATAAATTGTGCAAGCAACACCATATTGCTATTGGTTCTACTTCCAAGCCAAGAAAGAAGAAGCATCATGAAAGTTCTTTGCCTCCAGCGTCAAACTTTCAGGGGGGGAAGGAGACATGCTTCAAGAAAAAGAAATGTGCACAAAATAAAGCCTCTGTTTAAAAGAACTGAACCGTTTACTGCTCCAAAAGGACATTCTCAAAAGAAAGTTGTGATCTGTTACAGATGTGGATCTCATGATGGTCACATAGCTCCAAACTGTCCAACTCTGAAGAAGCAGTCAAGACAAGATAAAGAGTCTAAGAAAAATACTCAAGTCTTTTACAGGAATAACATGGAAAAATCAATGTCCTAGATATTCTTGATGATTTCATCAAATTGAAGAAATTGTTCATAATGCAAATGATCAAATATTTGAACAACAACTGTATCAACTTCAAGCTAATTCTAGTTTAGAAGAAGAAGATGAACAAGATGAAGAATGTAGTGATCCAAATTGTACTGCTTGTCAATCTGAATATGAATCATGTGCATGTACTAACCCTAATGTATGTTCATGTAATGTTATGAATATGTCCAGTCCCGATAAAGGAAAAATATATCTATCTGAAAAAGATATCCTTATAAGAAAGCTTACTGAAGCCATGATTGGAACATCTGATCCTTAGATCAGAATAATGTATCAAGTAATGCTGATAGAACAATTGGATGGAAGTGAAAAGACTAAGAGAGATAAGAAGCCAAATGATAGAAATCTAGGTATGATTCTTCCTGCTGTATCTCTATTCTCTCTTGATGGTATAACTTCTCAATTCCAAAAGAAATATGATGAAAATGAAACAATTCCTAGCATTATTGTTATTGTGTATAAGGAAATCATGTTTTTGAAGAATTAAATGAAAGAAATCAAGAATGAATGTAGTATCAGACATCAACAGAATTATTCTAATACTACTACATCAAGTTCTTTTCAAGGTCCTATACCTCAACCTCCTGCTCCAACGTATTTTGCTCTGTCTAACTGGATAAACCATACTGCACCTTGGAAATTTTCTCCACTGCCTAATAATTCAGTTATACATCCCATGAATTCTCCTGAAAAAACTGAACCTGAAACTAAGCCTGATGTTGAACCTAGATTTGAATATTCAATTTCTGTTGAACCTTCTTCATATCCTAAAGGGGAATTATAATTCAATATGATTACTAAAATATATACCGACGTTCCTCATATCGTCAAAATGAAAATCATGTTTGCAGGAAAAATTCAGTATTGGAAATTTCTTATTGATATAGGTGCACATTGCAAGGATGAATGTAATACATACTTCTCTAGTCCCATACAGTCTCAGACAAGAAATATCACTTACATCAGTTAAGGCTGCTAACGGAAACTCCAACGCTCCATATGAAACATATCTAAGTGTTTTTCTTATAGAAGATGCTGGCCTGAATATTACACCAATCCTTCATCCCAATCTGGATTGTGCTCTTTATTTGGGAACTCCATTCTTGGCCAAAACATTTCCAAATGGTATAGAATACAATCAACATCAAAATAAATAGGGTATGTTCTTCCACTATCGATCTCAGAAATTCTTTTTTCCTTTCATAAGCATTCATTCTCCTAATACTCTTCATAGAATGGAAATATTGCAAGAAAGAGTCAGTGAACTTCATACTGTTGCTGAAAATCTGAGAATAAGTGAACAACTGCTTGAGCCAAAGAACATACAAAAAATAAAACAGATAGAAACTTTCTTGTTTGAATGCTGTGATCATTTTCCAAATGCTTTTTGGGAAAACCACATAAATGAAGTTTCTCTTCCTTTTGTGAAAGGTCACCACATTGTCCCTCACAGAAGCAAAGCCATTGCAATGAGCACAAAGGAAATAAAAAATTGTAGAGAAGAAATTGCCAAGATGTCATGAATAGCATTACCTAACTTCGTTGACTCTGCTGCATCATCCTTATGGGCATTGCAACCCCATACATGGATGCATAGTCTACGACACTTCAAGGAAGTTGAATTTAGAAATGAATTATACCAATCAATAACATCATATTTCTGTATACTAGTTAACTCATCTGCTTCGAGCTTCAACATTTCAAACAAGTACTTGATCAATAGAATGTAATATATATTTATGATTAGATTCTGAACATAAATATTAAATATCATTTTTCTTATAAAGTAGTTGAAACATTAAATGTGTTCCTAGCCTTGTGACTTGCATCACACCAAAACCATAAAACCAATACCCATGGTTCCCAAAGCTTGGAAGCAAGAAATTGAGTAGGGCCCACAGTTCTTGAAGACTGTTTTGAATTGGGATACCAGTCAGCAAGAGCCTTTGGCGAATACGATACCTGTGAAGCAACATGAGACATTCTTTAGTAACACTGCATCTCTCATTGCAATTCTCTTCTTCCATAAGAGATCTCAGTATTGTATATAAGTTAATACCCCCACTTACCACTAGACCCACATCCCAATGGACTATTAAGAAGGCACTTTTCAACTCAACATATGAGAGTAATGTTTCAGACATTTTGTATTTTTCTTTGGTCTATACTACTTGCCTTGTATGTCCACTTTTGATGCCCATTGAAATACTTTTCTGTCATGCTTGAGATAAGCTTGAGTTTATTACTTGAGAAGCTTGGATAAGATCCTATAGCAAGAGATATAGTACTCTAGCAATTTATTTGTAAAATCTTGAGTTTTCCTGATCTCCAAAGTGTTCAATATTTGTTCAAGAGGCATAAAATAAAAGAAGACATATTCATTTCTTTAAGGACTGGAGCTTTTCTAAGCAAGTATTGCTGTCATTTTAATCCTTACATCACCAGAAGCAACACTGAAAATGAGAATTTAGAATGACACAATATTGAAAACTAATGTTGGCAATTTTCATAGGCAGCTATATTGAGAAATAATGTTGGCACCTTTCATAGGGAGCTCTCTTTAGTAATTTAAGTGTTGCAAAATGATAATCAATGTGGTCAAGATGTCTATGTAGATAGCAAAAGGAGATGAACATAGAAGGGAAAGTGGAGTGATGAAGTTTTATACTAGAGAGAAACTACTAGAACCAATCATTTGGTCCATGCTTACTAGCATTATTGCTTGAGATATAAATGTAATTGAAGAATTGTGGGCAAGACTGCTTTACAAAGAATATAATCTTTCATTTTGTTAAAAAATGAAACACCTTTAGTCAAAATGTATAGCTAGACAAGGGTCTATAATGATGAAAATATCAAATATTTATCTAAGTCCAGCAAGTAGGTGGTATTGTGAATATACTTTGAAGGGAAATTGGTTTTGATGGTTTATATAAAGCTCCGGTTTTCATAGCGTCAGCAGATTTTTCATTGGAAAATTCTAGATTCAGGTTATGATAATACTGTATTTTGCTCCTGTATTATGATGAATTGTTATAGAAGAAAGAGATGAATGAAAATACCAATAGTGCCTGGGTTTGATGCTTGTAAGATCAGTTCAGATTTATCAATTAAATGGTGTTCTTTCATTTGGACTCTGCTTTTTCTCCAGGTAAAAAGATGCTAATTTTTTTTGTATGGGATAAAGTACATCAAAAATTGTGTCAAATTAGACATATAGATTGCAGTCAGTGATGCTGTTAATAACCCAATTAAAAAATGCCTTGTATTATTTATGCCATTCCAAATATGATCATACTTCTGAAGTTTAATAGTGATGATATTAAAACATGAAGATGCTGTAAATTTCAGTGCTTTGGCTTGCCTCTCATAGGTAGGGAATTTGCATTTGATATATAATGATACTATAGCTGGAGCAAACTGTAATGTCCAGTGCTTGGGATGGCCTCTCCTAGTTAGGCACTTGGTATTTGGTATACTTTCCCTTTTACTATTTGCAGAAGAGTTCACCATTTTTAATGAACTTTAAAAGAGAGTTAAATATACATCCTACACTATATTGGAGTAAAGTAGTTAGCTAGATGTTTTGATTTCATTTAATACATAATTCCAATTAAATCTAATCATAGATATTTGTTAGATGTGCAACTGTAGGGGCTTTGAATTCAGTACACAGATTTTTTTGCTAATTTATCAGCAAGCTTTTTTTAATTTTCCGTTGCCTCTTTCAGTTAGAGACTTCACATTTAGAAGACTGTTTTTTGTGGTTGAAATGAGTAGATAGCAGATGGGGCGAGATCTAGACAGGACAGCACTAAAGTCAATCTATTTCTTCTAGGTTTTATCATTAATTAGTAATAACCATTGGTTTTTAGCAATTTCGTATTACAGCTCATCATTTAACATGACATCAATCATGTAGAGCAAATCCCTTTTGCATGCTCAGGTATATAGCTATTGAGGTAACTTTTATATATCTAAAACTAGTAGTTGTAAATATCCATGCAAGTGATTTGATATTTTCCTCTTGCATGCACAACTAAGGTGGGTTGGAATCTATTATTTATTTCCTGAATTCCTATAAGAACAGGGATGAGAGGAATTTGAACGCAGAACAGAATTTCGGAGGACCTTTTTGCAGAAGTGAGAGACCACTCTTCTTCCATCTTCAGGGACCTCTCACTACTTCTATCCCTAAATTTCCATAGAGTTGAGTGTAACCTATTATATCTTTGTTTATTATAATACAAGCAATCTCTTAAATAAAATATAATTTGGTCCATTTATGCTTGACATCCAATTTCATGTGTTCATTGGTTATTATTTATTAAGTAGAATTTGCAGTGTATGGTTAATTATTTATGCACTTCTCTTGATTTGCCTTTGATTTGAGGCACATATTCACCCATGTTTCCTTTCATATCTCATTATTAAAACTTACTTTGATAATTTGATCTCAAGCGTAATAGATTTTAATACATTATTTTCTTACTTTACTTTGGATTGCTCATTAATAGACCTAAGTGACCATAATCACTTTCAAATTTCAATACATTTGTTTCTTACTTTGGATTGCTCATTGTAATCCCCAAGTGAGTTTATGTATGTATACTAATGAGTTTATAGGTCTACCTTTTAATAGCAACATACATCCCCTAGGAACACCCTCCCGAGACTGAAAAAACACCAATATGAACAAATAAACATTCAACCATGAACGGGTTGTTTATGCTTATAGTTATTGAGTAGCTCTACCAGTGCAGATTTGCAAGATACCAGTGCCCTAGGTCACATGGAAATTTTTATAATTGTAATGGCAGATTTGGTATATTAACTCATCATTTGGAGAGAGCACTCCACATTGACAAAGTTTTCTATGTTCATCTAGCCCTCTCAATAGCTAAATGTTGATGTTTTGTGATGATACTTGATGTTATGTTGATGTTAGGTGGTTGCACTCCATTCATTCCTGTGTCCTTTGCCTTTTTATCCTCAAGGATTATTCATCAATTACATTACAATAGTTAGGGCACCGCAGCGCGATATTTATCTATGGTCACTGTTCAATTCATACCATGAGGGCCCATCAATACTAGGACATCATGAAATTATGCCACCTAATCATCTAGGGCATGCTTATCCAAGAAACACCATTCTATCATTATGAAATCCG
This sequence comes from Pseudotsuga menziesii, assembly GCA_001517045.1. Classification (NCBI taxonomy): domain Eukaryota; kingdom Viridiplantae; phylum Streptophyta; class Pinopsida; order Pinales; family Pinaceae; genus Pseudotsuga; species Pseudotsuga menziesii. Next base: position 222,852 of record LPNX010539178.1, on the reverse strand, counting down.
CAACATCCAACCATCATGAACATGCCACCCTATTGAAATCATGATGAAGATCACAAATGGCCACCCATGCAAAATGGAAGGTAACAAAGGGCACAGTGAGTGAAGGAACACCACTAGTCATCTTGGGAGGCACATATGAATTGCATAGACAATGGGGAGGTGCATGAATGTGCCAACTTAGGGTTTTCCTAAATTTAGCCTTTGTTATTGTTAAATAAATCTAGAGGATTTTCCTAATATTGGAAAAGGTGTATGAGTCAGGTGGTTAGATATTTAAGGGCAGGGTGCACTTCCATGGCAAAATCTCTAGTAGGGAACTCTTTCCCATGAATATTACTCATGTATGTAGGCCTTAAATAGGTTGTGTATCATTAGCCCTAAGTTCTCTCTCCTATTCTATAAAGGAGGGATATCACAGATTAGTTTTTTATTTCTTAAGAGTTTTGGCAAGAGATATGCTATGTGAGCTTCTGTTTTCTGAGTTAATAGAAGAAAATGTAATTGACAGTTCATATTTGTAGTTGTTGTTAGATTTTTTAGTTTGTCAGTGTATGCAGATCTAGTATTAAGATTCTACTGCTTCAATAGGATTTTAAGATTTTTAGATCTAGTATTCAGAGTCTAGTGCAGAACTGGGTCCATATCATGGTCAAGGACCAGATATCATCATTCAATAGAATGATCACTCAAATCTAGGTCGATTCCACACCATGGTCCCAGACCAGGTGTCCCCATTCTCCTAAGAGAATGGCTCTCATTGTTGCTCAGAAAAATTCAATGCATTGCAAATGACATTCTACATTTTTTTTTGTGCTGTTTGCAACCATCTTCTGCTTACAGCTGGGAAAACTGATTGATAAATGGTAGAAAGTTTGGCTTGAGTGCACCAATGGCCAAGAGTGGTAGTTCAATAACAGTACGAAAATCCTTGCAGGTGTTGATCAAGTTGAAGTGACATGCTAAGTCCTAACAATAAACACTTGATCATGTCTTAAGCCCAACATCATTGAAAAATTTAATGCAGGTAGCCAGTGATGGATGATGAGGATCCTTTGCTAGAGGAGAATTTTATCTACACCTTATTCACTTAAGTTGAGAAGTCTTGGATAGCAAGTGTTGCCTCAACAACTAGCTAACAAGAAAAAAATCACTAGACTAGACTCTCTAATGGCTTTAGTGTGCAGCATGGAAAGAGAGAAAATAAAACACAATTTTAGCACTATAAGCTTTATGACCAATTATGGTCTCACATAGTGACATATCACAATGCTTCCATAGTGTTTTCTATAGGCCTCTTTGTTGGACAGTAATAATATTCAGTGACCTTTGGTTTTGTAGGAAAACAACATGGTGGTTCTATCATTTGATATATTCTGCAACTCAAATGTCCCTTATCCATGGCGAGTGAACTGCAATGTGACATTTGATTTCCAAAAGGGAGTTAAGTAATATGGATTTTTTCATATTCTGGGATGACTCAAAAACACAAACTTGAGCTACGCTCTTGTTACTTGGGAATTGCATTTTTGTCAACTGACATGGGGAGGAATTTGAAGATTCTTTCTCTTCACCTGGGTCTCAAGAGGAAGTGTTGTGTTGTTAGCCCCCCTTCCAACACCTAGGAGCATAATTCAACCAAATTAAACAGAATTCAACCATACTATCCCCTTCCATAAGGGAATTCAGCTAAGAATTTGATTCAGCTGAATTCTCCCTCAAATTCAATTTGATCCATATAAATCCATACACAACAAATATAAACCATACACAATAACCTTTACATACAAAATTCAAATTTAATAATTATGAAACTAAGATGAACTTGACCTGATGACATTGAAAACTCAGAATATTTGGTAAATAAGTTTGGTTATGAGATCTCTTCCATATAGGGACAACTTTCAGGAACACTCTCCAAGAAATTTTAACTATCATTGGTATGTCTTTTCATATTGATGGAATGCATACTTTTCAAAAGAAATAAAATTGTTTTTTCCAACACATTTTTTCTGAATTGTATGAAATCCAAATTTGAATATGGTACCTGTGCTTAAAAGTAAAATAAGTGACAATTGCAATGCAGGAGACCCTAATGCATCTCCCAAAAAGGAGATAACAAAACACAAGAATATAGACTTGTAAAAGGACAAATAATAGCCCAAGTGGTTCTATCAACCAGTTGTCAACAATATTATTGGGCATTTGGCCAGTTCCAGCCAACATGTTCCTGGTTCCAATACCCCGGGGTGAGACACAATAGTCTACGCCAACGGGTTTACTAGGCATGTCATCCACAAATGTGGGGAAGCATCCCTTGGGTTCTGTTGCAAGATTTTCCTTGGGGAAAAGAGAAAATAATAAAACCAACAAATAAAGTAGAAAATCCAACTATGTAAAACTTCAAAAAACAAAATGGGAATTTCAACAGATAAAAATTCAGGTTTAAAAAAAATAAGAATGAAGAAAATAGACTGTCAGTTCACCAATGGTGTTGACAGTAGTATAAAATTACCCAAAAGGTTAAAAAGTGTAAAGAGAAGGTGCATGTCTCCCATGATTTTGGAAAAACAATTATCCATCAGAGTTGGCACTTAAGCTGAAGGAAATCCGCTCTAAGCACCTTCCCAAAGAGAAAATATGAGATAATATAATTTTATTAATGTCCAACAAATGACCACAATAATAGTCCAGTGGGACTAAAAAAAGTATATCCAATGTAAATAAAAAATGTGAGTATGTGTGAGAAAGGGGATCATTGTCAAGTGGTAAATCAGTTGTACTTTTATGTGGTTCAATGTCCCAAAGAATACTTCGCCCATGATTTTGCCAAAACAATTATTCATAAGAGTTGGCACCTAAGCTGAAGGAAGTCTGCTTTAACTACCTTCCTAGATAAATAAGATACATCATAAGATATGATCATTTTAGGAATGTCCAACAAACGACTACAGAAGTAGGTCAATTGGACCAAATGAGTACATCCAGTGTAAGCACAATGAGGAAGTGCAAAAATAAGAGAGAAAATGTGGCGATCGAACATGTCACCACACTAATGCAACAACCAATTGGGGCTGTCTTGTGTGTTGTGAGAGACATAGACAATAACATGTGAGTGGTTCTTGGTCAAGTGGTAAACCAAATGCACTTTTATAACAGACAAAGATTCAACCCCCAAAGAACATAGTGTTAATATTTATAATTTGCATTGTCTTGTGTTATTTCATTATTAACTGAGCCTAGGTGATTTGTTCAAGGCACCAGGAAAACAATACTAGGTGCAACCTTGGAATAAAAACAATGGAATAGTGCATCAGATAAAGTCGATGCTTTCTGGCCCGCTAGGGTTTTACTCTAAAGGTTTAATATATAAGAGAAAAGATGACCAAAAAATAATGGGGAATACCAAGACAGAAACTTATTTGATTGTATACTTGGACGCAGTCCCCATAAGCATTAAAATTCTAGATACCCAAATCGAGTGCAACCATGAGACCCTCCTTCAAAGCTGAATACTCCACAACGACCCTGCTCAAATCAACCCCAAGCTGCTTCTAGAGATTCAGAATCAAATTATCATCCAGGTCATAGATAGCAACGACAGTTGCCGCAAGAGTGTCGTAGCGATCACCAAGCCCTTCCACATCCTCAATGCTGATGAGACCTTTGTAATACAAATTAAACCACCTACCATCCATAGTAATCTGTTCGACCTCGAAGGGTTTCTCATAATTTTCCCCAATAGCGTCCCACTCATCCTCCAGCATTGTTTGAATGTTGCGGGAAAATTTAGCGCCATGGAATTTTCTGTAAGTTTCTTTGGACAGATGCCACCTTTCCTCCTCGGCTTGCTTGTGGTCGATGACCTCCTGATGAAATTTGTCAAACTCGAGGGCCTGCAATTTCAATAACATTGTCATGTCCCCATTGTTGCCATTGCCCATCTCAGAACGGCTGTAATTTCCTTCAGCATTGGAGGCGCTATTAGCGGCTTCATGGTGGAGGTCTTGGGTTGTTCCCATGGAGGCCTCGAGGGCCTCCTGCAACTGTAACTCGAAGGAATAATCGCTGGTCGTCACTTGGGCTGCAACCAATTCTATGTATTGGAAGGACGCTATATCCAAGTCCAAATTCACTATCCTACCTCTCCTTACAAAAATCAATTATGACAAGGAAATCAAATGAATCATAAATTCAAATCCAGAGGATTTAAAAAGGGTTTTTTTCCCTTCGACCTCTTCACGGTGCTCCGTATGGAATTCCAATCCTCCACAATGTCTTTATATATCCGTCTACTGCTCTGGATTTAAAAAGGGTTTTTTCCCTTCGACCTCTTCGCGACACTCTGTATAGAATTCTGATCCTCCACAATGTCTTTATATATCCGCCTACTGATTCCCGTATTCACTCTGATGCTTCTTTATCGACTTCGACGCTCAGATCAATTTTGTGCCGAGGTAGTGATCAAATTTGAAGGGCGGGTCTTAATTTCAATTGGAAGGGCATTTCTTCTTGGATCCCTCGAGCCCTTCAAGTCTTTGAAGGGAAATGTACTTCAACATAAATAATTGTACTTCAATGGAGAAGTATAAATTAATTAAATCCTTTCAAAAAAAATGTAAAAAATAAAATTGTTCTTTCAAATTTTTACAATTTTTAACATTGAGTATTCTTTACTTTAATTTTACAGTTTAATAACATAATAACTATTTTATTGTATTTTTTCAAGTTAGAGAACACTTTATTATACAACAAAACTACTCAGACCATGCCATAACCATATTGGAGCAATCATGCGCAATCTAAGATTGAAGGATGTAAGGATGATAAGGATTGGGCACCTGATAAAAATAATACACAACTCAGAAAACATTAAAAAAACATTCCTACATACCAAGCAAGTTAGTAAAGCTAGGATAACCGGGGTCAGGGCATCAAATCTTTTTGTTGAACACTTGTCAATTGAATCCTTGCAACTCACTGCATGTCTCAGTCTCAAGAATATGCCTTTTAAATTGAACCAAATTACCAAAATAAGTTTATTGATGGCTAAATTTAAGAAAGTTATAGGCCTGAGTAAGTAAGGCCTCGGGGCTCTAAAATTTGTTGTATTTTGTACCAGTCCATGACTCAATGAATCAACAGTAATGGGTAGTATTTTAAGTTATTTAATGAAAACAATTAATGTGTATACCTCTATGTCGAAACCGTTTTCCATGCTGATGAAGGCCACTACCCTCTTTATTGTCCTACCAAAAGGCATGATAATGAGGAAGAAGACCTAAAATTATAGACTTCCCCTTCAAAGAATGCCTTGCAATCACATTAGTGAGGAGTGATAAGAAGATCACAACAATCCAAGTAAATTTAATATAAGTTATATGGTAAATTTAATATAAGACTTACTTATAGTTGTCTCTTACTCTTTGAGTCTTGACACATTTAATATTTTATGGTTGTCTCTGTGCCTTGACCCAAATAATATTATAAGGTGAGGATTCTCATGCATAATAATCCTTAGTTATGATTATAAGGAGGATTTAAAGGGAAGAGGATGTAAAGAAAAACAATTTTTATATGTATTTTGGTGGTGCTGAGGACAAATGTTGTGAGAAACCACAAATGTTTGGAAGGACGAAGGGATTTTACATCACGATCATGCCACCCATCAAATTGAAGACTATTCTTGAGCCAACAATTGTTTTTTTTTAAAATTTTATTAATAACCATTGTTTCTCCATAATGTGTGCTCAATCACAAATCTCTATAGCAAAGAGTAAATCGATCTCTGCACAGTTTGTGATCTTGGCTACATGCCATTATTTGTATTTGCATGACATCGAGTGTTGTTTATAGTTGTCGTGAGTCCATGATATTCATACAATAAATGAAGTGTTGGAGAGGAGGACTCATCAAACCGTCCTTTTGAATTTTATTTTGACGAAAAAAGAGTGGACATTGGTAGAAAGGTTCACATAGGTAGTAGGCACAAAGTTTTGAGCTCCTTTTGGGCCTAGTAATAGACTAGTAGTTGTTCTTTTTTTATTATAGTCGCAGTTGTTGACAAATTCTCACACTTTAGATTGCAGCCCCAAGTGACTCGACAGACAGAGTCATGCTGATGGCTAGTGCCTCATAGTCATCAATGATTACTGGTCATCCTGCACAAATAAGTAGTGAGTGCATGACATGAGTGAGTGAGTGATTGTAATTTATCATATTTCCATTATTTTGAATGATGAGTTTAACTTTATAGCATAGGAATTTCAACATCTTCAAAAAATTATATGGATGGGTAATTTCAAATGTTGCCCTTCTTTTGAAATGCTGATATAAATTATGCCCTTCTTAATTGGAAGGGTAAAATTTAGATTTTTTTTTTTTTTTGAAGGACAATTTTAACTTGACACTTCTGGGAAGGGCTAGGAAGGGTTCAATTTTGAACACAAATAACAACCGCATTTGTATTTTGGTTGGCCTGTGGAACAATGACCGAGAGTTTACTACTCAAATTAATGGTTATTATATATAAAG